>WBMW01004119.1:371806-431293 GCA_013396635.1 Penelope pileata | reverse complement strand
TGTCGACTGCACCACACAGCTTGGCATCATCTGCAAACTTGCTGAGGGTGCACTCGATCCCACTGTCCATGTCACCGACATTATTATAACATATTCATTATTATAACATATTCATGTTGAATAACTCTGATGTGTGGTGATTAATTTTAGCTTTACTTTGCATCCCTGGTATTCTGCAAAGGTAATAAAGTGACAAAGATAAGCTGGGTTTATGTTCATAATAAAGAAACCAACAATTCCACACCTGCCTTGGTATACTTTTGTAAACCTCTGGTGATGGAACATAAAGGAAGCTAACACGACAAACAAGTAGAGTTATGCATTCATTTGCAAAATTGCACTTCCAGTTTTACAGAAGGCTATTGAGAGTTATACATGCACACTTAGCTTCTGCCCCCAGCCTTGTAAACCAACGCCAGAAGTCACCAGGCTATCGATGTTCAATAATTAGTCTTCTCTAGGAGACTCCCAGATTAGAAGTGGTGTCGCAATTGGTTTAGCTCTCCTTAACACAGTGCATGCTCATGTTTACAGAGATGCTTTTGGGAAGAAAGTATTAGAGCATGCAGCTAATTCTAAAATTGTTCAAAGATGGGTTTATTTTCTATGTGCTTCTTGCACAGCAGAGACCTGTAACAGTGACTAGTAAAGGCTGTACGATGCACCTCCTGCACATGGATGGGATACTAAAGCGAGATGAGAGTTTTGTAGTGCCTTCCTTTCCTGTGGGCAGTATATATTCTTTATTATTCCCTCTGAATATTTATATCAGAGCTAGCCTCTAGCAAGAGAGCAATGGATTCTCCTCCAAAGAAAGAAAAATATAAAATAACAGCTACCATTGTTCCCTATTCACGTGAAAAAAGATGGCAGAAAAGTGGTGTTGCCTCAGCAGACAGGACTTCCTAGAGGAGTCAAGATAGCTAGTAAAAACTGCAGATGAGATTCCAAAAGAAATAGAACAGCAGACAGTAAATTTTGAAGCAGCAACCAGGCCAAAGGGGAACCAACAGAAACTGGAGAAATTATTAATATTAATCTAATAGAGCTGAGTGCTTATCTTCTGTGTGAGAAGGACAAAAAAAATGGAATCTGCTTTGCCAGCAGTAATGTAGCCTTGAGATGCAAAATCAAAGTAATACATTGCTTAAAAATAATTATTACAGAACTATCTGACAAAGCCTAAAGTATGTTCAACATGGTTTGCAAATGTACATTCTTTCTAAAGTAGATCTGTCTACAAAATATGTCATTTTCCATCAACTTCCTATAGAAATATATATTCCATATTTATTAATAAAAAGAGGGCAACTGATGACAAAATTTGGAAAATAATACTATCTTTCCACACAACTAGCAAATCCATTGATAGTAACAGGACAATAAAAAAAAAAAAATCCATAGCACAACCAGAAGTCAAATCCATCTTGCAGAAATCTACTTTGGAAAAAGCTAGGAAAATTCAGTGGCAAAGGACAAGGGAAAAAAAAAAAAAAAGGCAGTTAACTTTTGGGTTGGATAATGCAAAGGCATAATCCAGAAATCTGTCCTAAAATATTCACTATTTCATTTTGAAAAAACCAGCTTTCTCATGCAGATACATTTTTTCCATAGGATCTCATTCATCTACCAGTTTAACTTTACCCTACATGCAGCCAATGCAAATATTTAACTGACATCAAAACAGTAATAATCGCCTTGAACTCAGACAGCCAAGGGCAATGATTTCAGGTTATCTGTGTACCTCAGAGGAGGAGGAAGGCAAGGCAATTTAAATAAATTAGAATCCATGGAGTAAAGGAATGCCGTCACCATAGCAGAGTCCTTTTTACTCTCCTAAGGTCTCATACCATGGCTCCAGCTTGTGCAAATAGTAAAACATATCTGTACTTACTTGAAACAAAATTGCATTATGAAAGGTCCACAGATCCCTTACAATTGATACTTGTGCCTGCTAGCTGGAGGATGAAAGTCACGTTTGTCACTGATAGGCAGCAACAAAATGATCACCCTGACCAATTCTCCAGTTAAAAACAAGAAAAAACCAAAAAAACTCCATAGACAGAATGATTCAATTCTGCTTCCCTGTTTTACAGGCAGCACCAGAATATTCAATGGCATCCTGGCCCGTATTAGAAANGTGCTAAGGGATATGATTTAGTAGCTTAGTGGGTAGGAATGGTGATAGGAGGACGATTGGACTAGATGATCTTGTAGGTCCTTTCCAACCTAGTGTTTCTATGATTCTATGATTCTTCAAGAATAGGACAGAAGAAAAGGGATGATTTCTCCCACAGAAGAATATGCAAAATTTCCTCAAAATGAAACAAATCTTTGGATATCAGCTCATTTTTCTCTCTTCTGGGAGGTGTGACAAGCTGTGTCCGCAAGCACATCATAGGGGTGTTTTCCCAAAGACAGGCCTCTGGGCTGCACAGCAGGATAATTCTTTTAATGTGGACATCCAAAATGAAGTCTGTTCCATATCCTCCCTTGTGAACCAATGCAGAAGTAAAACTCCTGCTAAAAACAAATTACTGACTTGCAATGACAAAAAGTAACTGTGAGTTCCATTGCATTTGCTCCAGTTTTTACTCTGTACATGCAAGCTTTTAATACACCAGTTCAAGAAGCAAGGAAAATACAGATTCTTATAACCTGGCAACTAATAAGTAAAGATTAGCCCGTACAGTTCCAGCTGTCTCATGTATATTATGACTTTCAAGTGACTTCACACACTGATGTAACTTGCCATACAATCATCATCCATACTCGTCGCGCTGGCAAGGACTACAGCTTGATTTTTACATCATTTCTGAAAAATATTCAAGTTTCCATAATTCTTTTAACATATCTGGGATACCTTTTGCCAGATTTAAATGCCTGAAGTTTACCTACCTGAAACCAATCTTACCTCTCAGTATTGGTATCACATGGCATAAACAAGATACAAAACAATGTGATTTCCAACAATATTGCTAACTTCTGCTAGTGTTCCTCGTGAAGAACAGGGGCCTTGTAGGGGGAATGGAAGAAATGTTTTCTTGCTGTGACTTGTCCAAAACTACCTGTATATTTTGATGACTGAAGGTTTGGCTGCTTAGGTTCAGCTGCCTCTGAAAGGTGTGTTCACTTTTTGTGTATCTCTTGTCTTCCTAGAAAGCAGAGTCACTAAACGCAGCTTAATTTAGCTTCCGCAATGTCATGAAGCTAATTAGAGCTTAGTGAATATCTCTAAGGCAGAAGTAAATTGAGGAGGAAAGGGAAGACAGTGGAGAAGGGAACATAGGGAAGAAAATAATCTTTGAGCCAGCTGTTTTGTAAAAAAGAAAAAAAAAACCTGAAAAATGTGAGGTGTGAAAACCTCCACAGGAAACTAGGAAAAGCAGCCCAGATAACATTAGTTCATTTCAGTAAGATGATGCATAGCTCACAGCAGCACCAGAGGTGAGGGGCACAAAATATCTTTTTAATTTTTTAAAAACATTATGGTTAGTCTTTCCATTCCCAGAAAGTTTAAAGAGATTTACACCTGCAGCTCATCTGAGGAAATCAAGAACAAGTATATAAAAGAATCACTACATTTTAAATAGTCTATCCTGTATCTTTGGCACATAAATGTATGAATGCATGTGCATTTCTAACCTTTAAATTTGACAGCTTCTTTTTCTAAGAAGAGATTGGCGTGCTGATCAGTGGGCGTACAAGTGCTTGTGCTTAGAGGACTCAGCCACACATCTGTGGCTTGGTCTTTTCTATGCTGATCTGCCATGTTGCTTACTGGCAAAACAAGTGCTAGAGATTATTCAGCAAGCTGTACTCCATGCCTGTGAAGAACAGATTTTTATTTAGTCATTTGTTCTGGTGGCATAATTTAAAAGAAAGAAAAATTAAACTACATTCTGGAATTTATTCACAAGAAATTGTGATGGCCAATGCTTCTTGTTATCCCAAAGGAGTTTAAGATAAGGCCTTCCTTCACTCAAATGGCCCTTTTCTCAGTCTTTAACAGCAAAAGAAATTCCTCTTTCTGTACCGAACAGTGTCCAAATGCAGGGTCTATATGATGACTCAGGGATCTTTAAGTTATGTCTGCCTTGTGATTCCTTCCCTCTGTAAGAAAAATTCTGAGACAAACAAGGAGCAGGCCACAATATTTGCATTATTGCCTCTATAGCATGGCAAGAGGCACTGTCTAATTTTTAAATCTTCTCAATTTGTCCCAGTTAAATGGGTATACACAACTCCCCGTGGCTGCCTGCTTTCACCAATTAGATTAGATTTGTCTCCTCTGAAGAAGCTTGTAAAAAAAAAAAAAAAAAAATTGATCACCTTCACTTGGACTTGCCTCTAACCGAGAGGCTTACGAGTGAAAAGTACTGCAAGCATGTCTTATCAAAGCAGGAGATCAAGACCTGAATTACAAAGTCAGAAACAAAATGGCAAAAGATCTAGTACAGTATAGATCTTGGGCCACAAAAGCCCACAGACACCTCATCTAACCGCCTTCTGTCTTTAAGTGTTTTCACACGTAGCTGAACCCAAATCATATACCCACTAAAGCATATTAAAGACATACTCTTGAAAATCGTGGAGCTTTTCTTGAAAGACTCACTGTTTCTTGCACCCAGCCTTCTATAGGAGGAAAACTAGACTACAGCTCCTTGAGTTTATGGACACGAACACAGCTTTCACTCTAGGCTCTCTGGAGATGGCAGCCTGCCTACTTGAATGTAGGATTTCTGATTCCAAAAGGATACAACTTGAGAAGAAATTTCACAAAATACATGCATTCTCTCAATGTGATTCTGTGCCATTCTCCCTCTTGGAGATGGTATAAATCTTTCAGATTAACTGTTGCTCGTTCAGCTGCCACATCCTCAGAAGGATTGTGGTTCTCTTCATAAATGATTCAGGCAGCAACAGTATATGAACTTGACTCCTTGATGAGGAAGGAGCAGCTACGTGATCATTTGGATTAAAGGAATGCCTTCTGCTTCCTGTTATTTGGAAGTGCCTGTGGTGTCCATATAGACACCAGTCTCTCAGGCGAAAGTTGCAGCTCACCTGCTGGTTTTGATCACAACAGGCTGAGAACCACCAAGTTTTAACAAGGAGAAAGGATTGATGTATTAGGAGAGGGAGGAAGGGGGGGGGAATTAAAATAAAAGACACCTGCAGTTGGTAAAAGCAAAGAACAAATTATGTTTATGTGCAAGTCTAGACAATTTTTGCCCTTCTACCTTTTAAACTAAGGAAATTGCAAAATGTTTATATCTCCTTAGGTCTCAAATCCATATTGCACACCTGAAAAAGATAAACTGAGATACGTCACACAGAAAAGCAATAAGGAAATGCAGTAGTGGCAATAAAAAAAGCAAAGGGAAGACTGAAGCAGCTGGGAACTGTAACTCAAGAGGAACAGAGATGACTTGCTGCTAGATTCTGAAGGAGAACAGAATGATCTGATGACAGGAGAAAGAAAGCCTAAAATTTACACCAGAACCAGAAAAAGGTAGTGACAACAGGCTTCATTGTAAAATTGACATGTCTGCCACCCAAAGTATTGCAGCCAAGGAAGATGTATGATATCTGCCATGAGCAAAAGGTATGAGATATGCGCTTGAGGCAAGAATGAATGCTGATAGGAAGTAGAGGTGAGGAAGGCACAGAAAAAAACTCACCCAGTTGCCCTTCACATTTGAACAAATGATCCTGCCAGAATCCTGTTGAAAAAAAAAAAATCAATAGCTATGTCCACTAGAAATGAGGCTCAGGATAGTCTGTACGGTAACCATCTCTCTCTCTAAGAAGAAGAGGGCATGAAATCAACAAAAAAAGTGAGGATTAAGAAACAAACTAACGAAACATTATCCGCACCTGAAGAAGTTATCAGCTGTGAAGTCTTTGGGAGGTGCTAACAGAAAACTGTCTCTTGATGCAGGGTTTTCATCTTCAATCACATTAACTAACTTACATACCAGGACCAAGTTTCTTGTGTTATAAAGCAAATCAAGGAGGGAGAAGAACTTTTAAGAGAGAGCTCTGAAATTCATGCCAGCTGTCAATATATAAAAAGAGGAAAGTGTAACAGATACAGAAACAGTATGGATTAGCTAATGCCTGTGAGCAGAAAGAGAGGAAAAATAAGAGAAAAATACATTGAAGGAAGTGGAAGAGTAAGCAAGGCAAAATAGTATGATAATGACAATTTGGATACAGCCTCTTTCTGCACAGGTTACAGCAGGAATCTAGGCCTCTCACCTGGACCACACACCCAGCTCATAAAGATGAATTTCAGTTAAAACAATTCAAATTAACATTCAAACTCTGTTGTCAGCTGTTTTCAGCATTTCAGTATGCACCTCACCAGGACTGCATATGGTAGTCAAGTCATCCCACTGTTCTCATCTATACACACTTACACATCTGTCCCTCTCTGCTGCAGCGTAACAGAGAAGATTTTGATTTCCCATATACTCCACAACCTCTAAATCCTTTTTAGAAACCTGCTTCCAGATTGCAATTTCTCCATTTGTAACCTATACTTGAACCTAACATCTCCTGAAAGAATAGAGAACATTCTGAAAGCTGTATCATGATTCCCATGACAATTACCGTGATTCCATGCCTCAGCTACACCTATTTGAACTTCCTGTTTTGAAGCTTGAATGAAATAATACCTAGCTTTACAGGTAAGTGACATCTTTGATACAAATGGAAAACTTGCTTTTAAAGATGTAATAACTCAACACAATCCTTCATAACCAAGACCTAAAAACTCAGGTCGTTGTATTGATTTTACCCTTCAAAACAACCATAAATTTTGGAAGCCCTAACTTTGTTTTGTAATAACACCATTTCGTGATACAAAGTCAACTTGTTTCAGAAGGGAATTTGTGGAGATGTCTCGGTTCTAGAATGTATGAGCTTATAGAGGGAAAAATAACATATATTGTAATACATTTATCACTAATTCTTTGAATTTTCAAAATCTCAGCATTGTCAAGCAGTAAGGTGTTATAAAAACTGACTTCTGTGATATGAATCAAGAGAAACCTTATCATAACAGCTTAAAAATGATCCAAAAACACTAATTACAAATTACAGCACTTGAACTAGATCTTTGAATTACTGACCTTACAAACAATTCATTCTCAGCCACATTCAATACCTTTCAATCATTGTAAGAGTCTATAGGAAGCTTGCTTTAATTGCTTTTATGCATTACATATGAGAACAAAGAATTGTTCTGAAATCAGAAAAAAAGTCCAAACAAATATGGTTTTTATGCATTGTGTATTAGGTGAAAATATATCTTTATGTTTACTATGTTCCACGCAAGAAAAATGAAATGTGGGGGGGGAAAGTGATACATGACTGCACCTAGGAGCACACACTTATTTGTACACACAGCAGGAAGCATCACTGCTGCACATGCTCAGCTTTGCTAGTCCTCAGTTACACAGGATATTTCTTTGAGGAGAGTTATACAGGATGAGGAAGCTGCTGTACCTTCCCTGAGGAAGTTACTGAGCATGGAAAGTGAGCAAGGTTCAAAAAAATAGCTTATGCAAAACTGAATTGCAGCAAGGAGCTAGGAGCAGCCAGGCAGGCTGGAAGGGACGTGCAGGGCCTGGGTAGTGGTGCTGTAATGCAAAGTTGCTGAGACAGAAGATAAAGCAAAACATTGAAGCAAATACTCATCTGCAAAAAGAAAGTGGGCCGGGGGAGAGCTGTATGTACATTTTTCTTCTTCCTGTTCTGTTTTTGCTAACCATTTCACGTTTTCTGAGTTTAAAAAAAATACTGAACTTTTTAGCTTTTAAATCAGATCATATGGGATTCAAGGAAGCTGAGTTTTAAATCTGCTGGTCTGTGGGAAGATGTTCGCTCTAGCAGATGATCTAAGCATCTGCATTGGGCAGCTCTTGGCTTAGCCACCTTGCAGAACCATCAGTGTAACACCTTAACACATTCCTCTGAAACAAGCTCTGGATCTGAGCCCAAAACTTGCATCCAAACACTCTGAACACAGACAGAAGAGAGCTGGCACATCCCCCTACTTCTTCCTTGGAAGGAGGAAGGCTGCTTACCTGGATCTGTCCTGTTCCCCTCCATATCACTGCAAATAACTCTTGGCTTTGATGAGATGAGGTGACTCTGGCTTTAGTGAAGGATCTTTAGTGATCTCTGGTCACTGTCAGGGTTTAACTCATGGTCACCAGAAGAGTAGCCCTAGCACAACCAGGGAGCAGCATATGGGTATGAACAAGAAGTAAGTGGCAGCAGAAACTCCACAGACCCTCCTCATCGGTGAAGAAAAACCCTGCAAAGCTATGCCATGAAGCAAACATGCTAAAGCATTTTGACTACCCTGGACTAAATTCAAAGAGTTAGAGGGAGCCCTTCCATCCCAAAGTTCACAGAAAATCACACTGTTACTAAGCAAGAATATTGGCATGCATATAGTTCAGGTAATATGAGTTCTTTCCTGTGATGAGACAATTGGAAAAAAATATATACAAAACTGAAAGAGAATTGCAAGTTTTAAAAGACACATTATTCAATCTAGAGCTATAAATGCAAAGCAATGGGTTACTGAGCCCTCCAATTTGCACAGACCCATAGTACCTCTTATGAGGCATCACCCCATTAGCCTCTCACAGTGGCCTTGCCCTCAGCATTAGAAAAAAGACATTTATGTTCGTAGGCCTCTCCAACAAAACAATAGTCTAAAGTGTTCCCAACATCCACCTTGCCAGATATTCAAATTCAGCAGAGACCTTAAAATGTAGACAAGGAAATGCAATTTCTTTTGCAAGTAACAGAATTTTTACTAATTTATTCTTTTGCTTGCAAGATGGAAAAGTAATGGTTTCACAATGCAAATGAATTCAATTAGAGCTTAATTTTTGTTTTTTTTTTTTTTAAAAAAAGGAAAACAGCAAATTCAAGCTTAAAAAAAAGTTTGAGGACTCTCTAAAATCCAAATACAAAAAGAACAGAATGATAGAAGATAAGGTATTCATTTCTTTCTTCATGGGCTAGCAGCCATGAGAGAGATAGTCTTCCTAGGCAAGAAGCATAAAGCTACAGTGATCCAAGAAGCACATTAGTGGCCTCCCAAAGAAGTCCAGGTCAAACTCTACAGCAGATGTTGCTGCAATGCAGAGTGAGAAATGGGAAGAGAACATGAGTTCTCACTGTGGAGTTATAAAAGGTGGATGTGATAAATCTTCCAAAGAGACGACGATTACAGGTTTACTGTTTTAATATTAAAACAAAGCATGCTGAAATGTTTTTACTATGCTGTAGCAGTGCATCTCCTGGCAAGGTGCCTTACTGGGACAGAAGACCTCGAATCACCCGGTTCAATAAAACGAAAACAAGTCTTGTATTTGGCAAAAAGGATGCTAATCCCCTTCAGACAACACTTTTTTTCTTCCCTGCTTTCATCTACAAAACCCTATTGGAATGTGAATGAAGAATTAAATTCAGATTTCAATCTGTCTAAAGTCTATTATCCACTACATTAACTTTTATCAAGTTATTAAAACAAAATTTTCATAAAGATGCTGTATTTCTACTAAGGCTGTAAGGAGAGACAGTGAGATCCTCCAGTCCCCTTTCAGTACAAAAGCATTCATCAAATCAAGCATCAACAGAGCAGTATTTCATAGTGCACACGTAAGCCTGTGCTTATTTTAGCAGCAGTCTCCCTCTTGTCCATAATCGTCATCCTTGAACTAAAATAACAATGTTCCAGTCACACAGAGTAAAAATTTACTAAGGTTTATTTTGTCTATTTTTAAGTTGCAATCTTTGCTGTCTGCTTTGCATTTCATTGTAGGTTATTATGACATGGGAGTGAAACTTGTCAGTTGTCAACCTCACAGTGTTAGCAGCCTGGAAATACTAGTGCTGCTAACTAGCAATTACTCACGTGGCAGTGAGATCTAAGCAAGCACAGGCATCTCTGCAAAGACTTCAGAACTTCAGTTGCAGCTTCTGGTTCGCGGTATTAATGAGAAACTACAAATTATGGGAAGAAATGCTTTTTCAAACGCAGGCATTCAGCCCAGAAGATTACCTTACTATAGCTCCAATCAAGGGACTTGGAGATGTGCTGATTTACATGGGACTCTACTAGCATCGCCGAGGCACCAGGTGGTACTTGGCCAATCAATAAGTCAGAACATGATTTTCAGAGAAGAAATGCGGTGCTGTACCAGTGCTCATATGTGATATCTGTATGCAAATGTATCAGTGATTTCTGCCACCAATGACTGAGTGCCAAATCACTCAGCTGCAACTCAAACTGTGGATTTTTCTCCCAAGGTGAAGGTTGTATTCCTCACACGTGAGGTGTTATTTCTGTGGGGGAATTGTGTTTGTTTTTTTTCCAAAGTTACTGACAAAAAGAGATACTAGCCTATCGTCTATTGAGAGAAAACGTGCAAAAGATTTGCTGTCACGTATGATATTTTTATATTTTCTCACTTGCTGGTTCTACAGTCTGCAACAGTTCTTGTTATGTTGTCTTATTGGTTTTATATCTTTTTTCTTTTTATAGTTAGGTAATAGAAACATTGAATGATAAAGACTACACCACTGAAAATTTGACTGAAAATACTGGCATTGACAAAACAGAAATTCATTTTCCTATGTCTTTAGTTTATTGTCATGCGTTACTATGGCAGCAGGCAAAATTATGTGCAGTTAACTAAACATTATTTTTTAGATGAGAATAAATTAGTTCATGAAACTTTAAAAGAATAATATCTGCTGTTAACCTAAACCATATTATTCCTCCTAAAATTTGAGAAAGTTTTCCTCGAAAGCCTTACTCGTTAATCATTACCCAGTTACAATCTCCACAATGTTTTACAGATTACAGTTACCTGTCTTGCAGTGGGACCATTTTAAAAAACTTTCAGAAATTATAAAATTTGTAAAGATTTTTTCTACTTCTTCTTCCTTTGATTACTGATTATTCAGTCAAGTATGGTAAAATTTGTCATCCACAATCAGATTACAATGATTATGAATATTAATTGTCTCCAAGTATTCAAACATCTATTTTGAGTAAACGAATTACACCGGGTCCTTAAATTGGTTATTTTAATCTATGTTTTGTCACAAGCACCTGAGAATCATACAAGATAAATTAAGATTTGAAATATTTCCTGACCTAACTTCTGCAGTCATGTATTTTCTTCTCTGGAAAGAAAAAGAAAAAAAAAAAAGAAAGGGTGAAGAATAATAGCTTTGTACTTTCCTGGCTTCACAGGCAGAGGCTAGACTTGAAAGTGTGAAAAATTCACAATGATCTTGAAGCGAGATTCAAGTCTGAGGACACCTGATGGTTAACCTGGGAGAAAAGGCTGCTGATTCAGCCAGAAACTCACTCCACAATAGTGCACGTGCACCATTACGAAAGTTAATTCCAAAGAGTCAGCTCCTCCTGTCAATTCTGTCTCTTCTTAATGACAATCACATAAGACTTAGACAGTCATCTGCACATTCTTGGCGAAGAATCCCCTCCTCAACATTCACAATTTAGGAACATATGGGCTCCCCTGTCAGCTTACACTCATGCCCATCTGTTCAGATGGCATGGAGTCTGCCCACAAGTCAGTCAAATGGTTGCTGTAGGGTACACGTAGCATGCAATAACAGGTTTAGATGAGCAGCCTGCACAATACAGAAAATGCCTTTTCTGTTGCAGGATGCCTCTCATCTGCACCAGCAGTCAAATTTTGGCCCACATACCTTCTTACACTTGATCAAAGCTGTTTGAATGTTTTTGCCAGAACAGAGGGGGAAAAAAAAGAAGCTATCAGCTGACCACTCTCATTGATCGAAGGAAACAGGGCTGTATGAGGAATAGAAACACAAAAAACACACTTACTCAATAAGCACAGCAGTCTTGGCTAATCATGCAAACACAATGCGGAAAGTGACCCAGAGGAATATATAAGACCTCAACTGAGTAACGCAGCGAAAATTGTGGCAGATCTAACATATATCTAGAAACATCATTTAATGTTTGCTTTTGTCTTTCAGCATTGCTGGGAAAACGTGGGAAACAGTTGTAAATGTCTGCAAAGACATACCTTAGAGGTATAATCAGCGCCCCAACAATGTTATGTCAGCCTCACAGCACAGTAGCACTCATGATGTAGGAATCTGTATTTCCTGTAACAAGTTGTGATTTGTTTTCAGATTTTGCAGTAGTTCCTCCCTAGAAATACCCTTCAGGGACTTTAGTAATTGACAGGGTCACACACTGAATTTAACTTCGGTGGCCTCGGGCATCTAAGAAAGTAGCCGTATATCTTCCAAACTATTGGACACAAAGTTAGATTTCAACACCTGTGCAGTAGCAACTCATTGAAGAAAATCCTGCTGCCTTCCATTAGAAGATTTCATGATAGGGATGGAGAGACAATCTATTTTCCTATATATTCAGCATCCCATCAAATTGTACCAGAAGGGATTTATAGAACAGACTACCATATACATACATCAGGACTGCATTTCTGGAAAAGGAACTGTATATTTATATCTTAACAGATATTTTTCCTGACAGGAGTAGGATAAACCTGTCAGCATTTGCTACAGCTGTTGCTCCTTCATTTAATTCAAATAAGTGTCTTACCAGGAACACTTTTCTACCAGATTAAGCATAATAATAGCTAAAATTTTCTACTAGTGTTTTCACAAATTAAAACAGTTTTTTCAGGTGTTAGTTTTCTGAATCACATTAAAATATTTCTTCAAGTATATACAATATCATGACAATTGTTTGTTAATCCCACAGGCTGTTACCTTATAGCAAGGGCCACCATGCAGGCTGAAGTCTAAGCTGCAGATGACAGATTTTTCACAAGTCATTCCCATTCTGAAGCGCTTTTATCTGTACTATTTTGGGGATGCTTTGTGGTAATTGATTTACTCATTAAAAAAAGAAACAAAAAACCAACATGTTGAGCTCGCACAATTCAGTCACCAAAAATGGATTGAACTGGTTCTTAAATTGTTTGGAATGTCTAATAAGAAACCCTCTAAAATGCCATTTTTCGGTTCTTTCTCTGTAGATATTAAATTAGGAGACAGCTGAACCACTTAATGAAAGTAAATCCACAAGTAAGAACAAACACAAAGAAAATAATTCTTCAGTAAGCAGTGGTGATATATTCAAGTCTAATACGGTTAACTCTGCTCAAATAGCATATAGCATTTCAATTAAATATTTGTTTAAATACTTTAGGTAATCCACACTACCACCAGTGCTTCCTTGCTGTAAACTCCTGAGCAGGAATTTATCTGCAAGTTTAATAGGAAGTG
This sequence comes from Penelope pileata, assembly GCA_013396635.1. Lineage (NCBI taxonomy): Eukaryota > Metazoa > Chordata > Aves > Galliformes > Cracidae > Penelope > Penelope pileata. Next base: position 417,940 of record WBMW01004119.1, on the reverse strand, counting down.
AATTGCAAAATCTGTTCTATGATCAGAAATGAAAACCAATTTTAATATCTGTGCATAAACTAATATAAATAAAGAATATCATTAAGGAAATTATGAAAATATTGCAGAAAAGTACCAACACATGACATGCTATTTATTAACTTTTCTGTCTATATTGTGTCCTGAGCCAATTTTTGGTGACCGCTGTTTTCCCTAGCAGATAAGGCAACGAGTGACTGCCATAGTACATGTGATCAGAAATAGAGATCAACACGGTGTTTTCTCAATAATAAGTTGGAAATAAATCCTACAAATTTATTTACTTCTAGGGTTTAGAAAGTCATATGTGGCTTAAGTGTAAGGAGAATTCTTCGGTGAAAAAGTGTTCGTTTTACCTCTCACCTCATTTCTACCACTTGAAGTACTCCAGTTCAAGAGCAAAGAAAATTATAGTACTATAAAATGGATGAAAAATGCAGATCACTAAATTTAGTCTTGGACCTTAAGCGTCTGTAGAACAATAACAAATGTACTTGCTTAAAACATTTAATGGTAGAAGAAGGAAGAAAAGAAAATAAGAAAGAAGTCCTTACTTTTCATAGTGAAAGAAAAAGTAATAAAAAGAAAATATGAAGGTAAAACACTTACTTTTCAAACATAGACCCAACATCCAATGTAGTGATTCTCAAGCCACTGCACTTTACCTCATAGAGCCTACAGTACCTAGGAGGAGGCATAAAAACACCAAGCCTGAATGCTATGCCATACAATTGACTTGGATCCAATATATACTCTGGAACCAAATCATAATTTAAAACAAGAATGTGGGGGTATACATAAGTGAAACTGACGTCAATAAAGTAAAACTTCCTCAACATCAGGCAAAATTGTGATGATGTGTTGTCTCCTGAATGCCCAACAAATAAATTCTTAGTGCACTTGTCTGCATTACAGTATTTTGGAAAAACAAAAAAAACCAAAAAAACATAATTAGGTACTTTCACATTCTAAAGAGATTCCGTTAGGTGAACTATGCTTTGGGGCATTGAATAACTAATGTTACAGGTCTAATATATGCAGATTCTGAAATACTTCTTTTCTCTTGCTTGCTTAAAATAAATACTGTATGCAAATACAGTATCAACAAGGATTAACTGTAGTTTTTTCCACAGAATAGCACTGAAAACTGAGTTTTTGAGCAAAATTCTAAAGATGTGTTGACCACGAAGTTTAACCATTTTTCCCCTGATCCTTGAGAAAGATGACATAAAAGGGATATAACTAAATCTTAATTTATCAGTTTAAGTTGTAGTTAGTCTTAACTGTGACAAACACAGCATCCTGTACTACTTAGCTCCTTGTACTGTTCTGTTGTTGTATATCTGACCATTAGTTCTGCCTGGTCATTAACTTTCAGAATAGTAGTAAATTGTATTACAGAAAAGAGCTGAGAAATTGGAAGAGAAAGTTGTCTGGTTGCAGTATTCCAGCGATAAATTCTACCAGATAAATTAGTCTGGATTTCTTGAAGGAATATGTTTCAGTGATTTCAGTAAATGGAAGAGTTTCAGTGGTTGTTCAAGGTGAGGAAAATGTTCTATGTTTGATCAATAGGCTGTGTGAAAGAAAATATCGGGACTACTACAGAAAGGAACTACTTAGAAAGAAACAATGGGGAAAGGGGCAAAACTGTTTGGAAAGCTATAGATTTCCAGTTTAATTTCTGGAATCAAAGTTGATGAAATCCAGCCCTAATCTGCAGTCCAATCTCAAGATACGCCAAACTGTGGGGTAGTAAAAAAAAACATTTGTACACTTTCCAAAGATAACCTCTTTGGTTTATATTTCTCTCATGGGTCCATGTTTCTTTTCTGATGCAAAAGGCTTCCTAAGTAAAGATCTTTGCATGGGATGCAAAACAGAAGCAAAGGAAATTCAAATCGAAGTGCTCAGAACATTACGCTTATTATAATAAGCCCAATTTACCACTTTGCTAGGTTAGTTTTTCACACACACACATTGACTTCCTTTAAATCACAGGAGCATTATATTAGTCCAACAGGAGAAGAGAAGGGGCATGAGAAGCAACGTGAATAGTACTGTTGGATTTCAATTTGTAGATCTTATTAGATTATTAGTTTTTTTCTATTTGTTTTTTTGTTTTGTTTTCAGAGAGGACCAACTATACATTATTCGAGTATAAGACACATGTTCAGTGTACATGTGTGTTTGTGTTGTGGTTTGAAAACTTCCATCCCAGCTGAAACTAAGATGGTCTATATATATGTATATAGATAGATCTATAATGTTTAAGCAGTTGGTACATGTAGCACAGCAAATCCACACATTTCAAAACACACAAAATGATGAACTTCATCAAACGTTGTGCAACACATTCACTGTTGATAACTGCTATTTTACAGTCCCAGATAAATGTCTGCATTACAGTATTTTGGAAAAGAATACATTAAGAAATGTTTATTTCAGCTAAGAAGGAGGATCTGTATAATATGCATGATATCTTCATGATCATTCAATGTATCATTCTTTTGACTTCACGGTGCATCAGTGAACCAGCAGCTCAGGGTGTACAGCCAACTGGCACCACTATCTATGAAGCAAGGTGAGCATAAAGCTCTACAAATCTATAAATAACTAAACACAAGAATGAGGAATACAGAATGAAAGACTTGTAGTGAAATTACTGTTTGTGCTGGAAACTATTCAAAATATTTTAGCCACTCTTCTGGATCCGAAACTCAGAACATTTAAAGATTCCAACTTTCCCAGATGCAATCCATGAGAAAAGCAGATGGGCAGCAGAGACTTAGAAGACAATTTTACTGAAGTCAGATCAATAGTAGTTACCCAATCCAAAAAGCAGACAGGACCTTCACCCTCTCCCACTTCTGCTGAAGAAAATCAAGGCATGAAGAAATGCTATTTTTAGGTAGCACTTGCTTTGGGTTATACCTCAGAGTTTCATCTAAATCACAGAATCACAGTGGTTGAAAGGGACCTCTAGAGATCATCAAGTCCAACCGCCCTGCCAAAGCAGTTCCCTAGTGCAGGTCGCACGTGTAGGCATCCAGACAGGTCTTGAATATCTCCAGAGAAGGGGAGTCCACAACCTCCCTGGGCAGCCTGCTCCAGTGCTCGGTCACCCTCACAGTAAAGTTCTTCTTCATGTTTTTATGAAACTTCCTGTGTTCCAGTTTGCGTGTGCTGTCCCTTGTTCTGCCACTGCACACCATTGAAAAGAGCTTGGTCTCAGGAGAATATAAAAATGAATATTGGGATGTGGTAAAGGGCAGAGAAACCAGGCATGTGGGTGTGTTTCTGTGCAGATCTATGGATAAGCTGTGAAATAAACTTTGAGAAAAAGATGGTGAGTGCTTTCTTGGTCAGGTCAGTTAGAAGTAGATAGCAGAAAACTCTAGACATACACAAAGGTTTTGTTCTATATTCACAGTAATAGAAACTAGAGCAAGTGACCTTGTAAAATGACAATACAGTGAGCTGTCTTCTATTCAGTGTATATATAGTTCTACTGCATGTGTAATTCTGTATAACAAAAACTGACAGGTTCACTGTAAGGCCACAGTCCTCCAAGACACTGTCTTTCCTTTGAAACCTGAAGAAAAGGAGCCAAAATTTCAAGCAAATATACAAGCTGCATACTACCAAACTACAAGAAGACCAATGACTTGAGGATTTCTGCAAAAAAAATGTGAAACTCATCCTCCAGCACTATCTGGCTGTCGGAGTCTGTTCCATTGCTGATAGGAACATGGAGAAAAGCAGCACAGCTAGGGCTTTAAATCCAAATTAAATCTGTGTAGAAGACACTGAAAAGCTGTAATAGAGGGGCAACCTGAGACTGCCATGTAGAGAGTCCTCATGGAACAAAAGAAATTGTTCAATTTCCATACAATTAGGATTACTGCAGACTGGAATTGATTATGCAGACCTGATCAACAAAGTTACTCAGCCCCAAAACTGCACAACCCACAGAATATCTTGTGAATAAGGTCTTGTGAGAAGGTTTCTGATTAGTATTCTGCTAGGGATTGATTTGATTATTCCAATTACAAGAATTAACTTACACATGAACTTTCAAAAATGAAACCATGTGGGAAATCCCTTCAGTGCAACAGTAACCCTGTCTTAACACATTCAATGCATGACATTAATTTATTTAAAATTAGGTTATTTATCCTCATGTACTCATATAGAAAGAAAGATTTCTGCAAAAGCAGGGCTGATAGACAAGGGACAGTCTTTCTATTGCACTCAAAGTTTAAAAGCATTTGTCCTTGAATGCAACAGGGGATGGTGATGCTCTAAGTTGAATGGAGATGTGTGCAAATGCCCACATCAATAAAAAGGGTTTGTACACTGTTAAGCACAGTCCTTGGAGGTAAGCTAATTAGTAAACTAGAGAGTTTTAAAACTCTCAAGTGCAATCTTTGAACTGAAAAAAGCTGTCTACTAATGAAGTCCCCTGTGGATTAACAGTCTAGATTTGGCAGCACACATACTGCCATAGCTGAATTTCAACTACACTAATACACAGACAATAATAAGAAAAGTTGTATTTAAGGACAAAAAAAGTGAACAGTACATTTATAATATACTCAGTGACCGATACTTCTCTGCACAATTATTAGTGTTTAAGCTGTAAGGTGAAGAATAGCAGTATAAAAGTCCTGCTGCCGAAAGGGAAGTGGCAAGCAAGTAAGCATTTACAGATGATTGGTTTCAAGCAATATCTGAGAAGTCTCTCACTCATATGAGACGTAACAAAATTTATCTTTATGAAGGTGGTCTAAGTATGTACTTCCAGTGTACTCCACAAAAACAGATATGACATCTCCTTTCTGGACTTAATAATTTCTTTTAAAAGGCTACTTTTACTGAGCTACTCAGCATAAATATTCAGACAAACTAAACTTAGATTAGAATTTTGAATATCATACAAAAAAAAAACCAACATGATAGTAATATCCAATTTGGAACTTTCTATAGATGTCTTAATTGGCTTAATCCTTACAAGAAGAGTGGGACTGTACCTGAAACAGTGTTACTCATTCCTTACCAGGACAACATGATTTATCTACATTGCAGCCAAGAAGCTGGCTATATGAGCTGCATTATTTAATAAACACAATACTTTTAGATGGTATTATAATTTCTTCTTTCTCTTTCTTTGTGAAGCCTGGAAATTACAACAAAGTGGCTTTGGGGAACAAGTGAAAAATCAAGTTTTGAAGTTACCAGCTTCCTAGAACTTGGACAAGTTAGAAACACAGGAAAAAAAGAGAATGTAACAGGGATCTGGAATGAAAACAGCAGTTTTTTCTCACTCTCCAAGAATAACGTCAGGACTTCCTAAAGCTACCATCAAAAAAGTCAGGACAGTCAGGACAAAGGGATGCAGAGCACAGCATGCCAGAGGTGGCTGTCTGATAAATAGCAGGATTAGGATCACCAGGAACGTGTCTGAGGAAAAAAATGTGTGAGCTGCTCTGAAACTAATGCCTCCTATTATTTTGGCCCATAACATCAGAGGCGGACGTTGATGGTGAGGCAGTAGAGACTGAACCTTCCCACCAGTATTCCTTTCCATTTTGTTGCCACGCGACAGACAACAGAGGGGCACTCTGACCAAATGGCATTTGACATGGAAGTGTGAATGAAACAAAGGTGTGGAACTGAATTCCTCCACGCAGAAAAGATGGCACCTATTGACATTCATCAACACTTGCTGAACTTTTGTGGAGACCAAATAGTGGATGTGAGCACAGTGAGGCGGTGGGTGGTGCGTTTCAGCAATGGTGACAGCGATTTGAAAGACAAGCCATGTTCCAGATGGCCACACACAGCTGTCGCACCATGAAATGAGGAGCATCTCAATCAGCTCATCTGCACAAATCAGCCAATGGTGTTGACTATGTAGAAAAATAGTGTTTTGTAGCTGAGAGTTTGCTCTATCAGTTTTATTGTGTTCTTTGTATCCGTTGTACTTTCTATGGAAATAAGTAGGAGGCATTACTTTTGAAGTGACCTACATACGTTCTTCCATTCTTGCTTACAGAGAATGTTCAAAATACACGTGTCACACTACTTTTGTTTGCTGAGTTAAAGACTGACAACGTTTTGACCTGCAACTTTGTAGGAGAAGAGGGAAGGAAGCACTCCTGGGCTGTGTTAGAGAGCATCATATAGCTGTAACAGAAAAGCTGTAAGGGAAAACTTGGCCTTCATGTTCTGTGGGCAATTTTATTTTTCATGTCATTATACCTTATCTAAATTGAGCTTGAACTTTCTAATGTTGTTCATTTTTGGTTGCAACACACTTTTTCTTTTTGAAGTAAGTTAAACTTGCCTTGCTGACAAGTCTGTTCTTTTATTTGCCAGATGGGACTAGCTTCAAAGGAGCATTTATGTTTATTCAATCTCAATCTTTCAGCAGTTTTACTGGTATTTAGTGAATACTTTAATCTAGGGATGCAGAAAACATATTTTGAGATGTGTTAAAGTCATCTGGGAAGAGAGGAAAGTGGTTGGTATTAAATTTCTCACAGAAGAGAAGTACTTCACAGTAAACTATTCAAAAATGCATAATTCTGATTAAAAAAAAAAAATAGAGATGTCACAGGGTCCCTACGAATGTTCTCATCCATAAAGAAAAGAGTGGGTTAGTCAGACAGTTTGAGGTCCCCATAGCTTGTTTCATTGTTTGTGTGATGCCTTTGAAGGACATGAGACTCATTCTTGTCAAGCTTTTCTGTGAGTGAATCATGCTTATGCTTCTCAGAGAGCTAACTGTTTATTAGCTGTTTAGTAGACACTGGCTCAGAGCAGAAATTTTTCTAGGTGGCTTTTGAATTATTTGCTGCCTGTAATGGCTGCAAATAATCCTATTATTTTCCTTCCAGAACATTTGAAAAAAGCCTATTTTGTAGCTGCAAAAGTGTTAACTTGAATGCAGGAAATGCACAGCTCCATTAAAAATTTACTCAGGGAACACCTGTGTACTAATGCAATCAAGAGAAAACTGAAGTAAAAATCAAGTTTTGCATATACAAAGAGAAGTTGCAAAATTTATTTGTTGTGCTAGAGAATAAAAGTTGTCCCCAAGGTAGATAAACTGAAAGGACCTCCTTATTTAAACTGTCCTCTCATAGGATTTTTTTTTTAAGTTGCCATGTCATGTTTATTTGTAATACAAAGCGGTGTAAAGAGACGACTGTCAGGTTACAAATGCCTGGAGTTCAGGAAAGGAGAGGCCAGAAAGACAGACTTTTTTGTATTCCTGTTCTACATTCAAAAAAGAGTAAGAATGACTGTATTGCTCAGAAGAAAGTCAACATTATCCAGCATCCTGTCTAACAGTGGGCAGCAACTGATGTGTCAGAAACAAGAGAGCAATAAACATTATACCCTCAGCTACCAGAAATCTACAGCTTGAGATCTTAATAAGCCACTGTTTATATTTTTGCGTTTGTTTTTGAGTATGTTTTAACAACATGTGATGGATATTGTATTATTATTCTATGAGTTTATTCAGTAATTTGTAATCTGTTTCAGTAAGGGGTTTTTTTGTGTTTTTGGTTTTGTTTTGTTTTGTTTTGCTGTAAACTAGCTGCCATTTTATTCCCTCTGATTCTTTCACAGTGAAAAAGACGACTGAATTCCCATTCAGCCATACACATGTATCCTGGACTTAGTCTCCAACATGTCAGGAACTTTCATGCGATCTCCATTCCTTTCACACAAACTCCCTGCTATTCCACAGCTGAGCACCAAGCTGGCAGCTAATGGACCTACCTATGCAGTTTCCAGGAACAATTTTCTGAGGAGCAACAGATACTTTTGAAACAATATTAATTTTTTTATTTAAGGCCGTTCCACTCCCTATCTTACTAACAGTGATCTGCCATTGCCTATGAACCGCATCCCAAGCAAGGAAATATTACAATGCCAATTATCATGGTAAATCTGTAATTTCATAGGAAAGGTCATAAAACTTGCTACTAACTGGCTGAAAATATGCACCTACTACTTTTTCTTTCATGTCAACTGTGTTTCAGATAGCTGACATCCGTGCAGAAGAGTTGTTTGAAAAGCAATAGTGTGCTAATGCGCATCCTCATATAGACTGCATGAAACCCAAGGAGCAGGGTGGGGAAATCAGAGTTGGAAAAAATTCCTGATTTAGGAAGGAAAGGACAGAAATTGAAGCAGGACAAGGAAAGGAGAATGAAGACCACAGATGTACTGGAAGGTGACTGTGAAACACAGGTCGTCTTCTTGGATTACTAGCTCTTATACTTTCATTACCACTCAGCACAAGGTCTGGGGGATTCTAGTCATTTGTTTCATCACTGAGGATATTTTAGAATGAAAAGAGGTTATTCTGATAATTTAAAAGACAATTCATAAGTATTTATGCCTCTTTAGGTACAGTTGTTTATCTATAGATACTGCAGAGATATAAACATTATCATATTAGATAGAAGGAAATATGCAGCAGTGACACAGTAATAGAGACATAAAGGCCTTTCAAGATCTCTTATGCATTCAAGATCTGGAGACCAAATAAACTGGAGAAATAATCTAGAGATCTCAGGCACAATGTATTCATAGTGTCTAGAAAACCAGAAATACGTTTGTTCCCTCCTGTTTCTTAAGCCTCTTATATCCCTCTCCAACTGGATGTTTTTACTGAATTAAATGTAAGTTTTAAAAAAACACAAAGTTCTTTTTTTATTTTTAAAGAGGTTCCCCAGAACAGAAATGTCAAATGTAAACATCTACAGANCTCTGCACTGGTGAGACCTCACCTGGAATACTGCATGCAGACGTGGAGTCCTCAGCACAGGAGAGACATGGACCTGTTGGAGCACGTCCAGAGGAGGGCCACAAAAATCATCCAAGGGATGCAACACCTACCTTACAAGAACAGGCTGAGAGAGCCAGGTCTGTTCAGTCTGGAGAAAAGAAGGCTCCAGGGAGACCTGATAGTGGCCTTTCAGTTTCTACAGGGTGGCTACAAGAAAGAGGGGGACAGACTCTTTAGCAGATCCTGTGGTGATAGGACAAAGGGAAATGGCTTCAAACTAAAAGAGGGGAGATTTAGGTTAGATATAAGAAAAAAGGTTTTTTTACAAAAGGGGTGGCGAAGCAGTGGAACAGGTTGCCCAGAGGTGTGGTGGGTGCTTCGTCCCTGGAGACATTCAAGATCAGGCTGGACAGGGCTCTGAGCAACCTGATCTAGCTGTAAGTGTCCCTGTTCATTGCAGAGGCGTTGGTCTAGATGACCTTTAATGGTTCCTTCCAACTCAAACGCCTCTATTATTCTATCTTATAAATTTTAATTTCAGCTTGACAGAAAACACATTGCAGTGTACACCTTTACACGTACAACAGTGATAATTCTGCTTTTAATACTTCACTATATCTGAAAAGGTTTCTTGAGCAATTGGAGGTCATTTTTACAACATGAGATTGCATCACTATTATTTATTTCAGGAAGAATATGACATGTGTCATAATTTGAAACCAAACCCAACAAAAACTTCTCTTAATTGCTTCACCTCAAAAGCCAGCAGCACAATGCAAGCAGTGTACTCCACACATACACTCCACCTACACTGTGGGGGCAGAAGAATAATTTTTTTGTGGTATGTCAAACCTGCTTATAAATTGCAGCGGTTGTGTCAAAAAAGACAACATAACTAAGACAAATTATACCCAGCTCTATTACTCACGTTCTCACACCATATATATGTATATATATAACGTCTGCCACTCTGTCAGAGCCTCCGGCAGGAGAAAGAAGGAAGGGAGCCAGCAGGTCACCAACTGAAGAGTTAGGTGGAAGATAAGTATGTTAATTACATGGGAAGAAAGGTGTTGATAGAAGTAGCAAGCTCTTCTCTTTCCATGGGAAAGCCCAAACCAGCTTGTGAGAAGGAGACTGGGACAGAGATGTGACCAGCTAACCTACATTCACAGTGTGTTCGCATCTGAATATTTCTGATTTTCACTTTTGCATTGCTACTAAGACTTGAACTGCTTCCATCAATGTCACAAGGATAAATTCACGGCTATGTCACAGCAAAACCATCTCATACACGTTGCAATGGCAGAACAGTCCTGTGCCAGATTGAAACCTCTACATGACAAAATGAAGGGGCCAGATCTACAAAGAGATGCAGTCACAGCAGTTCTCAGCCATCAATGTGCACACTCCAGGTAACCCTGCTCCTGGAAGAACCTCCCATGAAAATGGAACAGGATCTTTAAGCTTTGAAAAAGATGGCAGGATCCCAACACAGCCGAAGCTTAAGGAGAGGCACTTTCCTCTACGGTGAGTTCAACAAAATAAGATCAAGATATCATATTTAATTTAAAAAGACATTAGCATAATTAACTTTAAAAAGGAAAAACAGCAACGGAAGACAAAACAGAAATAAGAGCAGTTTATATGCAGTGCTTGTCCTGCATGCAGGTTCTTGCTTTCATGTCAGTTTAGAATCACCCAAATTACAAAAAGCTCTGTTTGATCCACAGGAAAATCCTTCCTACCCTCTCTGGAAGGTCTGTGTGTGCCCTCCAGCCCTCACTTCTCTCACACAACAGTAGACCCCAGCCCCAGCTATGGCTTGTGCCAACATCAAGTTTCACCTGAGCAGGGTGCCCATGCAAGGACAATCACCCTCCTGCTCCTGTCACAACACTTTCCTCAAAGAGAGGGCTGCACACTGCATTAAAACTCAAAAGCTGTCCATCAGAAGAAGTAACAGAAAAAAGTAACAGAATAGGGAAAGGACTATTGAGAAGCAACCAGGATCATCCAAGGGGTGAGGACAAATATGGTGGATGCGTATAATCAATGAGTGCAATGGAGAAAGGTTCATTCTTTCATCTTCTTTCCCAATCTAAGAATTAAAGGACATTGCACGGCAAGAGTAAATAATCAACTCAAAACAGGTAGAGATGGTTCCTCATGTGTAGTTCAACTGCATTGTGGATATTATATAGATTACTTGGGTTCAGTTGGCACTAGGAAAAATATAAATAAATTCGTGGAGCAGCATGGAATACGTCAGCTTTTACTGAGTTGGGAACTGCAAAAAATGAAGATCACCAGTTACTTGGAGAACATTTGGATGAAATGTCACTATATGTTTGCATGCCTTTAATGATTTTCCCTACATTTCAGTGACAGGATCATTGGTGATAATCAGAGACAGAAAACTAAGATAGAGAAGACAGACCCATGGTCTTATAAAAAAAGGAACTTTTGTTTAGCTAACAGAGTTTTTTATCTCAAATGTCAGATATGAAGACCCAGAACCGCTAGACATTCACCTACATGCATCTCTGCTCAGACATCACCATCATAGCTCTCTCTTGAAGGTAAGCATTGAAACTAGTAACTTTCTGGGCTTTTTTAATGAGAGAGAGAGAGAGAGATTTATTTTTCCTTTCAGGCAATTGCTGTGCTTTGGAATGTGCATGAATCCTTTTAGGATTTGTACAACTGTGGAGGAATTTAAAAAGCTTGAATATATTGTCAGTGACAGAGTGGGACAAGAGGGAATCAAGTTTAATGAATATTTAATTAATAACACAGAAGAGGAGAGAAGGAAGCTAAATAAGCTGAACAGTGTGACACTTATAGGGTGTCTCGGAAAATTAAGCTCAAGACCCCATGCCATGACAATCATCACACAGACAAAGGGAAGAAGAAGAATGTAGAGGAAACAAAGACATATTGGCCTTGGGAGAGTGTTCTTCTCTCTGTTAAACAGATTAGAACTGATTGCATTTATTTATGTATGTGTTTGATTTTCTTTGTAACAGAACATACAAAGATACAGAAATCTTTACTTTAGAGAAGCAAAGACAACGTCTGCACACAGAAACACCAACAGCACCAAGATAATGAATAATTTCTTCAAACACAGTAGAACTTTTGACCTCAACAGTAACTTTCATTTTCACAATAGGCCTAAGAGATTTTTTTCTACCGTATTACATCCAGCTTTGGTAAATTAGTCCTCTGAAATAAGGTCCTCATTGTGCTTAGCTATTGACTTCCTCTTTTTCCCTTGGGCTTACATTATGATGATTTTCTTTCTATACCTTTCTCTGATTTTACCTGATTCAGTAAGGAGGGTCTGTCTGCATTCCTCCAATCTCTTGAGGAATTTCATTCCTAAATCGTATACTGGTCAGTTTACAAGCCCTTTACAGGCCCTAAAGGCCATAATCATTTCCCATAGGAAAATACACAGCAGCTGTCAGTGTTCTTCCTCAGAAGGCTGAGGAATTTGAAGATCAAGACTCAGCACCTGAAATATTGGAGTACTTGAATAAATTCTTCTGGAAGTTCACAAGCAAGATTAATTTTATTCCAAGATCTTGTATGCCAGTTCTCTCTGAAAATTGTTAAAAGTTTTGTTTAGTGTTAGATCAGTTCCAAATTCCTTGACATTTAAAATGAAAATGTCTTCTTATAGGATTTGGCTATCTATTGGTTTTGCCCTGGAGAAGTCTTTTCTCTTTTTTCATGTATATACTTAGACATTTTGTGATGTCAAGCTGTCTTTGAGTACTTTATTCTTTAAGCCTTTCCCTGGCCATCATTTTAATAACTTTCCTGTTTATTCTATTTATTCGTTTCCTTTACTTTGGCTTCATTTCTGCGTCTTTTATCATTAGTATTTACAAAAGCTTACTGCTTGAAAACGTGCATGATTACTGGATTATGCAAAGGGAAAACCAAGCAGTGCATACAATTAAAATCCTCACTTAAATTACGAAATAACTAGATGAAGTTTTCAAGTACTTCTCACCACTTCATTACTTTGACAATTGCTGTGATAACCTAATTTGAAAAGGGAAAAATCAAAATACAGGAAGTAATGGCAGTACTTTGACCAAAGAGGCAAGTTTATCTGCCATTACAATTTCCAGGGTCGGCAGCAGTAATACCACATCATCCTTCAACAACAGTGCTATTTCAGAAGGAGTAACCTTGAGTACCCTTCCTCAGCACATGTGAAATTGCAGACTATATGTCCTTTGGATGCCACGCTGTAGAGAACAGTAAATAAAGGTAATTAAAGAAAATCTCATGTTCTTATTACCTGGCCTTTTAGGAATGATAAGGCCTAGAAACATCCCACTATATAAGTCATGGGTTCTGCAATTCTTAATTTTAAAATTATGTATGGAGTTTCTCTCAAAACATGTTCTACTAAAACTTGAATTATTATTGTTAACTCAGGAAAAAACATGATGTTTAACTCACAGGAAGAAAGCAAATGGGAAATTTAGACTTCCTCTTAGTAGTGAATAAAATTAAATTAAGTGGCATAGAACACGTCAGCAGTCAGCCACAGGCTAAACCAGCAGGAAACAAAGATCAATGAAGCAAAGTCATGGATTGAATCATTAGGTTTGCATATCATCAAAGCTCAGTTTACACCCTATCTTCAGTTAGAAGTAACAATAAATGCAGTCACCTCAACTTTAGCCTTCCTGCAACACCACAAATATCAGTTAAGTTTGCATATGGAGACAGCAGCAAAGATCACAAGCAGCCATATTAAGATGAAAAGAGGAAACTGAAGTAGCAAGGTTTTCCTGTGCAAATGTAATAATGGGAAGTTAAAGCAAAAAATTTTGAATAAAACAAAGATACATACAGTTGGAAACAACTGGAAAAGATAATTCCCACCTCTGTGGCACAGAGAATATGCTTAACTATTTTGTAGCATCTCCACAACAAGATATACTTCCCAGTGACCACTGCTCTATCCAGTACAGCTGAACTGGGGAGATACCATATTTTTTTTCTCCTAGATGTCTGCCTGGCTGCAGTTCTATGTTTTGCCAAACTTACACTTTAAGGAATATAGCACTTACAGTAAAAATGTATTTTAAAACCGACTCTGCTGAAACAGAGCATTGCTATATGTGACTGAAGATGCAACACCATCTCACATGCAACTGTCTCCTAACAAGGTCTCAACTCACGTAGAAAGGGAAGTCCAGTTGCTTCACATCAAAGTTTGAGAGAGTTTTCTAGATTCCACCTTTCATTTTCAATTTGTAACATTAAAGCATAACAAAGAGAACATTTGCAATTTTATATTATGTTATCATATTCTGCATTACTACTCTGCTTCACTTCAGTGTTTTTATTCTGCATGGCTCACAGAGAAATCTGTTAAAACCAGTACTCACTGTTTGACTATTACCTTCTCTTAAATGATAAGAAAAATAATGCAATAATTTCAATTTTCTGTCACATGATGAAGTCACTGAATTAGGCTGAATGGAGGGGAGAATGTTATTACCCACTCAGACAGTTGTAGCTTTTATTCAGAACTCTCTGTTCACAAGGGTTTTTTGACAGGAAGAGCTAATGAGGGCTGCAATGAAGGTCTTTCTATTACTACCATTAAACCTTCCCACCTCAAGATCAGTAAAAATGCAAAAGAGCAGGTGCATTTGAGAGCTTCAGTCAGCACAAATTACAGCCCTTTCAGCTGCTTGGCTTGAATGGGGAACACTTATCACCTGTAGAAGCTGAAAAGATGTAGAAAAAAAGGAAAAAGTTCCTTCCCTTAAGGAGATGGGGGAATCTATCTTCTTTTTGCAGCTTCCTTCACTACGGGAAGGAGGTGTTTGAAAGACACAGAGGTGGAAACAGAAATAAACATCCTTAGTTTAAAAGTCCTGCAATGCTGGAGAATAATACCACAGCGAAAACCCCACTGCCTGCAGCAAGAATCAAGTGAAAAGCCTACTTGTTCCTGCCAATTAAAATTTGTGGTTTTCTTTTGTAATTGTAACAGTTGCTTCTGTAGATGTTTTATAATGTTTTGCTGCCTCTGGGTCTCCAAGGAAAATGAAGCTAAACACCTTACCTTCATTAGGTATGACATTTATCAGAACTATTCTGCACATTTAAAACGTGTCTGGGTCCTTACAAGCATTTTAAAAGGGGAAAGAAAAAAAATGGTAAGAGCGGACAAAATCCCAGGGCAACAATTTAAAAGCTTTATTAAATGAAGCTATTCTTTGGATGCACTGCATAAGAAGGATACATTAGTTCCTGAACAATCCTCCAGGAGGTTCCCAAGACCTTGTATGAGAAGGAACATACGCTTCTCCGGTTTCTTTTCAATGGAATTTCTTAGCATTTTCCTACATATGCAGTGTATGACAGTGAGACTGCCAAGACTATTTTCTGGGATTTCTTTGTATTTGTATCACTATACTTCCCATTTAAAAATGAAAAGAAAACAGAAAAGGTCTACAATACAAATAAAACAAGTTGTAGACATACACATCTGCAATACTTTTTAAACATTTTGAAGCATCTCGAAAATGTAGAACTCAAAAAAAAACAGACAAAAAAACCACTCAGCCAGAAGAAACATTTAGATAAAACAGCAAACCCAGACTAGCCAGCTGAACTGTAAATTTGTGATATTTTCTGTAAAATGAGTTAGGGAACAAAAATAATTTTTTTCATATCTGTTGGTAATACATGTAATATTTCCAGTTACAGCTGCAAAATGCACTTATAACTACTAACCTCATATGTATTAGGAAAATTAATATTAAGCATAGTACATCACCTCCATTCAGCTCTGAACTGCTATCAGCAGGACCCTGGGATATACATAAGAACGATTGTATTATTTAAGTTGATATATATTTCTAGAAAGGTTTTGAAAATGTGCTACACATGTCCAATTACATTACAAGCACAACTTTCAGTTTTATTTAATCTATCTTAAACTGTGCCAGAACATTTCTTGTAGGTTAATTTACCATGTACGTGGGCTGCTCTGAAAATAATGCCTCCTATTTTATTATGTTGGCCCACAATGTCACAGAGGCAGATGTTGGTGGTATGGCAGTAGAGGTTGAACCTTCCCACCAATATTCTGTTATATTTTGTTGCTGTGTGACAGATGGCAGCAGAGGTGCAGCCTGACACAGTGGCGTCTGACATGGAAGTGCAGATGGAGCAAAGGTGTGAAATTGAATTCCTCCATATGGAAAAAATAGCACCCACTGATATTCATCGACACTTTCTGAATATTAATGGAGACCAAACAGTGGACATGAGCAGAATGAGGCAGTGAGTGGTGCATTTCAGCAGTGGTGACAGCAAAGTGAAAGACAAGCCAGGTTCCAGATAGTTGTGCACAGCTGTCACACCATAAAATGAAGTACATCTCAATCACCTCATCCATGCAATGCTCACATAGGAACAGAAAGAACATTGTATGCAAGTTTGTCAGGATCTGTTGATCCAGTATGAGGCTGAAGGTGACAGTTTCCTGGATCACATCATTATCAACGATGAGATGTGGTGTCACCATGATGAAGCTGGATCAAAACAGCAGTCCATGGAGAGGCAACATGTGAATTTGCCATTGAAGAAAAAGCTCAATAGGCAGCTCTCAGTGGGCAAAGTGATGTGCATTGTCTTTTGGGATCAGAAAGGGGTGATCTTTCTCGATTTCCTGGAACCCAGACAAACCACCAACTCTGACTGCTACATTGCAATGCTGACTAAGCTGAAGGCTGAAGTTTCCAGAGCCAGAACAGTGAAGAAGACAATCTTTCTCTGCAACACCATAATGCCAGGCCCCATACAAGCTTGAAGAACAGGGAGCACACTGCCTATCTTGTCTAGACCCACCAAATAGTCCAGATTTGGTGCCTTTTGACTTCCATCCATTTGAGCCTATGAAACCTGGACTGCATGGGCAGCATTATCTTGGCAATAGTGCCATCACAGCAGCTGTGAAATAGTGGTCACCTCCACTGGAGCAGATTTTTATGAGTGAGGCATGCAGGCTCTTGTTCATTGCTGGAAAAATGCATAGCTAATAGTGGTAACTATATTGAAAAAGAGTTTTGTAGCTGAGAATTTGTTTTATCAACTAGTGCTGTTGTGCTGTTTGTATCTGTTGTACATTCCTTGGAAATAAATTGGAGCAACCTATGTACATCCTCAGACAAACAACATTTGCTCAGTTATAGTACACATTACAATTTGTCCAAATGTGTGTCTCTTTCATGTTGGCTGTGACCTGTAGATAGACTTGCAGAATCGTGCAGAATTATGTTCAATTTTTCACTTACAGATGAATAAAAATTTTTGAAAGCATATAATGAAGTATAACAATCAAAGAAATCATCAGGGAAAGTCAACATTTTAATCATGACTAAACTCAATTCAGAAGTTTTGCCACCCACACAACACATGAAAAAGGCCGTGTCTCTTTGAGATTCATGCCCTCTGAATTTCTGCTAGCATGCAATCAAAATTCTCATTTACTTCTAACACTTAATTTAAAAATAGAGGTATGAATTCTAACATGTAATAATTTTCTTCTGATTACTGAAAAATCTTTGTTGTTATTAATCAGCTTCATAAGTTAGAACATTTTATCCACAATTGTCTCCCTTACTTCAATGAAGAAGTATCAACGTCTCTCCTTTCTCCCATTTGCTGCTCCAGCTAGTCTGCTCCCTCATCTATTTTTATTAAGTATTACTTTATTTTCTGAGGCTGAATTTGCAAGCTTAGCAACGATTAAGCTGTCTCTCATTTCTGTTCTTTAATTTTCCTCCTTAATAACTTGAAGTGCTGGTGTGGACCACTGTCTCTTCTTCCTGCTGTTGTTAGGTTGTTCTTTCTTCTGTTTCTTTGAATAAGTTTGCTTGGTAATCACGTTGTTTTCTTAATTATGTCAATGTTTCAACATTTCCTTGACTCACCACTTTTACATTAAAAGTAGGGGAAGATTTTTAAGGTTTCAACACAGGTTAGATGCCTATATGCCTTTGGCCCTTGAAGTTTTGCCAGATAACTTTGATGCCGCACCAAGTCGTGTAAATCTGGGCTGTCTGTAGTCAGAAATAGGATTCTCCCTCCAAGTGACCCCTGTTTACATCACAGCAATTGAAGGCCACATTTTCTGGGGCATACACACCCTTGTTTCCCCAAAGACATTTTCATTTCAACTACTAATAAAGCCTTTGTTCTGCTCCCACTGTACAAAGGGGCTACAGTTAGTGTAAGATTGCAACAGCACAGTCTTGTGGCATGGAGAATGTGTAGGAAACATTGCACATTCAAACACATATCTCAGCCACAGTTCTCCTCTGTCCCTCAGGCCAGCAGGAGTCCAGAGGTCTGAAGACTTCTAGAATGCTTGTGTAGTCCCCTCTACTGCCCAAACTGCTTCTCAATTCTGCTGTTGTCCTCTGAGGGGGAAAGGTAGAAGACCACCAAAAAATTATCTGCAGGCTCATTCACCCAGGCAGGAAAGTCTGCCTGAAAAGCTGAATTTGCAGCCGTTTGTGCATATTATTTGCCAAAGTTATGAACACAGTTAACAAAGAATCCCTAAGATTTTCTGAGAACAAACGTATAGAATAGATGAGAGTGAAAGGAGAAAGAATAGTAAGATCCACAACTTTTCTTAGCCAAGCCAATTAATGAGAAAGAGAAAAAAAGTCACTAGCTCTTATTTTTCAAAGTCACACAAGCACTTATCAGCTTTATTTTTCAACTGTCTTTGTGGTTGCTTGCCATTGTTTTCTTTTTCTATTCCCTTCGGAGTTAAGAAATTACTGGGCCAAATTTCTTTCATCAGAATTGGGTTGCAGTGTCCTCATCAATCTGCCACTCATTTCCTTCATTTTTCTGTTTGTTGGTTCAGCTACTCTTCCCCAAAGCAAGTCAAGAAATCTTGCCTCATACCTAATCTTTCAAAGAGCTAAAATTACTTATTTTAAAGATGTTTCCCAATCCATGCTCATCTTGCATGCAGAGGGTTTGCGAAATGTGACTGTAGAGTAAAAAGTGACTTGGAACAGCATTTCAGAGGCAGCTGAATGTCTGCTGGAAGTGGATTCTCAAGCTTATCAGGTAAAAAGACCATTGAAAATTTTTGGTCTAAAGCAGCACAAGAAAAACAGCTTACTCTTTTTTTTTTTTTTTAATTGTGGTACACAAAGAAAAGAAATACTCTAAAGGAAAGACATAAAGGGAAGAGGAAGTTCCTCAGACTACAGGTGTACTCTTATCAAAAGAACAGGCAGACTCGTGTCTCTATGAATACAAGCAAAGCTTCCCCATGCACTGTTCACCACAACACCAAGAGATATGACATGCAATGTAGGTAAAATATATGTAAAGATCCCGTTTTCCAATATAGCTTGCTTTTTTCACTTGCTCAAATTTCAAATCAGTTGATATTCTGCCTTTGAAGTGGTACAAACAAGTTTCATGCCATCATTTTTCAGTGCCCAAAATGGGGTACCTTATGTTCTGACACGTCAGGAAGATGCTTCTCAGCCTGGAAGGAAGCATGGAGACCTCTCCTTTCTTCCAGCTCTTCCCACTACACTATACTCAGACTATACTTGAAATTGTCAGACAACTGCCACATCAGAGAACACTTGATGATCCTTGAGGGTCCCTTCCAACTAAGGATATTCTATGATTCTATGATGCTAGTTTTCTAACTAATGGATACAGTGACAGCATAATTATCTTATTATTATTTNGATCTCATAGCAGGAAACCTAATTTATTATCAAAACAAGTAGAGTTGCAGACAAGAAAAATCCTACTAAGGGTAAAGCCTGAGATGTTGCCTTGTGCAAGAAGGTTATGGAGGGCAAGAGAAAGAACATTTATCCAGTGTTATTTAGCCTCAGCTCTCTCAACAGAATAGGAGATGTTCTGATCCCTGATAAGCCTGAAGTCTGTATGGCAGCTAAATATAGGCCCCAACCTACGATTAGAATAGATCTGATATTTTCAATCCAGGATTTGGACAAAGAGCCTGCTCTGGAAAGAGTATTTAGAGCATTCATAACACTTCTTGACTACTTAGGCTTCATTCAGAGATAATGTCGAGAGGTTTTTGTTATATTTTATATGATAGCCTAATAGTCAAAACACCAAACAAATGGGAGACCTACTCCCACAGCAGCACTTCCCAGACTAGAAGGATATGAAAGAAGGAAGTTTTGAAATTCACATGTTGAGTAGCCAGGAATACAAGATTCACAGGACTAGATAATTAACAATTGAAATGGAGTATAACCATCTACCCTAGATGGAGAACACAAACCAGGTCTCCTGGTTCCCCAGAATATTTCTTGGTTTTATCCAACATATAAGTAATTTAAGAGACATAAATTTTCCAAGGAAAATGCACAGAAAGTATCACTAAAGATAGAATTACTCTTATAACGTCAGATAATGAAGAAAGAAATAAAAGTAACGTTCTAAATGTGTATCCCTTGTGAATTCAAAATACTTTCTTCTAAGAAGAAACAAACAACAGTGTACCTATTTTGCTGAGAAAGACTCCTTAATAAAGTAAAAAAAGGTCAGAAAACAAAAGATGGATAATATTAAAATAAATATTATTTTCCAGAATCTAACTACATTTAACAGAAATCTTGAAAAATGACAGTAATAAAAATTTGAATGCTAAAAATGTTTGAGAAATCCTTAGGAATGCTATTCAGCTACTGCAAATACTCACTGGAGTATATCATTTTGTAATATTTGAAGTTGAAAGCTGAAGAATAAAGGAATGCAAATCTCTTTCAAATTCTCTGAATTTATTCCTGTATCTTCAACTTGATAAATAAATTAATAATTATTTTACGCGTGAGTTATTCTTTACTGGGCAAAAAGGCAATCTAACTGTAAAAGTAAGACACACTATTAGTACAGAAGTGACAGAAGGCATTATCTCAAAGGGGTGCAAAGCGACCAACTTGAAACAGCTCTCTGGGAAACAGAATAGGCTAGCACACATTCACAGATGAAAAGTTAGGAAAACATCAGAGACAGGAAATTTCAACAGCAAAACCATGCCCTCCAAGGTATACTGGAACTCTCTGCTATGCTGTATGCTCTTTTCTGGGAGCCAAAATTCTAGTCACATCACTGAAGTTTCTCACGAGTAAGACTAAAATAAATACATATGGCCCACAGATCTCATCAAATAAAAGTTTTGGTGCACACTTGGAAAAACAAAAAAGTATATACATACTATTTGAAAGGTAGAAACAGACCTTGTTGTTTCTTCTTGTTGAACTCTAAATGCATGTTTTGAATTGCTAAGGAATATATTTCCAGACGTTAATGATTGTGAACTGCTAGTTAGAAGTCAGGATAATTAATTTAGAAGGCTTAGAAGCATATTGCTAACTGACCAAGTAAACAACAAATTGCAAGACCTGAAGCAAAAATACAAGTTAAATTTTCAAATCTAAGAAGTGTGCTAGAAAGGCATACATTTCTCATATTTCATAATATTCAGATTATACTGAAGATAAATAAAATCTAAAACAGGACATTTTTGAAATAATTTACATAGTACTCCCGCGATAAGTGAAGATCAAGTAGAATACTTAATCATCCATTCTGAGCCAAAGAGATAGGACCAGCCACAAAGAAGCACAGGAATAATAAAGAACTAACTCTAGCTGGTTTTATCAGGAAATTCACTGTCTACTTAGAGAAAATGTTGCCTTTAGTCAGAGAAATGCATGAATAATAATGAGAAGTAAAACACAATAAATAATCACTCTCATTGGCATAAAGGAAGACCCATTTATTAGCAAGTGTTATACAGGAAATTACTTAGTATAGATTTACTTGGATAGTCTCACCTCCCTGTTGAGGTAGCTGGTATGCCTAAAGAACCCAATAGAAACAATGGCTAAAGGACGCTGTGGAAGGATGCATCTCATTAGTCCTTGGACTAACGCAGGTCCCGTCTTGTCTGTGTAAGGCTTTCAAGGAACTTGGCAAGAGAAAGTTGTCCTGAAAGCCATGTTTTGCTTGATTTCTTAAACTGAGCATCTGAGAATACTTTGGAGGGCCCAAGGATGGATAGGAGTCATAGACCCAGAGAGACTAGAAGGGACTCCATCTCAGCTGGTAGTTGGCTGTGGTGGATCATTTGGGTCAAGATACTCATGAATCTTTGAACATACAATTCTCAGATTCTTCGCGTGCCCAATTCTAATGGAAAACAATAACACACCTCTAAAATGTTTGCCGGGATTTCAATGCCTTTTCAAGCACCCAGACTGCATCTGGAACAAGAACGTCTGAGACATCCTTTGTGTGCTAGAAACATCCTAAGGCCTGTTGCTTGTACAACACTAGGTTCCCTCAAAAGAAGAGGTGCAAAGTAAACAGAAGATATATTCCAACAGACAAGAAGTTTCTTGTAAACACATTTTGAATAGAACAAGATACAACAAATTGTACCTATAGAATACCATAAAGTAAAAGCCACAGATGAGTTATTTTGCCTTTCAGACTCATAAGATATGCCCTGGTCAATGAAAATCAAGATGAAGAAGCCATAAATCCCCGCAAATCCCTCCAAAATCTTTCTGGTGCTCCTTTCTTTTAGAGGTGCAGCAATCTATAATTAATACCAGTGATTCACAAGCAGCAGGATACAAAATGCTACAGCCTTGTTGGGCATCCTCTTCCAGAAGAGGATCACAAGCTAGGTCTGGCTAGCTCTTGGGAATCTGTGCTTGACAGATAACTCAAAATTGCTGCCTGGATTACTGTCCTTGTTTCAGTTGGGACAGGGCTGATTTTCTTCATAGTGTCCAGTGTGATGCTGAGTTTTGGCTTTAGGAGAAAAACAATGTTGATAACACAACTATGTTTCAGTTGTTTCTGAGCACTGTTGTACAGAGCCGAGGATGCTTCAGTTTTTCAGCTTCTCATACTATCCTGCCAGCAAGGAGACTGGGGGCACAAGGAACTGGGAGGGGACAGAACCATGACAGCTGACCTAAAACAGTCAAAGGGATATTCCATACTATATGACACCATATGAAAAAAAGCTATAAAATGGAGGGGAGTTGCCCAGGGGAGCAGTTACTTCTTGGTGACTGGCTGGGCATCGGTCAGCTGGTGGTGAGTAACTGTTTTGTGCATCACTTGTTTTGTGTATATATTTATACGTATTTATATATACATATAAATATAATCATCATTACTATTGTTTCTCTCTTCCTTTTCTGAGTAAAAGGTTTTTATCTCAACCTAAAAGTTCTACCTTTTTTTTCTGATTCTCTCCCCCATCCCACTGGGAGGAGGGGGTGAGAGCAAAAGGCAGTGTGGTGTTTAGCTGCTTGCCGGCTTAAACCACAAAAATAGGTTATGAAAAAAAAAGAGAACTTATGCTTGGCGAATCTACTTTCCTCTGCCTATACAGGCTGTTATAGAAAAGATGGAACCAAATTCATATACAGAGAAACAGAATCATATATGCCAATTAACCTGCAAGAAGCAAAGTCCTTTACATTTTATAAACTATACCTTCTTATACATTCATTTTAATACTTTTTGACTTCTCTATAAACTTAAGACATGCTATTTGCTACTTATGAAGCTACAGTCTTCTCTCGTATCCTCAGAAGCAAAAGATCCACCACGAGAAGAGGAAAACAGGTAACTGCACAACTGCCATCTGTTCTTTTTCTTCACAACTCAATAACAAAGATGTGAAGATTAAGAGTTACAAGATGCTGCTTCTGTTCTGTTCCAGCTCTGACTGAAGCACTCCGTCTTCAATGTCTCTTCTCCATATATTGGATGATGTTATCACATTTTCCTGTGATATAACAACTGTCTTCTCATCTCCTCCAATAAGCCTAGTTACTTTGCAGAATCTACTAGTATTACAATTCTCGGGCAGTTTCAGAACAACCTTCATTCGTTTAGTTTGAAACTTTCTCATCCCCTACTGTGCCCCGCTATTTTGGTATTTTTCCTTTTGCAGTTTTGGCCACAGACATTTTATAGGTTATCCCTACGTCTTAGTTTCTAAAAGAAGTTACTTCTCTCATAGTGTCTCATATGAAGCTATGCTTTGGTCTCAGAAGAAAAACAAAACTGATAACACCTGGCAAGTGTTGAACACAGCCAAGGACATATTTTGTTCCTCAGTGAAGCAGTTAGGAGGCATAAGGAGCTGGGAACTGGCAGGGGATGGGACCAGGACAGCTGACCCAAACTGACCAAAGAGCTATTCCATACCACATCACATCATGTGATTTGTACAGAAGGGGAGTCTCTTGCTCGGAGGGAGGGGCTGCTGGCTGGCTGAGTGTCGGTCGTTGGTCCCTTGCTTTGTGTATCATCTGTTGTTTATTATATATATATATACTGTTATTTCTTTTATTTTATCTACTGTCTTAATAAATAGCTTTTTATCTCAGCCCACGAGTTCTACCGTATTTATTCCTTAATTCTCTCCCCCATCCCACTTCGGAGGGAGGAGAGTGAGTGAACGACTGTGTGGGACTTAGCCATCTGCTGGGTCAAACCACAACACCCTATAAAGAAAACTTCATCAGAAAAACAGAACTAAATGATGATGGTCTAAATAAAGACTTGAGATTTTATTTAGCCACGATTTTCCATCACTAGTTGTCTTTAATTTATTCCTATCCCTTGACACTGATAGAAAGACTACCTTCTATGAACATCTTCAGTTGAAATTTGAAGGAAAAGAAAAACACTTCAGATTTGTTGCAGTGAATTCTCACCAGCATAGATGGCAGAGGTTTTAACCCACGTAATCCCTTGATCAGCATATCTTCTCTGTCTCTAACCAATTTATGAGTGGCTACCTGGCAAATAACAAGGATGAAGGATCGTTAATCCAGAATACATTAGCTTGTCAGAAGTCCATTGTGGTAGAGGAATGATGCTTAAGGTGTTTCTCTTGCAAGTAAATCTATATAACAGCATAGATACCAAAAGACACAAAGAGTGTTAAACTGTAAAAACAATCCAGAAAGAGGACAAGCATTAAGATTTTTCTATTTCTGGTATTACCTTAATTGCTGCTTCATCTAGTTTATTGAACCATCAGATTAGCTTAAGTGAAGGTGACAACTATATATACTCTTCCAAGAATCAGCTTGGACTCTCAAATATATTTCAAATGAACCTTTCCCTATACTGTCAATTTCATTTCACTTAATTTTTCAATGTTCACTTAGGATAACAATATTTGTTATATTAGTCATGTATATTTTGAGTTTATTTTAAACATACCACAAGAACAAAGCCATTTCTACAACTCTAAATTTTTAATCATGAGGATGGAAGTTCCTGTCAACAGTAGGTATATTTGCAAAAACCAAAACTAATATTTTCCCACAAATTATTATAAAGATGATTATTTCATTCCTTATTAATTAAGGAGAAGATAAAAGGTGATATTAAATAAAATCTAGACTTACAGATAGCTCTATATGAAGCTACTATAAAGGAGAATAATTATCACTATCAGCTCCACTTTGGTTTCTGAATGAGAATAATTTTGATATAGATCTTGAGCTTTTTTCTATAAGAAATGTCCCTAATTCAGTATTTTTATCAGCATATATAATGGGATCGTGCCTTACTAAATCAAGAGTTTTGGCAAGGCCTATAGCTACTACAGCCAATTTATCATCACCACTTTATTATTAATAATGGAAAGATATCGCCTCTCTTGAAACCGTTACGAAATATTTGAAATACATGCAAGTAGAGTAGCCAAGATTTTAATGTACAATCCTCTCTTGCAATTTTAAGACCTAAAACCTTCAGTCTTAGGGATAAGGATAGCCTGGTTTTCTTGAAGATAGTCAAGAAATCATTAAACACTTAAATCGTAATTTTTCTCCGTTTTTATCTGTGGGTGTCATTTCAAAATGCCCCAGGAATCTTTAGCTCTCAATACTTTACATACAACTTTTTGAACAAAATTAGAGCTCTTTCATTATCAAGAGTTATCTAGGAAAGGAATACATTTTTCCTTTTGCCTACATGCTGGTATTTCCAAAATGACTGTGTAGAGGCCGTGACGCTTCCACAGGCAGAGGACATGTATTGAGTTTTCAGCTGTGTTTCATATTCTTAAGAACTTCATGGTAAAAAAACCATAATGTACAAACTGGATAAATGTTGTGCTATGTCTTTTTAGTATTATCTGTCTTCTTGACAATTGACCTTTTTTGTGTCTGATTGTTTAAAATGCTGTTCACAAATAGAGGAAGTATAAGCAAAAGGTAAAGATACTAATGCTTCCCATCACATTTCTAGCACCCATAGGTATGGAACGCTGTCCAAACATTCACCCATCACTCGTCTTTATTTCTGGTGAATATGGAATAAACAAAAGAAATTGCTTTTCAAAGCTAACCATAGAAAATATAGTTTTAAATATACACAACAATGAACAAATGCAAGCAGATGACAACTCTGCTCAGACTTCTCCAGACAGAGCAGCCGTGATTCATCAGATTTTGTTATGTGTTAAATTCCATCTTGGCTGGTAGACTGTAATGGTTTTTTCCCCATGTTTCTTCTATTTTAACTAGGTGGTTAGAGGGCTCATCTGCAAGATTGAATATATGCAAGTTGAATGTGTCAGCAAGGCATCCTTGTAGCAAAGGCTTGCTGTGTACTGGGTTGCACTAGCCAGAACGTCCACTGGAGAAGAAGAGAGCCAAGGGAGGGCTGAGGGAGTTGGGCTTGTTCAGCATTAAGAGGAGAAGGCTTCAGTGGGGATCTTATTGCTGTCTATGGTTACCTAATGGGAAGACAAGAAGACTCTTCTGGAAGGAGCACAGCAATAAGATGAGAAGCAACTGACACGAGCTCAAACAAGGAAATTTCACATACATGCTGTAATTCTGAGCAACCTGATTTAGCTGATCCTGCTTTGTGCCAGGGGTTTGACTAGATAATTTCCCAAGGTTCTTTTCAACTTACGCTACTTTGTGGCTCCATGAAGAACAGACAGTTGCATGCTGTATATGCACTGAAGAGGTAGTGGTCATACAGTCAGTGTGTAAACGTGTTTACATGGTTTCCCAGCTGAAGCTAGCACACATCTCACCAGCATATGGGCAAAGCTTGCAGGCAGCTGTCTGCATCTGGAGGCTTGCATGGAGAAAGTATTGATTATGCTATTGCTGAAGTGACAAGCCACCACTTCTACTTTCAAACATTAGCTGTGATGGAAAAGACATCTCCTTGCTAGTCAGCTGGTTTCATATCATGTGAAATATTACTGTACCTCCCCATACAGGCTCTTAGTCCCTACCTCTGTACTTCCCATGCTCTGTGTTTGAGCACCAGCTTGATCTCTCCTTAAGGAAAAGGCTTCTTTCTTGGGTCGGATGAATGCTACCTGTATACTTTAGCTGTCTGACAATGAGATAAAATTCCTCTACAGTCAGTGAAGAGAAAAAGGCCCCTCTAGGGGATGATTCATCCCCACTTATCTTGGGAACAAGACTGGTAAGTTTCTAAACATATGCAAACCTCAGATTTTAACTTTTTAGCCACTATGTCTTTAACTGTCTTCCTTGTAAAGCTTTCAGTTAGGCACAGAACAGAAAAACCTGGAGATCTTTGGAACAATTTAGAGTAACACAGCTAGTGTGACCTGCAGAAGAATGCACTAAGAGAGGAGGGAGGGAAAAAAAAAAAGAACTTTACAGAGTTGGTTTTGTATGTGAAAAGAGAAGGGAAAATGGAAATATGAATCATTTTTATCTCTGAAACAAGTTACAGTGTTGTAGATGAGGGCACTTTACACAAGTATGCCCTTACAAAAGGTATAGTATTTATGTAATACTCCAATTGCAAAGTCTCCTTCAAAGAAATTGCACCCAGGAACCTAAGTCAGAAAAATATTCCTTTCTTTTTGCTCTTTCTCCAAAACCCTGCACCAGTGTAGGTAGTTTTCACAATTGTGACAGCGCTGTTTTGCCAGTCCTTACAGCTGCAGCACAAAAAGCCTTTCATCATCACATCAGTGCTGAACCTCTCATAGCTAAAGAAACCCACAGAGTTGTTGAGACAATAGCAAGTCTCAAAAGCTGTAAATGGGAGCTTGCACGGCTACAAGGTAAAGCAACCAAGCTGAAAAAAAACCAAAAAAATCAAACCTCTCCAGTTGAAGAATGCCAGCAGAATATTTTACATCATATTAGCACTTTGCTATCTCACTGGTCTTCAGTTTTTCCCTGTAGCATTTTCTCCAAAGATTCAAGTTGTGTCAGTTAACTTCAAATCAAAACCAGGAACGTGCCAGAAGCCTGCAGCCCCTGCTGAGTCCTCGCTGTATGGCAAGGAGCCCACTGATGCAGGAGGTGCTCCAGTAGCAGCGCTCCAGGCAGCTGACAGGCATCAGCCCTCATGGCAGGCACGCGGAGAGAGAAACACATCAGCGTCAGTGGAGTCATCAGGGTGCCCGGGCATAACAAAGGAGGCATGTTGGAAACTGTCCTGGCTAGACAAGTGTAAAGGAGTTTCTTCTAGGGATTACAGGAAACCAATCTCCTTTGGAGCTGGAAGAGGAAGGGAGAATGTGCCTCTCATCTTATTTATTCTCCTCCTGTGAGAAAGGCAAAAAAAATACCGTTGCTACCTCACATATTTCTCAGCACATCTGTAAATAAAAGGCTACTATTAGTGCTTTTCACTAGACATTATCTCTGTGTCAAAACTATTTAGGTTGTGATCTGATATCCTCTCCTTCAGAGAGCATGCCAACAAGAAAGAGATACTTTTGATTTATTAAAGATGAACTATCAGTACTTTAAGAGGCAGAATGGGAATACACATGCATATCTTAAGAGCAGAGCAGGATGAATACCAGTTTCACATTTATCTATGAAGCTCGGTCTGCAGCCTTTCCTGTTTATTAGCCCTGTCACCATTCATGCAGCCACAGTACATCTACACTGATGTGTTTTGAGAAGTTTACTCATGCATTATTCGCCCGTGATTGTACCAATTTAGATACAGAATGCCTTCCCTGTCTGCATGAAGCATTGACTTGGGAATTAGATTTTGGGGAGAAATAGTATATGGAAAAGAGCATAAGAGAGATGAAAATTTAAGGATTTTTTTTTTTTTTTAAATAAGTGGGCAAGATTAATTGTAACTCAATTTCAGGAAGCAAGGGAAGAATAAACCATTGAGAGATGCAATGATGCATGTGCAGTGCCAGACACTGCAGCACACATTTCCAGACCGAGACCAGTCCAGAATTCAGCCCAAATCTTTGAGAGTACTGGGGAGCTAAGCAGCCAGAGATTTGCCGAAGCTGCACTGGAACCGATGGAGATATGCCTTTAAATTACTGAATTTAGTCCTCAGCAAACAGGACGATGCACTGTCAATTCTCACAATGCATACTGCAGTCATTGTTTCACAAATTCCATTAAGAAGAGTGCTATTGGTGTCAGGAGGATGTTGTAAACTGTAGCTATTGAGCAGATAAGACCTACAAGTATTACCCTGTTTTACTAACCTCTTTTAAATGTCATGTGGGGTGTCTTCAGTAGCCCCTGACAGCTGTTGTTGGATGGGTGCTTTCAGGTGTTGTTGTGCTAATGGGGCCATAATTATCCCAGAAAACAGAAGTCCTGAGCAGGCTGAGCAATGTCAGAGCCTCGTGGTGCCCTGTCAGCTCCAACTTCCCACTACAATCTAAACATCCAGGATTATTCTGCAGAACAGAACAGTTCTCAAAATGGCAGAAGATAACTATGGGTCACCAAATAGAAACAGAAAACCCCATTGCTGCATATTCTGTGCAAATAAAATAGAAGATAAATGTAAACTTGGTGCAAGATTGTTTCTCATGCTGCTTACATCCCTAAAGCAAGGCTGTTCTCTTCTTTCACAGTTGTCAGTGGCCCCCAGTTGCTAATTCAACCAACATGACATAGTCTTCAGAAGCAAAGTGAGTACAGCTCAGCATGGAAGACAGTTGTTGGAGGGCTTTGTTGTCAGTGCTGGTTTGGCTTTGTTTTCCATGCAGCACATTACAAAGCACATGCTGTTAGAGCTCTGTGTCTCCTGTGTCCTGCTCTGCCCTGCTGCCACTAGAAGCCGTGTGCTCTCACTGGTAATAGCTGTGCAGAAGCAAGTGTTTGCTCGATGTCAGCCTCCAGGCACTTGCCCATATGAGACACGCGTGCTTACCGGGGTGGCAGCACCTGCCAGGCTAAAAAAGCATTTACCGCAAGCATTTGAGGGGAAGTTGTTGAGCAGGAGGAAGTCAGCTTGGCTCTGTGAAACATGTCCCTCAGCAAAAAGAGGCACAGATACATTCAGCCCTCCTGCATCTACGCTGCGTGAAGGTCAAGCTTCAGCCTAATCCTCATGGAGCTTAGAGACCTTTCTGGCAGAGCCAAACTCTGCCACAGCTCCAAGTGGCTTTCTCTCTCTAAATAACCACCATCAGGCTGCTACTGTGTTCCATGCCAGATGGCACTGTGCTGCAGCAGAACAGACCATGGCCCTGCCAAGAGCATAGCAGCCACTGGCCTTACTTCCAGGGCACAAACATGTCTGCCATACTCTCAGCCAGATAGAAGGAAAATGTGCTTTGAAATCTGGCTCTCAGCTGTGTGGTTCCATATATTCTTTTTATATAGTTTTGAGGTGCCTGACAGTGTTTTCATTGCTGCCTGAGCTAGCCAGGTTTACCTCCCATGTTACTGCCCACAATGCTTAGCTTTCCACCTCACCCTGTTGTTCAACAGGCAGCAAAATAAGCAAGCACAGTACACAACACAGCAGAGCAGCAAAGGGCAAAAGGAAAATGTACACGCATTTCTACCCAGTGGGCCTGTGCAAAGTTCAATAGGTGAAATGTCCTGGTGACAGGAACAGCTCAGCTGTAGAAGCTAGTTTATGATACGTGACAGAGTCATCCTTGGCTCAAACCAGCTATAGTAATAGAAAATCTGCTGCAACAGGAGTGCAATTCACAAGCCAGCTTCAATCTATTTCCTTCATAGGAGTGTCAGGCTGGTATACAAAAGCCCTGCAGCAAGGGAAACCAAGACAGGAACATTCATAGAATCATTCCAAGACATTTCCAAGCTGCCCTGGCTAGATGATCTCCTGCGAAACCCCTGCTACCAGCCAGTAACAAATAGGCTCTCCTTGAAGGCACTGAAAATATCCTGTCTGATGGCTCCAGCCCAATGCTTGGAAATCTGCTGTGTCAGCACACCTGGGTTTCTATTTTGGCAGCAAAGCATAGGTTCTGGGAGAAATTAGCAGTAACAGTGCTCAGCTTTAGACCACCTGAACAGAACATAGACATTCAACCTACGTTAATTTAAACAGCATGATCCAAGCTCAAAATGAATAATATAACCTTTCCCNCCCCCCCCCCCCCCCCATGCAGAATATAATGCATCCTGTCTGTCATAAAAGCTTGCACCTCAAGACATCTTTCCAACAAGGTATCCTGCTAGGTCTCTGCCTCAAACAATGTCTGAAAGTGTCTCTCTCCAGATCACAGCTACATTTAAATGCCATCGCTTCCGCATAATATATCTAACTTTGGGCTTTTGGTACTCCCTGCTTTTCAGGCACTCTGAGCATCATCCAAATACCTTAATTTTTCACAACTTTGTTCCCTGCCATCACCCTTCAATGTATTGTGCCTCAATCAGAACTGAAATACAGACTCCTCTTCCACTCAGAGCATGAACAGGCATCACAAAATCACAACTAAATCTGCCAGCTGTGGACACCTCCATGCCTCCTCATATGCCGATCCCCACATTTGGAAGCGACATCATGCATAAGACCTTAAAAAATCTGAGCTGCCTGTCTCTCACTAAGCCCAAGTGACCTGCCATGTGCTCAAGGCACAGCATCCATGGCTACAGCAGGTAATTCTGGCTCGTGGCTTGTGCTGCTGCATTTACTGAAGCCTTACACCATCAGGTGAGGACAGGCCAACCTGAGACAACACCTCAGTAAAAAGCTGGCTGTGCTGAGCAGCTGGGGCTGAATTAATAGAATCATGCAGCCTGTGCCATGGCCCTCCACATCCACCTGAGATCCCTCCAGTGCAGCAACAGCCCCGCTACCCACCCCAGAGGTGAGTGTCCAACCTCTTCCAACAGACATATTTTGGGCTGGCCACTGTTTTGTATTTTCCTGAGGCAGGCTGTCTGCTATCAGCTGTACATGACATCTTAAGCATGTACACGTTTCCCTTTATTAGATTGTCTTGGGTTTCTCTGTAACTCATCTGATGATCTCAAGGTGGGTTTGGGCATAACTTGAAGACCCTAACGTTTCCAGGAGGAAATGCTTCATTCACAATTTCACCATGCCTGGTAGAAATAATAAAGATAACACCAGAAGTACGTGTGCAGAAAGCATGAGTTTTTAATGTTTGCCAATTTTCTTTCTTGTTAATACTCCAAATTACCTTTTTAAAAAAAATATTTTAGAGCTTTTTGTACTTATAAGTTTCCCTGACAGGATAGATAGCCTGATCATGCTGAGTATTTTTATGCAATCACAGTTTGTCCTGCTGTTTTTCAGTACTTTTATTTAAGCCTCTTCATCATGACAGAAGGTAGCTAATGAGTGGCATTACACTTTATATCTCACAGACACAACTGAGAGCCATTTTTATTATTAGTCATTTCAAATATATCACATAATTCTCCAAAAAAAAAATCAACATTGCAGCAAAGTTTTCTGAAGGCAAGCAAAAACTGACCTCTTTGTGCCTACCCCTCAGGTCGTGTTCATGTTCTCAGGAGCTATTTCCAACCTTCTGTTTGCATTTCTCCGCATATAAATAGCATGAACCTTGTACTACATTGAGAGATGCCTAAAAACACAGATTTTGAATAATAATAATGAGACCAGAAATGTGTACTAAAGCAGACTATATTTTAGGAAGGCTTTGAACTTCTATTGGATTGCAAGGACTACAAATAGAATTTTAACGTTCTTACATTTGTATCCTAATCTGAACAGGAATATTTTCAGTATTTCAATAAAATATTCAGATGAATTCTACAAACAAAGATGTCGATACAACACCTCACAAGATATAGAAGTGCTGTCACACAATTTTATTTTAGCCATTACACCAAATCAACTTCTGAGTTTGGGAAGAGAAGAAACAGATCTTTCTCTGAAATTATTTTTGGCCTTCTGACCTGTGTCTGTCCAGATTGGACTACAGGTCTCACTTATTTTCTTTGTAGACAGAACTAAGACTGTTTTACAAGTGCATAAAAATTAATAACTGCTTTCCACAGCCTTATTTCAGCTTTTACTGGCTGTTAGCAATTTAAAAAAGAAAAAACAAGCACAAGAAAATTTACATTACAGCAATCTAAGCATCTTGCCCGAGAAATCTAAACCAAAGATTGTCTTTTGAACTCCCATATTTCATCATGTACTTTTTTGACGTAGCCATACAAACAGCAAAAAATCAGTCTCCTGTATTTTAGGACTTCTTCCTGAGTTTTACAGGGTCTGCTCTTTTTCAGTTAGTGGCTCAAGCTTCCCAAAATTCATAACATTCATTATAATCATTACATGAGGTAGAAGATAACTCCTTTTACTAACCATCAGCAGTTACAGGATATGTTTTTAAATGACAAACCTTTCAGTGCGGCATCACACTATGCTGAGATTCATATATTTACATCACTATATTGTGGCTCAAGGAGATATTAAGCCCATCTAAGTATCAGGCAAAATTCCTACGTTCACTGTCCTCTGCTTATGATGTTAATCACTGATCAGTCATCCTAACGGTCTTCAGAAAAGAGAAGAAACATAGATATTGAAGTATTCTGTCTTGGAAAATAAGAAGTTAAAATCAGTGTTAAACAATACAGATCTAATTGGTGCAAAATTTTGGTGCCTGCAGAAGACTTAAAGAAACCAGAGGTTTCACTAGGGTTGAAAGACATGCTGAGATTTTTGTTTATTCAAAACATAATTGTATATTTAACTCATTTTTCTGAGTTTAACATAACCTACAGGCACAGTCAAAGGTATTCCTTAGGGTGCTGAGGCATTGGAACAAGTTGCCTAGAAGTATTGTGAACGCCTCATCCCTGGAGGTGTTCAAGGCCAGGTTGGATGGGGGTACCTGATAGAGTGAGAGATGTCCCTTCCCATTGCAGGGGTGCTGGAATCTTTAAGGTCTGTTTTACAAATGAAGCAGCAAAATCACTTCAGACAGATTCTTTGCAAATCCAGATGAAATATCTGAGGATTTAACAATGGACATAAACAGGTATTTCACAGAAGTTTTGACTTACACAACCAATGAACGGTGGTCTCCCACCACAATGGTACTCCTCGAAAGAGCAAATGATCTCTGAGAGAAAGAAATACGCTCCTCTCTGTGACAGACCCATAAATGAGCCCAGGACAACCCCATCCTGGGTCCACCTGGTCATGTGGGAAGCACAGGTGCAAACAATTTGCCTTTGCTCCCCAGGCCAGCCACAGCCCCTGCTTCAGGTGCTCAGTCACAGATTCAGGCTGTGACCTGGCATTTCCCCTACGAGGTCCCTTCTAGCATTAGGTATTCTGTGATTGATTCCAGAAGAGTCCACTGAGGTCTCTACTAAGGTAGTTGAAAGTTTTCCAGGAAAACTCTTTTTCAACTGTAAATTAAGTTTTCATCTAAAGATTAAGTTACTCATTTGTTAAGGGTGTCCCTATTCCCAAAAATCGTTAAGAAAACCTCACATTCAGAAATGAACAAGTAGCTTTCTTCAGTGTTTCATTAATGCTCTGTTCAACATTAAAAATACCCCAGTGACCAACTGTGGGGCTGCATACGCCCACCCTGCACTTACCTCCAGCATCTGCTTGAGTCCTCCAGTATGCGATGAAGGCAAGTAAAGGTGAACAGCCATTATAAACACAGACTTATGAGTGAACATGGCTCAGAGAAGCAGACAAAACCTTGAGTTCTTGAAATGCAATTCTTACAGCACTGAAGCGAACACAGGTCAGTGATGATCTTGCCTCAATCAGTGAGCTCTGAGGAAGTTCTGAGGAAGAAACTGTCCAAATGTAATCTGTTATGTCAGGTAACTGAAGTAATTCATTACAATTTCTCAAAACGTAAATGTTTAGAAAATGAATGTTATTTTCAACAAAATCTTGTCATAAATTCTATGTAGTCATTACATCTGTGCTAACCATAAATGAAGTACTACATTCAGCTCTTTCACTAGGTGGCAGAATATATCACTGCTAGTGGTGCAATCTCGCCTAACAGCAGATATTATTACTGTTGGTCTTTACACTGGTTAGACCAGGATATCAAATATCTTAGTGTGCCAAGCTAGGGACATATTTCTACACAGATTCTGCAATGTTGACTTTGCAGAACACCTGATTTTGAACTTTTAAAATCACACATTTTTATAAGACACAAATTTTGCAGGAAACATCTTTATAATTAAAATTTCCTAATAGCAATTATCTACCAGTCCAGACATAATCTGAAGACAGACCCATGGGCTAGATGACTTTGAGAACAAAGGAATCACTGTCAGTGCTTCAACTTGACTGGGTTGAGTCATGTGTCTCCAAGATTATGGGTGCAATTTAAAGTCTTTCTACTGTATTTTTGTACTAAGCAATAAAAAGTTCTTTTCATAGCTAATGTGATTTTTTTTGCTACAGATTCTGTGGCCAAAAAAACACTAGTAGATCATTTAAAATATTTTGATATGAATCTGATGCTGAGAATAAATTTAGAGTACATAGATTCTTTTAGTGTCAGGTGATTAACTCTATGGACAAGTCTTCAGGTATCTCAGAAACAGTCAAATATTACAAAAAATTTCTTTAAAGACATAATTACAATAACCACTACTCTTCCACTGAATCCAAATCTTAAGAAATCTAAGTTATTGCTGCTGTGTAATTGCTGGATTGTGTTTCCCGCTGGCTTCAGTAGGTTTTCATCATTTAAAAAATGACAGTTTAACAAATGCCGTGGTTCTTTTCCATGGCATGATCCAAGTAAAAGTTGCATGAGCTCTTTGGAAACAAAAGTGTATTTAGTGTGTAAGTGCATAAAAGTAACAGAATACTTAGAAACAGCAAAGAAATATTAATTAGTATTCTTTCTTAGGTAATGTTAAAGGAAAAAAATTAACAGAATGGATTAGTGAGGATGTACTAAATGATAAATACTAGGCATCAGCCCAGTTTCACTTGGGAGATCAAACATCTCCTTTTGTTTACAATTCTGCCTTCTCATTTACCTGAAATAATGCTGGTACCAAACCAACAATCCCAGTTGTTAACAGCTGACGGAAGGCTGCTTATGACCAATGCCCTTCTCTTCTCTTCTCTTCTTTATTTTCTTCTCCTTTTGTTTCTATTTGTTCCTTTTCTTCTCTTTTCTTCAAACTTCTGCATTAGTTAAAGGATAAAAACAGTTTAATTCTATGCCTTCCTCTGCTAAGATTTCTTTTCCTCAAATAAGAAACAAAAAATTGCTTGCAGATACTCTGTTGTTGCTTTATTTTCTAATGCATCATATCACACTGGATTATAGAGGGTATCACTCAAATTAAATTTCCTCCTGAGAGGTGCAATAACTTTCAATCAAACCCCAGGCTCTCAGCTTTCTTCAGGAACAGGCCCATAATGCAGGATGAATGAATGTGGGTGAACACAAGCAATGAAAGACTACAGAGTCAATCAGCTGGGGAAGAACAAATTACCATTGCTGAATACAGATTGTTACAGCCTTAGAAACAGTATTTTGATTAGCTGAGTAACTTGCAAATTATGTGTGATCCCAGATAAAACATTTCTGAGTATGCAGGCCCTCAGAAATGGTCCTGGAGTGGAATGAGTCTGCTTTCCAGATCCAGATTCAGACAGCACACATTCAGAAATGCATTACTACTGGTTTAATGTTATTGCAGAAGGTATCAAGAATAATAAATAATTAGTAAGTAATCGTCAGCAAAAAAAATATATGTAGCTTTCCTACTAGAAAGTTTCCAAGCTTCTGTCTGCCTCTCACCCATTACGTGGAGAAAGCCATTACGTAGGAAAAGTGGAGAAATGTGAAAGGCTGAAGCACAGAACCCACACGAGGAGAGCATGTTCCTTTGTGATGAAGTGTATCTGTACATGGGCTAAAGCTCTTCCCACTAAACACCGAAATCACCTGTGTCTTGGGTGCTCCAAGGA
Organism: Penelope pileata; assembly: GCA_013396635.1. Taxonomy (NCBI): domain Eukaryota; kingdom Metazoa; phylum Chordata; class Aves; order Galliformes; family Cracidae; genus Penelope; species Penelope pileata. The sequence continues at coordinate 380,802 of WBMW01004119.1, read as the reverse complement.
GCAGGATGCAGTTCTGAGCCATTCCCACCATTATCCCAAAGCTGCTTGTAAGGAAAGGAATCCCTTGATACTAAAACTTCAGATGGCACTTAGAGTCCACCCCATCTGAAGAGCCTGCCTAACTCTTAAACCAAAAGGGTTTTACTTTTTAACAACATTTTGACTGAAAAGGTTTCAGCTACAGGAGTTGTGGAGGAATAGCATACTTTGAAGTAAATGTTTTCTAAAGTTGAGACAAGATAATCGTGAGGACTCTTTCTGCTTTGATGAATTGAAGGTGTTTTCAGAAAACTTTTCATTCCAGCCTAATGCTTAATTGTTCATAAAAACATATGCTCAGTGATCCTGTATTAGAAATCTTATAGCTATGTTCAGACTGTGGTTTTATTTAACTGTTTGTGAAAATTGTCATTTTTATGGAGAGTGGACCACTACAAACCTTCCTACTAGTCCTCTAAAAAGGAGAAAAGACCCTCACATCTAGCATCTATAATGTAATTGCCTGCAGAAATCACCATATCTTGATATAACTCCACAAAATGGAGAATTTTAAGGCAATACAGAAAGTTTTCCTAATCTACTGATGCTCATCCTTTTAGTGCTTTGTCCCGCAAAAGGACATCTGCTCATTTGGATGATCCCACCATTTTTTTGCATAAACCTAGTGTCTAGTGGAATATTTCAGAAAATCATCATTCTCAACTTGAGAAATTGCTTCCTGAATCCTTTTTTTTAACATCTGTTGATATTCACTTAATATCATCAGTGCTGGACAGAAAAAATCAGTTCTAAATGGTGTTCTGTGTCAATTTATTTGTTATTGTCTTGTATTACATATTTGACTGTTTTCCTAAGCTCTACTAATTTTCTCTTAGATTTTTTGAGCCCCCCCAATCAATATATTTTCCCCAAAAACAAAATAAAAACAAAATAAAATAAACTGAAAAACCTACACTTCATGTAGCAACAAGTGTATAGATATAAATACAAGTCAGGAACAGAAGTAATTAAGAATTATTGTTTAATATTTAAACCAGATGTAATCTAAAAAAAAAAATCTACTAAGAATTGATTCCCTTGTTCTTTAGAAGAGCTGTGATCCATATCCCTGATGGTACAAACATGAGGAGCCTGACAGAAAATTGTATACATGAATAATTCTATGTGCAAGAGTAGTGCCATAGAATTTGCTGGAAATACACATTCTTATATGAAGTTAATAGAGCTACTCTGGAATGTAAATTTACTTATATGCATCACTGGTTGCAGGCTAGGAGGATAGTATTGCATTTTTCAGTCCATATAATAATAACTTCCTCATCTCACACAAAATATGTCATTCAATACAGTGTATCTGGGTTACTTTTGACAAGATAAAAGAATTTGAATCACAATTAGTCAGCAAAAATTAGCAAATGTTACAAGAAGGCACTAGTTTCTCAATTTGTTGTTTGATTGTATCATAAAACTATTGCTGCCTCAAGAGAGACTTAGATTGTTATCAAACTAGTTTCTCTCAAAACGAACACAACTCACCTCCCTACAGTAAATCCTGAAGAATTCGGCAGGATGCACACATATTAAGCTTCTGGAAGACAGAAACGGTCTTTCTGATGATCTGCCAGTGCAGAAAACCTACCTATTGATGTAGTCTACAGTACAAATAACGGGCAATAAAGGGGAAAAAAATGATAGCTATATAAGTTGCTCATGAAACAAAACAGAATTTAAATGAGAATTATTTCATATATATACAGTCATCTAATTTTTTTTCTCTATATAGGTATACCTACATATTCTCTCCTTAAAGCATCACCTTTATTAAGTTCTGTGTATAAAATCCAAGGCAATTCCCTTTCTGCAAGGGTAACATTTTATACCTCGATTCATTGCAGCTATCTTCACATTTAATGAACAAAGCTCACACGGATAAAAATATCTCCTCTCAATGCTTATTAACTCCATTTAGATAAAAATTGAGTATCCTCAGGTTCCACTGCAGAGAAAGGGTGTGGGTCTTCACCACCTCCAGGATGAGGACCTGATGCTTTTTGTATATGTTTATATATACGTATAGTACATGCCATGTACGTAAAATACATCTTCTATTGACTTAGAGAAAAGTTGCAGATACTAGTTATGATGAAATATGATTGTGCTACACACAATTCTGTGTAAGTGACCAGATTTGTGCCTGCAAACCTATTAGCTCAAATAGGTTTTGTGCATGCCTTTACTGATCTAAGAATGAACCCTTCAATGATCATTGGGGCTTTTTCTTAGCTATCAGGCTAGCAGTAGAATCCTAGGTTATTTATGTCCCAGGAGAACACTGTACCAATTTAGGTGAGTATTGTTTTAAAGTTAAAGTGATGAGGGAAATCCAGTAGCTTTAACCTTTATTGTAACCCTCACTTAATTTCAACTGCCTGGGGTGACGTGAAAGTAGAGATTATGAAGTGTTGCAATGATCTTATAGACCTTAAAGTTACATGAGTTTTGTAATTAAAATGATATTACTGCACAGTGATTCAACTTTATTTTGAACTACACAATAGCCCACAAGCTTGCAAGGCCTGCTCAATTTGTTGAGGGTTTTTTGGTGCATAGGCACAAAGGTTTCTGCAATTTGTCAGATTTATCAAGTGAGACTGAGCAACATCTGCAATGCACTGGTTTTGTAGCCTTAGTAAACAGTTATCTTTGCTATGATGTGCAACATATGCTTGTTTAAAGATTCATTCGTCAGTTTCAGGTTTCTGGAATTGCTGTAACTTTTACTCATCAGCCCACAGACCAAATCCTGCCTCATGAGCAAGAGATACACACAGTCAAGAAGCATGAATCTGCCAGATACTCAAAGAATGAGTCAGCTTTTTTGGAGCCAATCCATAATGCTGGAGCCCATGACTTACTTAGGTTATGTGACATTATGCCATATTTTCCCTGATTTAAACCACTGTCATAACATTTGCCCATATGCAATACGTTCATCACTCAGCCCATCACTCAGTACATTTCTCAATTAACTTCCCTGATGAACAGCCTATTTCTCTCCTAGTAATATTTCATTATACAATCATAAGCATACTCACTGCTAGCCATATAGAAATTACTACTACCGGCCCATTTCATTCTTCCTTGCTTAAGGAATGTCAGAAGCAAACCTCAAGTACATCTGACTAATAAACAGTTTTTGCAAGAGGCACAAAGACTGTGGGAATCTCTAGTCAGTTGTAAAGGTTAAAACATGATTTACTCTGTGGGATAACATTTCTGGCAGTGTTGGGTGTGCTACAGACAAATATCAACAGCTCCAATAATAAAAGTTTTATTTTCACTAAATGAAATAGATAAATGTAGTAAAAGATCTTGAAGGCTAACCTTTTCCACTGCTTCAGTGGAACAGCACAGACTAATGCAGGAACGACATCACTGGAATCCCATTAGTTAGTGAGAACTCATTAAAAAAATGTAAAAACATGAAACATAGGTCAATGCTAATTTAAACACTTTCTGTTTAAAGGAATCAAGAGACGACAGACACCCATGCTGGCACAGAGCCATGGCCATTGGAAACATCTACCGGCACCACTGGAAAGAATTGCACACACCGTATACACAATTAAAAAGCCACTTTCAAGCACAATATCCCCACTGTTGAGACGTAAGCCGAAGAAATATCAGAGCTGAGTGTGACACTCAGCTGCAAGCACACACTTTGCATGGCCCAAGACATACGAACGTAGTGCAAGCCTTCATACAATCCGTTTAGAGTGTCTTCATGCTCTTTCCATAGCCCACAGAGGAAGGGGATGCAGCTCTGCTCCTTGCAGGTCGCTTGTGTGTTCCTTGAAGAAAACTAAGTAAGGAAAAGATGAAACTTGACAGTATATTTTTGTACCTTGCTCACATAAAAAGTTTGAACAAGGTAGCAACTGCTCACTGCTCCCATAGAAGGTAACAGCCAGTTTTTCCCGTCTCTTTTACCAAGGTCTCCCTCACAGGGCATCCTGAACTACACATACCAGGAATGATACTGTTCACACCAGAAAGCCCCATTCAATTTTACATCCATAAAATTCTCATAGCCTTCTCCTTTTATATGCTCTGTATCATCTCCTACTAAAGGTCTGCTTTACATAAATGCACTGCTACAAGAAATCAAATTTAGTAAGTGACTATAGTCTCCACCTTCCCCCTCAAGGATTTTACTTAAAATCATTAGCTTACTGAAAATGTTAGAGGTGACCTCTGGCATAAAATGCAATGTAGCATTAAAGGGGTTAGTATCTAAAGATACGTTCAAATTCAAAACATGGTAGTAACTCAGAAAATGGCAATAATTTTCCAAAACTCCTGTGCAGAATACAGCTACTGTTTCTGTGAGTATCTCTTTAAAAAGGTGAGTTACAGAAGCAAGACATCTCTTGAGAGAACTTATAATAAATCTTTACTGATTTGTCTTTTAAGCAGGAAAGGAAATCCATTTATGAAAAGGCTTCAAGGCAAAATGTAATCTAACTTTAGATTCAAACTTTTTATTTATTAAAAGAGAGATAAAGTTGTCTCCAGGTGCTTGATGTTACTTGTTCTGAGCAATGGAAATAGTGAATTACTCCAGGGAAAACATCTTCCACTTTGGCTTTATTGATCTTAAAATACAGTGTAGTATAAATACACAAAGCCGTGTCAATCAAACAGGTACTAATCCAAGAGATAATTTATACACATATATAGCAGTGCTGTGTAGACATTGCAAAGAGAATCTGATCAGCAGTATCTGATTTATAATAGATAAGTTCAATTCATTATGACCCCTGATTGGGACCTGAGATGTCAGCGTATCCATCGAAGCCCTGAAAAGAAGCAAGGTTTTCCTGTTTTGGATTGCTTTATGTTGTCATACTAAGCTCTCTTGTTGTTACAGAAAGCTTTTTTGTTGTTACAGTAAGCGCTTCTGGGCTTTGTTTTGTAACCAGTGACTTCAACCTTCAAGAAGAAAGGCAATTTTTTTTTTTCTGAAGCACCTGATCAACTTACATGGCAAAATAGAAAATTCAAGATTTACTGCATTTTTTTCTAAAAGAGTCCCAGGAAATATTCTCTGGAACTTTGAACTCTGACATGTCAGGCCTGGTTGGATGAGGCTTTGAGCAAACTGGTCTCTTGAAAGATGTCCCTGCCCATGGCAGAGGGGCTGGAACTGGATGATCTTTAAAGGTCCCTTCCAACCCGTACCATTCTGTGATTCCATTATTCCATGTCTGTTGTTTCCACTTATAAAAAAGGCAAATTGTAGAAGCAAAATGACAGTGGAGATTTCAAGATTCCACAGCTGTTTTATTATATTCATCATCACTGAAAAAAATCACTCACAAATTTGTATTTTCTCCTATAGAATGTACTAGAAGCTTTGTGTCCAGAACAGGAGTTGAAATACACATGGAAAATCCTCCAATATAAAGGAAATGGGATAAAACCTCTTTTCTAACTACACCTAAAATCTGCAGCCAAATAATAAAATGTTTTCCCACTGATCACATGGAAACTAAGACTTCTGTTAATTCTTCTATACACTGACAGTCCCAAGATGGAATTTTCCACTTCATAACAGTAGGGTTGAACAAGAGCTGATATGAACTGGTCATAGAAAACAAAAAGAGTACTGCAGCTTTCCAGTAAACAAAGAGAATGGCTAGATTCTAATTTTAGAGAAGGAGGCTGGCACACACAGCGGCAGGTTTCTGAACATCACAGTAATGTCTGCTGAACAGTACAGGGTGGGTTGTGACAAAATGTCCGATGGTACCCAAGGTCCCAGAGGAATCACATGCCATGAAGCTGGTAGATTAGTTAGCCAGGAGTTGGACTTGATGATCCTTGTGTGTCCCTTCCAACTCAAAATATTCTGTTCTTTGATTCTATAGCTTCATTTTGCTTGAAGATGTTACCTCACCACCATGTAGGAGCAAAAGAGGCCAGAGATACAGACAAGGAGCTCTGCTTCCTTAGAGCCAAAGGCTGATGAATTTAGGCAAGGAACAGACCTGAGAGATGATTTTCTGTGAGATAAGAAACTCATGTCACGCAGTAAATTCTGATTCATTCCATCTCTGACTAATGGCCAGGTGCCTTAGTATGCTGAATAAGGTTTTACTCTGTATCTAGTTGAATACTTGCCCAAGCCATTTTTTTTCCAGTAACAAGTATAAGTCATTCCAAGAAAATTATGACTCTACATTGATAATTTAATAGACTCATATCATACATAACTGAGAATCTTTCAAACCTCTTGCTCAATTCACCCCATGCTTTTGAGTCCACATGGTTGAGTAGAAAAATAATTGTCTCAGTTGGAGGAGCAGGGAACTGTAAATGATTTCAAATTTAAAGTCATTAATTGGAGCATATATAAGCATATAAAGCATGCAATTCAATAAAGGCATTCTTACATAGAAACGAGTGTATAGTTATGGAGCAGAGAAAGAGCAACTAAACAGAAAGACTGCTAAAAAAGGGCTAACAATTAAAAGCTTCAGAAACAGCCTAGAGTTAGTATTATAATTTCACTACCCACCCAGCTCACTTACCTATAAAATGGAGATTTTTTCATTCAAACCATCCACATGCCTCAGAAAAGCTAAAGATTAGTCAATGAATTATTTCCTCTAGGGTGCCAATCTTCAATAATGGAAGGAATCAGGAAGTGTCCAAAAATAATCAAAGGTAGAAAAAACAGGACTCCTCCCCCCCATTCCCAAACAAAAACAAGTGAAAGAGCTGAAGTTCAGTTTAATGAATAGAAGATTAAAAAAAGACAAGATAATGATTTTTCAGATACATAAAATGGACAAGAAGAAATGTACTTTGTGTTCACTGGTGAACAAAAATAAATAATGAGTTTAAGGAAAGAAGATGTAAGATAAATGTGGTTGGGGGGGGGCGGAATCTGTTTAAATAGAAGCATAATTAGGGAATAGAATAGAGGACCATGTTTGAAGTTAACAGACCTACTCGGATGGGATGTTTTTAAGAACAATGTATGCAAACACCTATAAGAAAGGCTCTCAGTACAATTGAACCTGTCTCAAGGACGGACCAGAGGACCTCAAAGGATCCTTCTAGCCATATTTACAATGATTACATCATTTCACAGTTTGGATACAAAGTCTGGATGTTTGCAACATGCATTGAATATATGCAATTATTATACCTCAGGATGGATTTTATGCCTCTGTTCTTGGAAGGATTGCCCATTATTAGGGAGAAATATGAGAGACAATTAAGCTTCTGTCAGAGTGAATGCCCAAAATGCAAGCTACACTTAATATCAGTCAGAAACTGAGCAACATGGAGGAAGAAAGAAGCAGATTCACTGCGGACATACTGAATTTTCAGTGACTGCTGTTTGCAGAAGCTCTCATTATACAACCAAAGCCTAAAATAACAGATGCATAAACACAGAGGGCAGCAGGAGGTCTGACAGGCAGAGGAGCACTTGAGGGTTCCAGAGAGAAAGCTAAGATGAGTTTTGAACACAAAGCAGGATCCAATTCATCCAGATTTTTAAGGTCATTATTAGTGTAACTGATTATGAATATACATTTAACACTAGACCTATACTCATATCTTCTACTGAGTCACCTCTATAATGAGTGAGTATGGGCTTGGAAATGTACCTTAGCCACACAAAAGTTCTATTTATCTGTCAGTAATCTGGTTTTGAAGGTCTCAGACAATGCAGTAAGACCATGTTTAAATTCATTGCTAAATCAGTGCTTAAATTGGCTTTTCTCTTGACAATCACATTCTGTTTGTGTGTTGACAATTCACTTTTGAAGGGTTAAGTCAGTACATAAAACTGCAAAGTCTCCATTGTATTATTCTGAAATAAAAGAGAGGCTGATGGCAGAAAAAAAAGTACTGAGTTGCAGAAAGACATCGTTTGTACAAAGAGTGATGTGTTTAGCAGGATATTTTACATATAGTTTTCTGATATTTAAGACAATTTGAACAAGTGATTTCCTTTCCTATGATCCAGCTTCTTCTGCTGTTAATTTTCCTTCAAAAATATTACACTTTCTTATGGCAGTTCAGAACCCTGCAATGCAAATGAACATAGATGTTACAAATTCATCATTAAGACCACACACTGAAAGAGCAACAACAGCAGTAAAAATGAGCTATGGAGAGAAGAAAAATCCAATTTAAAATAAATAGTTGTAGTAACAATAATAATATTGTGTGACAACGGGAAATCCCACTTACCTGCTTTTTGTCCTTAACAAATAAGGATTCAAATATATTCCAATTGAATGTAGAATCAATTTGTTTGTATCAATAGGGCTATCCTCAATTTATATCAATATGAGGAAGAACAATATTTAGCTTTTATGTTTCCATTCATTCTTCCCAGGTGTTAGCAATGACCCCTGTTGTACATATTTAGGTATCTCATTTTTCTGAATTAGGAATTTAGGGAGTAGCAAAAGTTTTGGGGAGGAAAATCCTTTATAAAAAGTTGAATCTTGTGTGTTCTAAACAAAGAAGGAATTTGTTTCCTTTCTGTGGTTCCCAAAGGTGACTTTTACTATAGGCAGTTGTTGTGGTTTGACCCAGCAGATNTGCCAGGTGTTATCAGTTTTGTTTTTCTTCTGAGACCAAAGCATAGCTTCATATGAGACACTATGAGAGAAGTAACTTCTTTTAGAAACTAAGACAGCAGTATACCCACCTTTCTCAAAAGTAAGTTGTTGGGAGCGAAGATATGGTCTCCTCATCATTTCCCTCTTCGCACCTTCAGAAATACCTTTTTCAAATTACCTAACCCCAGCAGCAAAATGCGCAAAGCGTACTGCTTCAGAATGCATTGCTTAAAGATAAAAAGCACCTCAATCACAGTAACCAGGCCGTATTCCAGAATACAGTAATAATAGTCTAAACACTTTGGCAAGGAAGATACAACGTTGTGAAATAAAACTATAAAAAAAAAA
>WBMW01004119.1:360969-371785 GCA_013396635.1 Penelope pileata | reverse complement strand
AAAAAAAAAAAAAAAAACTAAATTCTTAGAAGTATGTCCAAAACATTAGAAATATAACAACCGTTGATCAGATCTTTAACTTACCATATATGAGGTGTTTAGGATCTTATTCTCCACTGATTTTTGTAAAGCTTCATCCTGCAGTTATTCTGTAAACAAAGAATGAAACAAATTTTTATAGGTATTATGCATAATTTCTGCAGACTTAGAAACAGCTCTGAACCGAACCTGGAAGTCAAATACAGCGAGACAGAAGAGAATTTTCCTCAGAAAGCCAGTCTTGCCGATGTGTGGCGGTCAGTTATAACAATAGACAGTACAGTGCGGAAAAGGAGAGACCAAAAATTGAAGTTGGAGTACAAAACTGATGAGGAGGAGCTGGGTGAACTGTTGGTAGCACCAGGAAGAAGGAATGAGGAAAAATCATAAGCAGCTCTGCTCAGAGAAAGAGGAGTAGTGAAAGGAGGAAGCAGTGCTTTAGACTGAAGATTGAGAGGAATTAAGACCAACGTCTCCCGCCGTGGCCTAATGTGGTAAAAATAAGAAAAATGCTGTAAAAGCATAAGGTAACCTTTCAAATGAGAGGGTTCAAGTGTCATCCCAAGAGGTAGCAGACAGGAGATGATGGAAGGGGGCAATCTATTTGTTCTAAATTAGAGTGAAGAACCCTTTTGAGAATGCAAGAGAAGGAAACCAGAGGGATACAAGAAGAATGCAGAGCAAGAGGGCAGAAGTGGTAGCAGCAGTGAGAGGGAAAGGGAAGCTGCAAGCAGGAGAAGAAGGAGCTAGAGGGAAAAGGAGGGTGAAGGTGCAGGGGACAGAAAGTGTAGTGAGATGCAGATGAGCAAAGCTGCAAACAAATCAAGTGAGTATAGTTGTAAGAAAAACTTGTGCAGCTCTTGAAAGAAAATGGCACACACACACACGCACCAGCTGGAATAATATGGAGTGTGTGGTGTCACAAGGCCAACGTGCTCTCCTGCAGCCCAGCCAAGAGCACACAAATTCTTGCTGAATAAGTGCTTTCAAAGCAAATCTAGCGATTCATATCCATCTTGACTTTGCTTAGTATTTCCATAGTGCTCAGCATATTCAAATCACAGTGCAACACCTCTCACTGTGCAACGCTAGGCATAAGGCAAGCAGAGTCTGCTGTGGGGAACACAGAGCACTGACTGGCCTGTGGTGTGGCTCTGGAATGGAAACACATTATGTGGGCCCAGCTCAGCACTTTAAATGCAAATCCAGCCACTCACCTTTTGATGAATAGGTAATCCTTAAATTTTGCATAATCGACATGTCCATTTAATTTGGTTTAAGCACCTCTAGCACTAAAAAAAGAGTATCTCTCACTGAAACCACTTGCCATTCCCACCATAACATTTTGTACTCAGAAATGGCATCAAGCATTTTTGGCAGTGGTAGGAGGCCTCCACTTGCTCCCAACTGATACTACTACCTAACTTTTCTTATTGGACCAAGTTGTCTTCACAAAGCTAATATCCCACCACGTCACTCTAGTCATTTCAGTGTCCTTTATCTTTTTTATTACCTACCGATTTTTCTGCCAAGACCTTTTCATGATTGATCTGTTACAACTTTATTAGAAACTGTTCAGTTACTGAAGGCTTGGGAGGGGGTCACATTTATTCCCAATGTAATTAAACCGACAACAGTGGCTTTATTCCAGGAAAAAGAATGACTCTGTACATTCAAAATAAATAATGAATTGCAAAATTACTCAGTTGTTTCCATATCTCTTGTTTCTCCTTTAGAGAATTAAGGTCTATATCGAGCCATGCATCTTGGTCTTGTTTCTCCTTTAGAGAATTAAGGTCTATATCGAGCCATGCATCTTGGTCTTGTACACATCCTTTAGTATTAGGAAATATTAACAGTAATTACATTAAGATCTGTGAGCTACTTAATTGGATTTAAAATATTCTGATCATGAATCTGGATCAGACCTAATTTTGAATCACAGGTAGGTTGAATTACTGGTATTGTAGCTGTGCAAGAAATATTTGTTAGTTAAATCCCCTATCTATATTTCATTCATTATCTACTGTTACAAAGGCATCACAAATCATAAGGTAGGATCTGAAGTCACTTATAATTACAGTCTTTCTTTTTATGCCTGTCTTATCGCACATTTCCCTCTTCTGTTTCTTTTGTAGTGCATGCACTCTTACCACCTCCCCTCTTACCTTCAATATGAGAGGTTAGATTATTACACCATTTCAGAATTAAGTAATACCATTTCCTTTAATTTGTGTGTTGTGTTCATCTCCTCACCTTCACCTTTTTATCCTCTCTTGTCTGCTCTTCATAATTCCTGTTCTCATTTTCTTTCTGGAAACTAGCCATGAATCTGCTCAGATTTGAGTCTTCAGATTGGTTTCCACCTGAATTGCCACTTCCTCTTCATTGTATTACTTAACACTAGGAATGGCCCCTGGGATTTTCATGAGAGAAATTAGAAAAGTTTGTGACTAAGTTTTTTCAGAAATGTGAGCTGTGAGAGGACAAATTTGAAAGGACAAAGGGAACTCTTTATCCTTCATAGCAGCAAGAAAACCCAGGCAGTTGAACACTGCCTGGTTGCTAATATTAAAAACAAAAAACAAACAAACAAAAAAAAAACTGTTATTCCTTTAACAAGCAGATCTAGGTATAGATAAGTTCTTGGAGATCAAATAGAAAAAATGTAGGCCATATGTCACATTTTATGGGGGCATCAGCTATTTAATAACTTGAGATTACCAAGGGCATAACAAAAATCAGTGCCTTGCTAGATTACTGCCCTGCAGCGCCCAATCCCTTCCATAGCATGCTACAAAAACGTTCCTTTTCTGTGACCAGAAGATAGTCAGGCCCTCACAGGTATGCACCAGGTAACTGCGAGTAAGCAGCAGGGAGCTCTGCTCACTTCAAACAGTTTCTCTTGTGACTTTACTCCTCCATCTAGAAACAACTGATGTGATGTTTTAATGGCTCCCAAAGGCACTGTAGGAACAACATAAATAACTTGTGACCTCCATGAAAACCTGACATAAAAATCTCAGCTATAAGAGCGTTTTGGTTTATGCCTGTTTGTGTTTATAAAGTGTCGTGCAAAGTAATTATTGTGGTTATGAAAAATGCAGTGCAAATTGTCTTCTAGAGTCTGGAGTTGGGAAAATGCAGAAGACAAAGCATCCTCTGCAAGTCTACTTGCTGAGAGGCAACCTAGGAAATATACTGATGTAAAATTTGCTTTTCTAGGCAGTCCTCATGCAAATAAAAGGGGGATAGCACCATGTGGTTATCAATGGCTGTGTTTGTGCAAGTATGTATCAAAGAGCAAAACCCTCAGACTTTGAGTAAGTACGCCTCTCAAGTAGCAAGCCCCATCCTCAGGTAAACAGTAGTGGTGAATCGCTGCAGGCAGACTAGGGGATGAACTTCCTTGCGTAAGACACCTGCCAAAAAATTATAAGGAACACCAGTGAAGTAAAACATCTCTTTATAAGTAGTTTGCTGCGGGAGGTGTTGATGGTGCTGAAATGCAATTTAAGGAATAAATAAGTACTGTGATGTAAATACTGTGCCGAGTTATTTCTTCGCCTCATGACTTTTTTGTCACATATGCTGAAAGTGCTTTGTTTTTAATATCTCCAGCCCCTGGGGAAAGACAATATTTTCCATTTCCTTTCCTTTCTCTCATTTGTACATCCATATTTAGTGCTTCACTTCTGCTTCATCTTTATCTTCCAACAAGTTCAGTCACTATTCTTTAAAACAGGGAGGTGTGGGGGCCAGAGAAGTTGTGCCAGGACCTATGATCTCTGAACACAAGTTCTGTAAAATTCTATGTATATAACAGCAAAATGTTGACATCCTCCTTGCACCCTTTCAACAGCAAAAATGAATTCATCCTTTTTGTCCCCCAGAAACCAACCACAGAGCATTGCAATCTGTAGTCTCTTCTTCCACACTGGGGATCTTTTCCTCCCTGTTTGGATTGGGGAGAGTTATGACAAACCCATCTGTTTGAATGCGTTCTTGATTAATACGCTGTCAGCCACCCTGAAAACACTTGGGTACTAGCTAACTGATGTGAAACTTGAGCTAATTAATGAGTGCATGCACATACTTGTGCAAGTGTGACCCCACACACATCAGTCCATATGTGTGCCAAAGAGGGATTGTCACCCATAGGAAAACAGAGGAGCCACCCCAGGGAGGCAGCTAGGAGTTGCCTGGGTCACCCACATTTTATTCCTCCACTGGAGCCAGCACATCAGCAGCAATTCTCTGCGATAAGTTTTTAGATTTGTCATGTCTGCACCCACTGATGTAGAAATTATGAAAGTGGCACCAGGAGCAATGATGGAAGGATAATTAAAAAATAATTAGCAAGAATAATTTGCGAGGGGCCAAGGGACGAGAGCTTTTATTTCATCAGCTGGTTAAGTGATTAAATAGGTACACAACACAGCTGTAAAAGTATACCTTTTTAAAAAAAAAAAAAATGAGAGGAGGGAAGGCATAGAGGGAGTAATTACCAATTTCTTTCTTTCTTTTGTTCTTTTGTCAGTCTAACTTGCATGACCAAGTAGTTTACTCCAAGACAAGCAGTTAACAAATCACCTACCCCCACTCAGCAGAGTAGCTCGGCAGCTTGATGATATCTGAGGGAGAACACAGCTGCGCAGATAAAAGGCAAGAGGGAAGCAGAACAATAGACTCTGCACTACCCCCGGGTGGGGAGTATGATGGGAGGAGGGGAGGAAATCCTACTGCATCTCTTGCCAGCTATCTCGCTGCTCCTCTCCCATCTGAGGCATTTACTGCTTCCTGAAAGAGGGAATTTTGCGATTTATTTTGGCTTTGGGAACTAAGAAAGATTACACCCCTTCTATAAGAGATACGTGCCATAAGACTTGCCTTCAGCCAGTCACATCTTCCTACCAGCTGACCGCCCATCCCACAGCAGAGACAGTGTGCCACGCTATCTACAGCTAGCAGTTCCCAGCTGCTAGTCAGGGTTGTTGTCCTGTTCCCACTACTGGATGGCTGTCCAGCTAAGAATAAATCCCAGACTAAGAGAGTAAATCCCACTGATCTTGTGCACTCCCCTGAAAATGAGCCAGAATCTGTCATTTGGATATTTCACCTGTTGGACCTTCTTACTTGCAAGTCTTGTGACTACCACTGTAGCCCCTATATGTCAATGGCAGCATACTGTCAACTTTACCATAGCCAGAACTTGCTTCTCCCGACCTAGATTAACAATCAAGACTTTTTCCAGGGTAGTTTCAAACCCTAAATCTGCTGTTTTTCCTTCAAGGTACACTGACCTCTTGTTCCCCACAGTGTCCTATTCTTTTGCCATTGCCTTAGTATTTGGGCCCTGATAGAAATGTGATTAAAAAGATACCAACAGTAAACTGATTCAGAGGCATTAAAACTAGCCCAAAACATACAATAAGCCCAGGAAAAAGCCTTTTGTTATTAAAATACCTCACAAAGAAAGAATCAAAATCCCTGGTCAGCATCTGAGCTGTAGATTTCACGCCGGATTTCCAGGCCAGTACAGCACCAGCACATTTCTGGGAAGTATCCAAGGCTATGAATATTTTTTCTAGACCTTTCAAGTTCACCAAGCATTAATGACTGTATGAAAAATGCAAATTAAGTACCATATGTGAATTCAAAATTAAAGCCTTATAGAGAACAATGTGGAAATATACATTCCAGATGCATTCCTGCTTGAAGGCTAAAAGAAGAGCAGCTTTCAGGATTTTGCCAGGTTCCCCCATTGTAATTCTATCCTCTCTTTGAACAGCTCTCTATGTAAATGATGACAGGGCAGTTAAGCACAGTGATTGTTAAATGCTTCCTACTGTTCAGTGTGGTTTTTATCGGAGTTTTTCAATTCAACAACTTTATCTGTACTGCCTTTCAGTCAGTGCTAAGTGGCTGCTTCTCACCAGCTCTAACAAATATCTCTTCTGTAAGTTTGATCTTTCTGCTGTCACACTTATTATGCAATACAAAAGCCAGGCTTCTAACAGCTGAGAAGTGGATCCAGTCACGTGCCAGATGCATATTCATTCCCCGTACTCAGTCCTGTTTTCTTCAGCTCAGGGACAGGAGCAAGTCACCTGGCAGTGCACCAAGGGCCAAGGTCCTGCCTGCACTAGGCTGCAGAGTTTTATAATCACAGCCAGGTTTCCCTGGTGCCCCTACAATACAGCACATAACAATGAAACTAATTGTCAGCAAGTACTCGGGAGTGATCACATCACTCCTGCAGATTGCACTTGACCCAAGCAAAGTTAATTGTCGTGTTAGTCTCTATACACATAGGTCTCATAGTAACATCTCCAAACGAAGACCCTAAGTACTTGTTTTCCAAACACACTGTGCTATTTTCATGATACTGAATTGCATTTCTTTTTTAATTTTTGAAAACACTACACAAAGGAAATTCTCATATTATTCACTGTCATCCGTGATAACACATAATGCAGTACAAGACGGAACGAGAGTTGCCATGACAGATAACACCATTAAAATCAGCTGCCCAGAGCAAATCTATTCCATATCCAACTTACAAAACATACGAAACTCTTCACACTAGGACTCTTCCAGAACAAATCTGAGTACCCAGATGTTATGGAGGGAAAAAAAAAATGTGACATTATGAAACATCAGCAAGCACTACAAAGCTATTTTGTGAAACAAGGTTCCAAAGACATCCTTTTATACTTACATGTATAAAAAATTCCCTGAAGGGTACAGAAAATTCAGGAAAGTGTACAGAGGGCTGCACAGCTCTGTCTCACATAGCACAAGACATCCCTGCCTTGCCTCAGGACCTGCTAACTGGGGCAGGCTACAGTACACTTAGCTGTTTCACCACCTTTCAATTCTTCAGCCTGAAAGTCCATGTCTGTACCAGAAATATACTAAAAACTACTTACACCAACTCAAGAAAATTTTGTGCTCTCTGTAGTTTTCTGTCTAGGGAAATCTAACAAAGCACATCTCAAATAACCTACGGAGTCCACAGAGCTAGCTGGGGCAGGTGGAATTTCTCAGCGGCTAATGTAGCATTTGCAGATAGTGGAATACCTACAAACTGTGAAACATCAGTTGGTGACTTTTCAGACTCACTGGCACTACACAGAGAAGGAGTTTATGACTGTGGCAGATTCCTAAACACGTAGCTGAACATTTTGTAATTTGTACTAAATTAACAACTGATGTAGCTGACATCTCCTTAAAGAAAAAAACAATATCATACCATTTTTAAAATGAATTGTTCCTGAAAAGTTGGAAAATTTTGATGTTGTCAAAATCATAAATATTCTGAAGTTTTTTAAAACATTATACTTAGTCCAAAAAAAATAAAAGTTTTGTTAAAATAGTTTTAACTGAAACGATTGGGGGATTGGACTTAATGATCTCTTGAGGTCCTTTCCAACCCCTACAATTCTGTGATTCTGTGATTTTTAAAGAAACATTTCACTCTGGGCCAAATTAAACTTTAATGGGGTCAGAGTCATGCAAAAAGTAATAGAAAATGTTTTCCATAGGTTTGATACAGTCTCTGAAAAACTGCGTTCATATTCATCTTCGATCCTATGTAAAACAAGTCACTTTTCTCATCTACTACATCTCAGAGCTATCCCAGGGGGTAAGTGCAAAAACACTGCATAAGATAGGGCCAACTGCTAATAAAAAGACATGAGTTAGCCAGATATAAGCTTAGACTGGAAGTTACAGGAAAGTTTCTCATTCATTAAAAAGTTGAAGTTCAGGCTCAAGAACAGTTTTCCCGTAGGAACAAAGGAGAAGAAAACGTAACAACTTTAACATGGATTTTGCCACACATATGAAAGAGATTAGATCTGATATTTCACAAAGTGATAGACTGGCTTGTACAACACAGGAACCCCCATTCTTTCTAAATTTCCCATGACAGTCACCATTTATAAGAATCATTTCAGGATCTATGGAATAAAAAACTCATAAGCTGGTATATGTACAGCTTATAACTAGATCTCTGTGCATACACACAGAAAACAACTGAAGGTAAAATTAGCTGCTGTGTTTGACTGAGCACAGTTGCTCTCAATAGAATAATAATACTTGTAGTGTTGTTATAATTTCCTACAGAAAAAGATAGCAAAGTAGTTGTGCTATTCTGTAGAAGCATTGCTT
The DNA here is from genome assembly GCA_013396635.1 of Penelope pileata. NCBI lineage: Eukaryota > Metazoa > Chordata > Aves > Galliformes > Cracidae > Penelope > Penelope pileata. Next base: position 363,571 of record WBMW01004119.1, on the reverse strand, counting down.
ATTGATTATATCATAAATGGCTTGAACTCTACCATGACAGGGCTTTGTGAGAGAACAAGAACTGTTAGTGATTGTGTAAAATCTCAGATCTGCCCAAGGATTCTGGCAGATCTGCAGCAAAACAAGAAGAAATTCATTAAAATCTGGGCTAGAGGTTTTTGTGAAAACGTTAACTTTTACGAATAAAATACTCAAGGCTCTCAGCCGCACTATTGATAAATAGCAAATGCTTGAGTGGCAGTGACCCCCAGAATACATGGCAAATTTTCTCAAAGTAAGTTTTTTTGTTATTCTTTAAGAGAAAGGAAGAAATTCAGTGCTATATTAGCTGTGCCAAAACAAACCCTTTGCTTAAAGACCCACAGAATAACTCATCCAGGTCACTGAGACTTATGCCTTGCTAATGCAGACGTAAAAATCACTCATAAGCCCACCCCAACCATCAGCAAGTTTTGACTTGCAAGAGCTCCTTGCACCTTCTGTCCCAGTAGAAGAGCCCCATCCTGGTGTGGGTCTCACCACACGATGAGTTCTGCTGGCACCCACCGAGACGATGACGTGCTGAGAAAGGGTGATACTTCCACTCCTCTCACAAGCAAAGTTTCTGATTTATGTTAACAAATGGAAACAAGAAAATCTCTCTGACTTCTATTCTGCAGGGTTTTCCTCAGTTTTCCTCTGGCGCAGACCCTCCAGGCTCACCAAGCCAGTGCTGTGGCATGTTTTGCTGCTATTAACTAGAGTGACTCCTTTATTTCCACGAAAAGAGCCAACAGAAATTTCTGAAGTAGTAACATTTTTCTCCTAGGAACACCACTATATTTCCCATCTGTTTTGAAAGAGGCAGACAAATATTCATCAGATGATAACTTATCATGTCTATTCAGATGAAACATACTCAGTCCAATAACCCAAAGTGAAACCCTCTGTTTTTCATTATTTACTCTCTAGTACATCTGTTCCTCTAAGAGAATTTCTTGCAGTGTTGAACACTAGAGAAAACTGGAAAAGTTGGATATAAAAATGAGGTAGTCACTACATGCAAGTGTTTGGTTTTTTTCCACACAAGTAACTGCTTCAGCAGTTTAGGAGTTGTATTTCATTTTTCTTTGATTCTTTCATCATGAAAATCGACAGTGATAATCTTAGAAAGATTACTCTTGTGTTCAGATCACACTGACACTGGTTTGTCCAGTTCTGTGAAATCTACCACATGGTGCTTCTTAGCACCTTTAACAGCATACCTGCAAGAGAAAAAAAATATGTATTACTTGAACAGCTGGGACAGACCAACCAATACAAACAAGAGAGAAGGCTAACAGAATGCATACACTTGGCATACACAGTATAAAATACCCTAGAGAATCATGGTTAAAAGACTGCACTGGATGGATTATCGCTGATATACAGTGACCTTTCATTGGTAACGTATGACACCATATACAATAACAAAGAGAAAAACAGTTTGAAATTTTATCTAGAATTGCATTTTTCTTTGTACTGACACCCTTGAGAAAGCAGCCCATGGTGATATAAAAAAGACCATATTGACTGCTTCTTGCTTTTGGCATTTGGACTGGCAATAACTGTCCCATTTTATTAATATTGTTTTTATCTAGAACTGTAATGACCATCCTACATAGGTGAAATGAAAGACATTTATTTCATGCCTAACACCTCACTGGAAAAAAAAATCAATGTATTGCACTAATTTGCTGAATAACTTCTTGCTGTCGAGGAGATACAGCCCTTGAGGGCCAGCCACCTCGCTTGGCATGCTCAGAAACTAATCACAAATTACTGTGCCAGAGAGGTGAATCCTTTCCACTGAGTGTGCTGTGGTCTGCAGCGCTGCATTAACATGACCAGCAATTATGGCATCGGTTGTGGAGAAGATCCTTGAGGAAAACCTAAGCTTTTCTTACAGCATTGATCAGCATTTTCATAGAAAATAAAGAAACTATGCATTTGCAGGCCCAAGTAGGCTGTCAGACTTTAGGCCTGCCTGGGTAACTCACTCTGTTGAGATGCTAACTCAGATGTTATCTCCAGGTACCAGCAGCAATGAACTTAAGAGAACCTAAAAACAAACAAACTCTTTACCACTCATTCTTCCTCCTCATGATCCTTGGGGTCCCTTCCAACCCGGGCCATTCTATGATTCCTCCATAGACAGAGATAATTACTGGACACTTTCAAACAACAATTCCTATCTAAGACACACAAAGAAATAGGGGTGTACAGTTGAAGACATCACTTTCCTATTGAAACTGAGGATAAGTCTATACTGCAAGTACCATGCAGCGTAACTAGCATATCATAGAATGGCCTGAGTTGAGAGGGACCCCAAGGATCACCAAGTTCCAACCCCCCCTGCCACAGGCAGGGTCACCAACCTCCACATCTAGCACTAGATCAAGCTGCCCAGGGCCCCATTCAACCTGGCCTTAAACACGTCCAGGGACGGGGCATCCACAGGGTCTCTGGGCAGCATGTGCCAGCACCTCACCAGTCTCTCAGTGAAGAACTTGCCCCTGACATCCAATCTAAACCTTCTCTCCTTCAGCTTAAAACCGTTCCCCCTTGTCCTATCACCGTCTAC
>WBMW01004119.1:332553-360376 GCA_013396635.1 Penelope pileata | reverse complement strand
TTGAGTTTCTCGTCAACACACACCCCCAAGTCCCTCTCCTCAGGGCTACTCTCAAGCCATTCTCCGCCCAGCCTGTATGTGTACTTGGGATTACTTGTCCTTCTCAGCAGGGCTACTCTCAAGGAGTTCTTCTCCCAGTCTGTATATATACTTGGGATTACTCTGACTCAAGTGGAAGACCTTGCACTTTGCTGTGTTGAACCTCATTAGGTTCACGTGGGCCCACCTTTTGAATTTGTCAAGGTCCCACTGGATGGCATCCCTTCCTTCTATTGTGTCAACTACATCACTTGGCTTGGTGTCGTCAGTAAACCTGCTGAGGGTGCTCTCATCGATGTCAATGATAAAGATGTTGAAGAGCAATGGTTCCAAGACAGACCCGTGGGGGACAGACATCCTACATCTCTTGCTAAGACAACCACCAGCAGTGGAGATAGAGCACTGTGCCTCAAACAGTAAGAAATGATACTGGTACATTTTAATGCATTATTAATTTCTCACAGCTCAGAACTATGCTCATGAATAAGTTGAAAATTTGGGAGAGACAGACGTGAAGAGCAATACCCTGATTACTTACGTGGCCTGGACTCATTATACCCTGAACATATCTCATGCTGTCCCTTTGTACAAAGCATAGGTTGTCACCACAGCAAATCATCTAATAGCTAAGTTTGCAGCCTGTTGGAAAACAGCAGAAAGATTTCATTACTCAATTAGCTCAGTCTCTGTAAAATTTTATTAAAACTTAGATTTTGACTTCTGGTACATCGTCTGGTGTCATTTGCACATAGGTCTCTAGCTGAGCTTAGGAAGTAGCCATTTCATTTAGGTACTTGCAAATCTCCATTCAGGAATGCATATGCTCTTCCTTCAGTTTTCAGACCTAAATTATCCACACACTTGGCTCTGGATCTCAGAAAGCAGTTCTTCAAGCATGGTACACCAGAGAACAAGAAATGAAGTATCAGGTCTCATCTTACAGGGATCTGTTATTTAAAACAAAAAACAGTATTTTTCAGAACCATTTGTACTTAACATAGCATGTCATTCACATAATCTTATATCAAAAGTTATAAAGCTATGCTTTTATCTGTCCTCAATCATTCAGTCATCTCTGACTTTTCTTGTAAATTTTCCCAATTACTACAGGCAGTGGCAGATAAGTTTGGGCTAGAATAGAAACATTTTCAGTAAGCTATGTTATCTTCCATCTATGTTTCAGAGTCTAACGCACACAAACAAGAAAATCTATAGTAAATCTCAAGATGATTACAGACAAAAGTAGACTTTAAAAGAATTTAATACTACTATCATGCCCTCATCTGTATAGCAAATAGTCATTGAAAGCCAAACAAACACGTGCAAGAAAGCCAGTGTTGTGGAACTGTGGAAGACCCAAAAAAATTCTTTTTCACAAAAATACCAAGTGCCAAGATGTTTGGCTTTGCACTCTCTCTTCTAAAATCTGTTTTCAGTCCACAACTACTCAGTGAAATCAGGACTTAAGTCTTACTGACCTGCACTTCAGCCTCTCAAGAGCATGAAATAAGATGACACAGCGTATCTAAAACCTTTTTACTTTAGCCACGTGTTACTAATGCTAAATAGGAAATTTCACTGTGGAGGTCCCTCTCTTCCCCCTAAATCTCAAAAATACCTACATTTCTCCTTAATGCATGGCCAAGTCCAACTCTGTACCTCAATCAGAAGCAGTTTGCACAGTATGCTGGCTTAAAAGGAAAGATTTATTCAAATGGCTTATAGCTCAGAGTTTAAGAAAGAAGTAACAAAGTAAACTGAAATATTATCAAGAAAATTTTAATCTAGTTGGTATTCCACAGAGGTTTTAAGGTCAATATTTTATAATATTTAAAAGCAAACTTATTGCCCCAGGGCTTACAATGAGCATCTCTGAAAAAAAGGTCTCTTCAGAACTAGATGTTTGGTAGGTCAAAGAAAACAAAACAAAACAAAACAAAACAAAAACGACAACGACAAAAAAACACACAGCAGAACAAGAGTTATAAGGGTTCATATAAGGGTTTTGGAAATCTTAGCAAAAGCCATAGGGGAGGTGACTATTCTGGGGCTGAAAAAGAAGGGCTAGTATGCAGGTCACTATGGTCTGCCAGTTAAGGTGGAAATGCACATGCTGGTAAACAATAATACAAGATATAAGTTGACATGTCATGAGGAAAATTTATTAACAGATTACTCCACTCAGATGATAGAAATAATAAAAACAATACTATGAAATAGCAGCAAAAGATTTTAATTAAATTATAGGTGTTTGGCTGCATTTGTTACTTAGAATACTATAGAAGACCATACAAAATTCCATATCTTTTTCTGATGTATGTCTGTGCAAACAAATATATTGCTACAACAGCATGGAAAAGTTACACCTACATGTTTCTCTTTGGTTTTTTAATAGAGTGTAAATTTTCTTTAATAGACTGTAAATTTCTGTTGTACAAATTGTGCGCATGAAAAGGCATCTACGTAGGTGCAAATGAAACAAATTCAGTCAGATACAGAAGGAAGGACAGCTTAACAAAACTAAGCTCCTATTACTTGTTTTTTCTTTATCTCCAGAGTGTTAACTCACCCTAACCAAGTCACCCCATAACTCCAGCCAGGTAGCACCCCCATGCTGCAGGTAGGGTGACTAACATAGAAAAGGAAAAGGGGCTGCCTGTATCTGCAGAGAGTGTACAAGAGAGTGAATTCACAGGCCTTTTTTCGCTCCTTGCCCAGTTCTTACATACCTGGACTATCTTGACATCCATGCATGCATTTGTTTACAAAACTGTGTAAAGTAAAACTTCCCAGCTTTGCTGCCTTAGCAAGTCCAGTCTCCTCAACCTCTCACTTGTGGCCTGAACTCTCTTAATTAAGATTTGAGAGAACAAAAGCAGCTGATGCTTGAGGTCACTGGGCAGCCCCATTCCAATTCCTTGTGCACTGAGGAAGAGAAACCTTTGGTCGGGTGATCTGCTCAGTAGGGAGTTTGAAGGGACTGTGTGCCCCACAGGCTGTGGGTCATGGCTTTTCATAGCCTTTCTCTGCACTGGGGCAAGAAAGCCTGTGAGACAAGACGTTGGTCTTTTTTTTTTTCCACTTTGTGCATGCATTGTACAAGACTTGCGTGCTCATACTCTGCAGGGACAATTTCTGTCCCTGTCGATTACTTAAGTAAACAGGCTTTATGATGTTTCAACTGGTTACGACCTGTTATTTTTCAGACACATACACAAAAGCAAGATCTTCCTAATACCAACTCTCTGTGTGTTTACACAGCAGGGAGGGTATATACTGAAAGCATATGCCAAAATAAATATGATTATTACTCTTGCCATTGTGAAAGAAATTACTCAAAAGTGAGATCAATAGAAATGTGTTGCAAATGCACGATTAGATGATTTTACAATCAGAATAAAAATGTATAGAGAGCTAAAGCAATGAACAACAACAGGATCAGAAATATTAAATTATCTTTGTTATGTGGGAGGAAGGCTTGACATTAAGGATTTTCTTTCTCTAAATATTTGTGAGCTGTGCAGTGACTAACATTAAACTATCAAAATGACAGCTGAACTCATACATTAGTACAAAGAGGCAGTGGGATAAGTATGATTGCTAGGATGTATGAGGATATTTAGAGGCTGGCTGAGGTAGCAACACATTTTTAATGAATGTACTCAGTGAGACATTCTGGCATGCAAAATGACTCATTTTAAGTAATAACAAAATTTACATCCAGACCAGTAAGAATTAGGGTTTGCCCCTTCTCCTTGAATACTGCATTTTGGGGCCAGTCCTATTATGAGATGACTGTGCTTTAGCTTCCAAATCACTTAGCTATTTCAAAGGTAATATTGTACCTATTTTGCTTATCAAGCAATAGTGCTCTCTTTGGTGACCTTATGTGCTGAGGATTAAGGCAAAGTGGTTACAGTCTCCTGTGGCAATAGCAAAAATCAACTTCCCTTCTTCTTTCTCACGTTCCATGTATAACTAGTAATCAGTCTTGCGGCATATAACAATTTAGAACAGTATTTTACAGAAACTTGATTAAAATGACACAGTTTGAGAGGTGGGGGAAGAGCAGAGCAAGACAAGTTTGCAATTGCTAGAGGAAGAAACATTGACGTTGGTGGGCTTTATTGAAAGTTGCTTTTTCATACATCCAGCCACCTCTTTTGATGTTTGGTGCATCCAGAAGCTGCTTCCTCGGTCACTATGACTGACAACTACCTTGAGAATGCAAAAGCTCCCATCCAGGGCACACACTGAGTTTTTTGTGTGTGAAGCAAAGTGGGAGGAAGCAAGAAAGGAGAGAAGATAAGAAAAGGCAGGATTATAGAGAGGAAGCTTGTTAGACACACACCTCATCTTAATATGGAGTTAAGACATGTCTGGGGCTTGCAGCCAAATGAGGAACTTGAGAAATGCTCTAGTGTTGAGTAATACAAACTTTTGTTTAACTGAACAGCAAATCTGCAGCTGAGGCTCTTCAGTGACATTTACAACATTAACACCTGAACACTACAAAAAACTATAATGCATTTCAATTTTCCTCCATACCTTTTCATTAGTCAAAGACTAGTTTGAATAAAATGACTATTTAAGTTACTGATGACAGCACACACTGACAAAAGTGATGCCTAAGGAGGAGCGGGGCAGGAAGGAGAAGAGCACGGCTGATACACAGTGATAGGGAAGAAGTTCCCCTCCTGCCAGTTGCCCTGTGCTTTGGGAAACACCATCTCCTGGCACTTTCTGAGCCATCTTTGCAATCCTGGCTCAGGATTGAGATGCCCAAGCCTACAGGGAGGGCAGAGGATTGCTGCCCAAAGTGGAGATGGACACCTATGTATGGAGAAAGGGAAAGCAGGAGAAAAGGGTAAAGGCGAAGAGGTGGACAAGTTTTTAATACCAGGAAGAGCCCCACGTTGCTCCCAAGAAAAGCAGCAGCCATGCTTGAGTCTGTCCCTGTCCCTCCCGCTTTTCTGTAAAATAATTCAGAAAGGCAGAAGATAATCATTTCTTGGAAAGAAAACATCACATGACAAAAAAGACAAAAGCTACTCTGCAGGGTTTCCATCATTTTTACTTTTTCACATTCTCTCACTGCTATTCTTGGCCAGTAATTCATTTTGTATCCATTTGCTCCACTAAGCCACTTTTTGAAATATATCGGAGGGCTCTTGCCCTTCAGAGAAGGTAGAACCCATACCATAGATGTAGTAAGAAGTGGTTTTCCGCTTGAACCATTGCCTGGTTCCTTTCTTATACCCTTTTCAAACCACGCAACTCTCTCTCCATCATCTTCATTTTCCACGAGGTAACTACTATCTCTAGTCACCATGAAGCAACAGTAATGGGTAACTGTGGAGACCTCTGCAGAGGCAGCATGGGAACCCAGTTAAACAAAAGCACCGATGTCTGTCTAGTTCTCTACATAATAAATAGCTTTCTAGAAAATATTGCTGGTCTCAGTAAAAACTGAGTGAGACCAGTCACATGGCTCCTTTGCACACACCAGGAAGTTTCTACAAAATGTAAGGCTGCAACCCTCTATTTACTAAACTCGAAAGTAACGACACTGTATTACAGAGGGCCACCAGGCCGCTGGAGAGACACGCGGACACACAGCCTTGTGGTTTTAAACAAACAAAGTTCAGCTTGTCTGCCATTGTGCCACTCACCTTCTGTAAATAATTACACACAACCTGGTTGTCTCCAGCTTCCAATTCACTTCTCATGAAACAGTCATTTATATTTACCATGAATGCGCTTATTCCCCATATGGAACTGTGTCAGATATCTACACACTTCTTCTGGCTGACAGAGACTTGGTAATGTGACACAAAGACAGAAAAGAATGAGTTTTCTCCTCCTGCCAAGGAAGCAACTTTTTAATGTAAATATCTAGGCTTCACCTGCAAATTCAATGTAGTAGGAGAAAACAAATATAGAAAGCAAGAGTTCCATCCCTTTGTTCTTATTCTCTAAGAAGCCTTTTAGAAGCTCTTGAAAGAGGTGTAGCATTTTGTGACCCTCTGAGTTACTGGGAAAAAACAAACAACAGTAATGAAATAAACTCAAAAACATTTTTATAAGTTAAGCATTTAAATGACTGAACTTATATATTTTGTTTGCAGAAATATGTCCTCAGTTTAAAAATACATGCTGTTAATGTGTTAAATAACAAAAGTTGAAGAGTTAATTTAAGAGCTCTTATTTCACATTATAGTCATTCATTATTTCCTTTTTCTGTGTGCAGTTCACTTTCCAAACCTAGTCCTGTCTTGACCTCAAAAACTTCTTTGATAATACAAGTAAAAATTCATATAAGCAATATCGGCCTTTCAGCCTGTATGGCTTGCCCTGGATGCATCGTGCAGGACCCTGAAGATAAATATTTCTGCCTCATATATTAGACATTCTTGGAAAAATAATATACATGTATGCAAAGCCTCTACCACAAGGCATATATGTAGGTGTGCAGACAGAATTGCTTGTTGGTTTATTTTATCTTAATATTCAAATACCCTTCTACCTGTAAAAACAAGCTGATCTGATATTTCCATCTTCATGACCACCCTGACATTTTTAACATACTAGAAAAAGTCTCTTTGATGTGGGACCCTCCTTCTGTCTTACTTTCCCATCATCCTGTCCTCCACTTCTGTTGGATTCTGCAATATTAAAAGGATGTAAACAGTCCAGAGGAGGGCAACAAAGCTGGCTGCAGGGCTGGAAGACGTGCCCTGTGAGGGGAGGCTGAGGACATTGGGTTGTCCCCTCTGGAGAAGAGGAAGCTGAGAGGCGACCTCACTGCTCCCTGCAGCTACCTGAGGAGGGGAAGCAGACGGAAGTGCGAGGCTCTGCTTCTGGTCACGCATGGCAGGGAGGGAATACCACAAAGCTGTCAGGGGAGGGTCAGATGAGCATTAGGAAGTATTGCTCAAACGCTGGAACAGTCTTCCTAGAGAGGTGGTTGATGTCTGTCAGTGTTCAGGAGGCATTTAGATAATGTTCTCCATAATATGATGCAACTTTTGGTTAGCTCTGAAGTAGTCAAACAGTTGAATTGGATTGTCTCTGTAGGTCCCTTCTAACTGAACTATTGTATTCTAAAAATATCAGTGTTACTGTCACTGGCAGAGTGAAGTAATACATTGAAATCTGGGCAGTCTGGGCTGATTTCATCTCAGCCATTTCTCATTACTGAAGCTATACAGACTACAGCCTTTCTCAAGTCCCTCCAGAGCCAGCAGACTTTAGGGCAATTCACTCTTTATTTTAAAACAACTGTTCCTCTTGACTTTACCTTTTTCAGTCATCTGGTAGGCACTGAGCCATTCTGAATACAATTCCTGTTCTTCCACACATTTGGGCAGTGAAGGGGGACTGGTCGCCTTTCCTGAGACATGTCTGCATTCAGCACTGTGCTGCCAAGATGGGCTAATCTCTCACACTCCTGTTCTGGTTTAACACAGCTCTCTGTGTGGGATGGCAGAGAGAAACAGGAAAAAAAAGGTAGAACTGATGTGTTGAGATAAAGTCCATTTACTAAGACAGAGAAGGAAGAGAGAAATAATAGTAGTGATAACAACATGCATACATATGTGTGTGTATATATATTTACAGCTGACACGTGAAACAATTGCTCACCACTTGCCAGTCAATGCCCAGCCAGCTCCTGAGTAGAGGCTGACCCCCAGTTTTGTAGTTCCACAAGATGTCATATTGTATAAGACATCTCTTTGGCCAGTCTGGGTCAGTTGTCCTGGTTCTGTTCCCTCCCAGCTCCTTATGCACACCTCGCCCCTTCGCTGTCAGGACAGTATGAAAAACTGAAGTGTCCTTGGCTCTGTGCAGCACTATTCAGCAATATTGGTGTGTTATCAACGCTGTTTTTCTCCTAAAGACAAAACATCACATTATGCCAGCTACTGTGAAGAAAATCAGCTATGTCTCACGTGAAACCAGGACAGTTCCTTTACCTTTCACATGGTTCAGATTCCCAGCCTGAGCAGCCAAGTCTTCAGATCTACTACAACTCCTGAAGCTATGAATACAGTTTGCTTGTTTCTTCCAAGATGTTTTAATGTTGTTGAGGCTGTTCATCGTTACAAAAGAGTGCTACAGAGAAAGGCTGTGTTTCTTCAGAAAGTTTTGACAGATGTAATCAGTGGGAGAGCACCTTTGAAGGCTAGACTCTTCTAATGAGAGACCCAACTATATCAGCAAGCTAATGATCTTAGGAAAGAGATCTGACAGGCCATTTAGGACTGTCAATAGAATGTCCAAGAAAACAAATATTATTTTGGTTGATTTCATTAATCTAGGACCAAATTTTGCTTCTTACAAGTGAGCACAACTCAGAATGGCAAGTACTTTATCCATATGACAACATAATAAGAAAATTGCCACTCAGGTTTAGAAAATGAGCCTTTCCCATTTTCTGACATTCAGTTATCCAGATGAAATCACGCAATATCTGAAATTACACAGACCTTATCTTGAAACAAAAAATCATATTGAATCATAGAAGCTGTCAATACAGTTTTAACCTTTGAAGAAATACTTTCTTTTCAAAAGGACTCACATTGCCTTTTGCAAGGATAATTCTTGTAGTGACTGATAAAAATATTCCAGTACATTGTCACAGAATCTAATAGCCTCTAAAATGATTTTACCCCTTCCTGTGGTAACTCATTACTTCAAATAATGGCATTTCACCTAAGTGCTGTGACAGCAAACAGTGAGTAATAAAATACACAAGTTATCATCTACTTTTAAGAAATCAAAATTTGAAGAACTATTCCTATATGATAACATAATAACAACTTCTTTGAACAATTCTAACATCTGGATGCTTGTTTTTTCCTTCCTATTTTATATAGCATATCTAACCTTCACCTTTTAGTAATTTACACAGAGAAGAAACTAATGTCAATACAGAAAAGGCTGCTCAAAACCTGGAAAAATATATGATGTTGGGTCCAGCAAGATATGCTTAAGACTGCCCTAAATAAAGATGAGAATGGTCTATCTTATCTATTCTTCTTTTAACACAGCTTTGCTTTTCAGGAATTAGTTGTCCAGTCTAACTCAATTCATGCAGGTAGCGCTACTACTGCTACTTCTTTTGGTACTAGCCATAATTTTCAAGAAATTATGGTTAGGAATTACTTGCAGATACTCATCCTTGGTTTTCTTTTGCTAGTTTTAGTCTATTGTTCGTATTTAAGCTCTTCCCTCTACTCTTCAAAGTTGTTTTTGTAAAGCATGAACGTAACTACAGCTATGTAGACAGTATTCTTTCATACAGATTTGTGCAAGCAAAAAATCAAACCAGCCAGTGAGAACTTCTTTCACGTTATAGTAATCAATATAAGCTACCTCACAATACTAGAGCTGGTTGGCTTATTCATCATGAGTAAGATACCTGATGAAACAAGCACAGTTCTTGTTCACAAGCTGTGTGCAAATTGGTCATGATTTCTGCAGATTTACTGCTGAATCCTTTGACAAACTCAAATACAGCTTTCAACCTAGTGGTCAGTCAAAAATTATTCACTATTGACTATATTTCATTTGAACTTGTGATTGGTGGCCTATATTACTTATCATTTCTTCAGTCAGGAGAAACTACTTAGGAGTACTACTCAACAGTCAGCAGAAAACATTCCTTAGATACAAGATTGAAAATGAAAATTCAATCAGCTGAAAACACGCAAAACTCATGAGCAGACTGGTGGTAACCCAAACACTCGGAACTGATGGGGAAACACAAACAGATTGCATTTTGTCAGTCTGTTGATGAAAACATTCTCAAGACATTCTTTTTGCAAACTTTGCAGAAATACTGAAGATCTCTAAATGTTTCACACCAGTTAATATACTGGAAAACAACACAAAGCTATTCCTTTTGACTGTAAGAGAAAGCTGTGAAAGGACACATTTTAATACATCAAAAAATAATATCAATACACGGTGTAGAATTAATGAGGAAAACATTTGAATCAAATGGATGCAGTTCATTAAGCCACATGAAAAAAAACCTATATTCTGAAATGAGGTTGATCATTTGGAAGGACACCGTCAGTGTGAAAAGAACAATTTCCAAGAGCAATTATGTGACTTAGATATCTTCTTGATAAACTAGATGTTTTCTCCTACAATCAGGACTATGATTGCAATGCATGTGATGCACACTAGCTTTAAAACTGAGCTAGTATTGAAAGGACAACAAACTAATCTTTTGCAAGCTATAGATACCACAAGGGACTTACTGCACTGAACGAGGCAGCTAGTATATGTCCCTCTCTGTTACTGCTCACGTGGGGATATGAGCTTCTGCTATCACTCCATTCCAACTGCAAGAGTCAACATACGTGCCTCAGAGTTGCTTGTATTTTTATGTTCTTTATACCATTGTAATCACTTTCTCTGTATAGTTTTTCCTATAACAAAAGCCAAAACAAAGACACGAAAACCTTGCTCAGGAAATTGGGGATTATACAAAGTTTAATGCAAATGGAAAAAGATTTTCAGTCTCTCTCACATTTAATAGCTTTCTGTATTTTCGCAAGGGTAAACTTTTCATTTACAATGATGTCCTGCCAGGTTCTTGCTCTACATTCTCTTACAGGAAGTTGAAGTATTGTGTTGAAGAAGCGGAATCAAGGCACTGAGCACTCATCATCATATCAGCTGTTCAGAAAATCTGTCCTTCCTCTTACTACTCCCCCATGGCTATAGATCTTCCTGTACAAATATATCTACCAACAAAGACTGAAAATGTCAACAACTACATCTTAAGTGCTTGCAATCATCAGGCTAGTCAGAAAGCACTCCCTCAAAGTTATAACTGAGTTGTCAATGTGAGAAACAGAATAAGTATTACAGTCTAATTGTCCTACATGCCATCTGTATGTATTAAATACCACTGCTGTTGTCTTCTTCACCAATTGAAAAGGTGTGTACGATACAGCAATCTGAAGGTTCTGAGCACCATCAATTACCAGCACTTCAAAATGGATACTATTGCAGGACATGCTTCAACAAAACAGTGTAAGCAGATGAGACATTTCTACATCATTTCGTGAACGGGTATGTGACACAGAGGACTCTTTGGAAAACCTAAGATTTGGTTGAGTACAAGATTTCTTGAGTAAAAGACAAAATACAGTATGACAGCTCATGAACTCATCTCAGGAACAGTTCGTTTGAAATTTAGACCTTGAACTAATGATTGTTACTGGACTAAGCATGAGCCACAAGCTATTGATCAATCAATTAAGACCCAGCTGATTGAGTGCTTTAAACATTTTTAAAGTGTAACTGAACAGAAGCTTAGGTCATGTTTCATCTCCTCACCTTACACAAACAAATATTCAAAGCACTCAGCCATCGAGTCCTAGGAAATTGGAGAGTGTAGGGAAACAGGGGGTTCACTGGATGTGAATTGTTCACCGTGAGATTGGCTGATGTTCTGCTTGCTCGGCCTCCTCCCTTTCTGTGCTGCTTTCCTTAGGACTGCTTATTCCCTAAAACTTGTCCCCTTACATTTTAATTCATCCACTGCTTTTTCTTTGTCCTTCCCTCCTCATCACAAATTCTGTTCTTCAGCTCTCTGTTTGAATCCCTGTATTTTTTCCCTCTGTAAAACTAGGTCAGCCCTGCTGTCTATGTCCATCAGTGCTTGGCATATATTTTACAATTTCTGGGTACTATGCACACATATGGTCTTTCACTACAGCTGGTTCTGTATCCTGGAGAAGCCAAACTGCTGCCAAGCGAGGGACAACTGACTTCTTGCTGACTATCAACATCTAAGGTACCTCAAGCTCCCCCCTCCAGCACCCCTTTGAGCTCAAAAGCATTACAGCCAAGTCTGAGAAACATTGATCTCAACTCCAGCTGCGGCCAATACCAGATGCTTCAGAGAAACAAGACACTCTGTATGGATAAATATGCCAGAATTTGCTGTGATCAGATGGACAAAACCTACAGCTAAAAGAACATGAAACGGCTCTCCTACAAACAAGGCCCAAAATCTGACCCTAGCCTGAAATATATTTCAACAACATTAGATTTGGAAAGAGCTCCCTCCTTGTGGAGGAAATAAAAGAAAACGCTTCCAGACATATCCTGGAAGAGAAGGATTTTGTTCATTTTGTTCAGTGCTGATTTACAGCAGTGAATCCCACCTGGATTTTCATTTTGAGCTACAAGTTTATCTTCCCCATAGTGTCAATTACTGGATATGCTTCCACTGTGCTATTTCTGTCACACTATTTGTTTCCTTTCTAAACTAAAATAAGAGAAGAACATCTCTTATTTGTTTTAGATGTCTAAGTTATAAAAAGAAAACACAATCTTTTCCTCTCATAAAACATATCCCCTACCTCTAGATCTCCTTACCTACTCACATTCCTATTTCTTTATAAAAACAAAGCTATCACAGCCTAACACTGAATTGCCAGCAATGAAAGATAATGCATCACTATCATTTGTATTCTCTGTACTGTTTTTTTTGTTTTTTTTTTTTTTTCCAAAAAAATTATGTTTTATATTTTATTTTTTGGCCATGTCTGTTTTGTCCTCTGAGGCAAACAGGGCAACAACTGATGACATTTTGCCGTGTTGAAGATCAATCTTTTAATCCTCTTTTGTCTTTAATTTGCAATCCATGACGGCACTTCAGGTGAGTAGCTTTGTAATAACTTTCTGACAGACTGTGTCAAAGGCCTTTGAAAGCCCAAATAAATCCTTGATATTAGCCTCCAGGGCTCAGGAGGAGTTAAATCTTCTCAGATTTTAAAAAGTGAAGGAGTTTCTTTATGAATCTAATCTTAAGGAAAAAAATTAAGATAACTCTTCAAATAATGTCTTAAAAATGCCAAAAACTGTTGCCTTTTCAAGTCCATTCCTGTACATAAAATTCCTAAAAGTGGCTTGTATCAGAACTCATGCTGATAGAGTACTGCACTTGTACATTTTTCACTTTTGTTTTGTCAAGCATACTGTTGTGTCTTCACACATCATCATTCTCAGAAAAATGTTCTTTGGTCGCTAATCTAAAATAACAAACAATATTCCTAGCGTTTTCCAGGATAAGTTATTATTTCTGTACATCAATTACCCACTATTCCAGGCGCCACAAATCAGATGAAGGAAGAATTAGTAGTTTAATCATAGCAGAACTCTTGTATCACCAGTGGCTTTCCGCATCACTACTTCCAGTCTCAGTTTTCAACACCGTTACAGATTTTGCTGCTAAAGTTCTTATTCCTACCTCTCTCTGATGCAACCTTATTAAATGTTAAAATGCACAGAAGATTGTCTTATAAGTTCTATCTGGCAGCTGTATTTGTTAAGCTTGAGCAACTAATAGAGATCGATAGAGCCTCGGTGTCCTTCTATCATGGCCTCTCCCCCACATTTCCAGAAGGCAATCCAAAGATTCCTGTTTCAAAGACCCGAGTTTTATTTTCTCCCCTAATTTATGCTCCTGTCTCTGAGACAAATGAATAAATAAGTCACAAAAACAAATTCATTCTATGAAATGAAGAGACTAACGGAAAAGAAAAACCATCCACAAGTAAGAAATCATTGATCAACACTATGATCATTTAAGCTTCGGCAGCCCTTCTGAGATGTATATGTAGCCAAAAGGAAAGATGGGACAAAATAAAAAATTAAGTAGTCTCTGTTGCTGGAGGAGAACAGTGAAATTAAATTGCAGTGTGTGTTAGCACTGAAAATCAAGTCACATTGAAAAAACAACCACTGTCTTTGTCTTATAGTACATTTACAGCAGTGACAAACACTCTTGCAAAAATTTTCCAAATTATGTACTCAAAATGTTTAGCCCTTGCTTTGATTTGATATGAGCCTGCAAGTACTTTCGCATCCAAAATCTAACCAAACAAAGCACTTAAAAGTTTTGAAATCGAGAACAAAATAAGCTCCTAGATTTAATGAGGTTGCCTACACTTGGAGTATTAGAAAATGAAACAGAATTCTTCTTAAACAGTATCAATAACCTGGTGGTTTTGTCTGCAGTTGAACTGCCAGTAAATTTTGTTTTTCCTTTTGATACCACACCATTTGTCAAGTACTGAGATGACTGTATATCTGAGCATCAGCATTCCTTGTCATTTCGCATCTACTACCTGCTCTGTGACTTCCCTTGGATGACTCATCATCAGCTCCGTAGAGCCAAGACAGTAACCTCAGTGCTCCCCTCATTACCTGACACTGCTATAACATCAAATCAATGTTCACTGTCACTGCCGCTTCTGACTGTATCACTGGGTCTTGGCTACTTTCAAAAATACACTGATGAATGCAGCTGATAGCAGACGTGTGGACCCTTCTCTCAGCCATTCCTCTTGGAGACACCTGCATGTGTTTTGTAATACCTCTTCGACTGAGAGAAAATACTGTCTTTCAAAGGCATTTTCCAACCCATTCCACTGGCATTTATCCCTGAAATATTGAACTGTGCCTCAGTGTTTCAGTACATAAAAAGCAGTATTTCCACTGGATGCCTGACCCTTCTGTCTTGCTATGCTTCTCTCTTGCTTTCCCGTTCTACCAGACGCAGTACAGCATGCTTCTGGATGCTCCAGAAGTCTCTGAGATTCCCACCCAGAAACTACTTCAACACTGAATTACCTAATGCAAACAACCCTTATATTCTTTTAAACCCAAATCACCACTCAAAATCCAGCTTTGCTGTTTCGTCTATAATAAGAGTCAGACAATTAACAATGACTTGAGGCATTAAGGAAGCCATCTACCAGCTTCTGACAACAGTTAAATAGAGCAGATTTGTATGATCTCAAAACAGATTTATTTTATTGCATTTCCTCTTTGTCTCCCTTTTCAGGTCTTATCTTTCCTTAAACTGTGCATGTTTATACAGCAGTTAGCACAGTGGGGGTCTCAATCTTTACTGAGGCCCCTGGGCAACAAATATTACAAGCATTAAGTAAGCAACAAGCATAGCAAGCATTACACATGCTTAATGCTGATACAGATAATAAGGTTTTTAAAAGAACAAGAAATTTAATTATGTAACAAAACAAATGTGATCAGCTAAAGCCATGCTCCTGTTGCTTGTTGTCTTAGTTTCTAACAGAAGTTACTTCTCTCACAGTGTCTGGTATGAAGCTGTGTTTTTTGTTCCCAGAAGAGAAACAACTGATAACACCTGGCAGTGTTGAACACAGCCAAGGACACATTTTCTTCCTCAGTGAAGCAGTTAGAANGCTTGTATACCTAGTATTATTAACCATATTCTTAAAACCTACGCTCATTAAATCGAAGGACTAAAATCCTAATTTCTGTACCGTATCTGTAGGCACACAAATACGTGAGCAAAGATGACTCTCATCAACATTCTTGTCTTCCCATAATATTTGCTTTCTTTGTAAGAAATCATCATAACTATCACCAAAAAAAAAAAATAAAAGGCTATGTTAATACAAAAGGGACATGGTCAGCATGGTTGGGAAGAGAAGGACATGTAGACCAAAAGACAGTTGCCTTAATAAAATACGGCCCTCACTACAATGAGTTTCAAAAACTCTCATAGTATCAGCAAACGTGGAGGACTGAGATGCAGGATGCATCTCACCACCAGCATCTCGCTGGCTGCTGGCCGTTCACCTTGCTCATGTCCCCACGGGCTAGCCATTCCCGCTGGGACTCAGAGCACATCTGCCCAGAAGCCAGGCTCCTGCTTGAGCTGTTCCTGACACACATGGTCATTGTCTCTCTCTTGACTTCCTTGAAAGGTGAAAAAGGAGTAATGGTGATAAGGTGGCAGTGCTGTTCACCTGTACGTATAGCCCAGGTCAGCCTGTGCAACAGTCTGTGCTGAAATGTCAAGCAACGACAGGAACAGGAATAGTGCTTCCTCCTCTCTCCTCGTCTAACAGTTCTAGCAGTGGGCTGCCCCATCTTGCCTCAAGGCAATTGATCTTGCAAATGTGGCCATGCAAATGTAGACACATGCCAGCCACATTGAGTTTAATTTTGCTCTCACATAAAGGAGATAGAATCTTCCAAGTGCTATTAAACTTTCTAAACTGTGTGGGACTCTGGATCTTGTCATCTTATCCAATGACCATCCCACTCTGCTGCTCATGGCATTCTCCTGGGAGGTATCTGTGAACCCTGTCAGGGTGGGGAAGGAGTTGACTCACATCTCCCACTTCCAGAGATAAAAGAAGAGCATGACTACTCTTTCTTCTTAGCTCCTACATTTTTAAATGAAGTATACATGGCCCCAGCACTATGTACTGTACTTGCTCCTGCCAAAGACTCATCCATAGGTACCAAGGTGAGCTGATGACAAATTTTGAGCTCTGCTTCTGCATTAAGGCCATCTGAGCAGTACAGATCACACATTCACCATGCTCATGGATCCTGATATTAGATTGTTACAGAAGAGGTTGTTTTAATCACGTACATGTCCTTTACCACTTCCCAGTTTCTAGCTGACTCTCATTCTTCTTAATCTACCACTGATTAATGTATCTGTATATAGGATAAATAATGAAAAACAAATTTGTAAATTAAGAAATTGTTAGCTACTAAAAAAAAAAAAACACAAAATACAAACAAGCAAAAAAAATCAGACTATTTCAGTCTTTAAGTAACTGCTGAAATAGCTTAGTCATTTTGCTGTGTGTCATTTGGAAGTACTCAGCCACGAGTTTTGCCTTTGAGGTTAGCAGGGGATATTATTATTACTAAGTCTTTTAGGACTAGTATTTATAAACCTTAATTACGAACATCATCTTCTATCACTGAGGCTATACCTGGCATAAGCTTTGTTTTGCACAGCTAGGCTTTATACAAAAGCCAAACTGCTGACACACAACTCCGTGATCATCATCCTCAAACAATGAAAGCAAAAGCTCAGAGACAACTCCTCTCTGAGAGCTGACACTAACATTTTGTAATATAACTCCGCTAGAGATAAGCAAGTTTACTGAAGTACTGCAGCCAGAGGGGCATCTCCCCGCTGCATTTGTTGTGGTTAGCAGCTATTATCAGTACAGACAAGAACATTTCAATTGCTGAGTTGTAAACGTCAACCAACCCCCTCCCAGAATTAAAGCTGGGAAAAATAGCCATAACTACCAGTAAAATTTCTTCCCCCAACCAACTGCCTAACTTTTATTGTTGCATAAAAGAGAAATTACTTGATTTCACTGTTGCAGCACACGTGCTTTACTGAAGTTCTCTTCTGCCTCAGGCATGACACAAGTTTAGCTAAATTATTCTCAGGAAAAGTGTGGAAAACAGTATCCATATGATGGAAAAAAAAAAAAAAAGCGAGGGGTGCTAAATCTTGCATTAAGCATCCGCAGAGTTGCTCATCCACCTGCTGTGAACTGGGTCCTTAGAGCAAACCTTCGCTGCTGCTGTTAGTAATGCTGCTCTCATTCACACAGCACTGATGGTCACTTCAATTACATAAAGATTGTTTTCTGTTCTTTATTTTAAGTATCAGCCTTCCAGCCTTTTTGCTTTTCGATGGAGGAGCCTTTCCAATTCGAGGTGAGATGAGATGATGCTGATTAACAACCTGACAGAAACACTCAAAGGACACTAAATATCTGAGTTACAGCTGGGGGATATATTCAGATATGCAAACTACAGAAATAGATTATATTTGCCATACATCAGGAAAAAAATAGATTTTTTATTGTGTTTTTGAGAAAATTTAGTCAGCTTAGAACTAGCATTGACAACCAAGACCAGTTTTTACTATAAGCGTTTACTTTCATTTCTCTTATAAATGGTTGATCAATGAGCATCATCAAAACCTTTCTAGGAGAAGAAGAGATTAATTGCTCATTGAGATGATGGAAGCTAAGCACAAAAATAAAGGCCCATGGTGCATATAAAAGAATTGCTAGGCTTGGTTTTGAAATGGCTTACATTACTCATGAGTGACAAAACCTCAAGAGAATTTTACAGGTCACCCTAAGTGTCAATTAGACTGCCATGCCCCAAGACGCCAACACTTTTTGCATCTCTCCACCTGTATTGCTGCATTTCCCATATTGCTGCATTTTCTTAGTGCTATAGGACTAACAGAGACTCAGAAGCTTCTAAAATAAAATGTAACTCAAAATAAACACCATTATGTTCTGGAAGTAACCCCTTTGGGAATCTCCCCTACCTAATGATATTCTGGCCCAGATAAGTTTGGAGAACTAGGCAAAAGTGAGTTTATACCACTCTTATTGTCCCTTCCTCGGACAAGTGTTACTGTCTATGTTAAGCAGCTTTCCTGCAGTTCAATTCATTCTTCAAGTGCAAGATTGCCAGCCCACAGACAAATATCCCAACCCAAGCACTGTTAATGGTCCTGTCCTACCACAGGTGCTGAAAGCTGCTGAAGGAATGTGCCAATAAATCCAGCAGAAAAGCGTTTGTGGTCAGAGAGGCACAAGTCAGATGCAGTATGGGAATTAAGGTTTAGCACATAAATATTACTATCCCATTTATATACTGTAGATAAAACCAAGTGCCATTGAGACAATAAGGTCATCTCCTCAGCCATTCACTGCCTACAGTTTGAGCAGTCCCAGAAGGAACTGTAACCAACAACGAAAGCAAGAACATAAATTAGGATACTTCAGATAGAAAAAGAACAACCTGTGCCTGTGTCTGGAACAGATTTATGCACAAAAGGCATTCAGGGAAAGACAAAGTCTCTCTGAGAGCCATAGGTTTCCTCCTCCTACAAACTAATTAAGGATTCCTGAGTGCCCCCTAGAAGAAAAGTGTACCAGTTCATGAGTTAGTCCGTCAGGAAGCAACCCTGACCTGGACAAAGGTAAGAAAACTGGCCTCTGCTGACTCTCTCACAAACTCTATGCAGCATGTGGCTTCATCGCTCAGTCCCATAGCCAGGCACTTAGCAGATACACAGCCTTTGTCCCTTAAAAATACATTTGTATCAAAAAACTCCGCTCACCACTCATAACTCTCGCGTGTACTTAATCAGTGTAGTCAGGCTGGAAAACGTTGATAACTGTCTTACAGAATGTATTTATTGCCACATTCTAACACGCTGTTTCATAAGGTAAGTAACTTGAATAAGTAACTTAGACAGATAAAGAACTGTATTACAAAGCACAACATTTTTATGACTATATTGTTTATATAATTATTACTGCTTGAAAAGGGCTATATTTCATATCACAGAACATTTAAAGGTGATCATTTCAATATAATTTTTACCTGTGCAGAATAAATAATGTGAATGAACAATCATTGACCTGAAGTTTGACCATTCCTTCACCTAAAAACAGGAATTAAAACAAATGCAATGTACTACTCATAGTCATCTTATATTTCATCTTGCAACATTCCATGACCACAAGTTTTCAATTTATTTTTTTCTCTTTCACCGATAAGTGTAGAAAAAGACAAGAGAGAAAACTGATTAAGACTCTGTCAGACCTTGTCACATTTAATAACAGTGGGTTCAGGCATTGCCCTCTAAATCAAACAGAACCCAGCAATTTGAGCCCTAAACTTCCCATCCTGCAAATAGATCTTTGCACAGACAAACCCTTAGGCCTGCAGGGAGCTCACCAGAGATTCGGGATACAAATGACCATGATAACAGACATGATGCAGAAGGATGAAACATGCAATAAAGAACAAAGCAAAGGGAAGCGGTACTGCAAAACAAGGAAGAATCCCCCTCATCACACCACAGCAGAATGCTTAAATATTATATGAAACAAGATGAAGCATAAAACAAAAGAAAAATTTTTAGATTGATGGTTACTCTCTCCTGTAAAAAGAGCTATGTGCACACAATATAAAGTTGTTTTTTTTTTTTTCAAAAGAAGGTTACTACATAGAGCATAAAATCTAGATGTCCAAGTTAGATTTTGAGACGAAACAGTAGGATTTTTGTTAGATTTTGTTGCCTGTGCTTCCCATATGTTTCCACTGAAGGCAAGCTGTACCTAGACAGAACAATTTTAATGGCTTTGACTTTGTTTTTAGGCAATCTGAAACCCTGGTTTAAAATTGCAGTCCTGAAGCAGTGTTAACCTTAAATAAGACCTTCTGGTCAGTATGCCTACTGAGAGCCTTAGGAAGTACATGGAGCGTGTGGATGTTTCTCCCTGTCTAAATTTTGCAATCTAAAATGTAGGCTTATTGTTGACACTAATAACCCCTTCACAATTTAGAAAAAGGCAACATAGTCTGTTCTCAAGGGCGCTTCAATTCATCAGAAAATAAGTGGGATAAACATTCATCTGAAAGTGTCCTGTCTTCCTCCAGTGTCTACCTCAAGACAGCCTTAAAGAGGACACATCCAACCACTGCACAGAAAATGCTAAAAAAGAATCATTGTCATTAAAAGGGCTAATGGCAGATGAGAAAAAAATCCCTCGTCATTTATGGGGTCCATACAGTTACAAGTATAAGTTTAATTCTGAAATATGATGCTGTATGATTTGAAGATTTCCCAGCAGACAATTTCCAATATTTTTCTTATTTTGGCAAGCTTGCTCATAAATCAGAAGAACTAAGAGGTGAACTTGAGCCGAACAGCTATAGCATCATGATACCTTATACAAAATTTTTCAAAATAAATCCAACTGATTTTATTCAGAACTTATACAACTCAGAAAGTGGTTTAAATGAAACAACAAAAAAATAAAATAGAATAAAAAGAAAATAATCTTATAAAAAAGCATGAGCATCCACACAAAGATTCAAAAGATATTGACATAAAGCTTAGGAAAAAAAAGTCTGAAGAAAAGATGGGAGGAATTAAAGAGCAACTCAAAGAAGGTATATGACAGTTTACCATATTTGCATTCATTTTCTAAGGTAGCTTTAATCTCTCAAAGACTGAAAATCCTGATAGATGCCTCAAGAGGCTTCTTTATTTTAGATATCTGTCCCCTTAAGAGAGGCAGTATTTTGCAGCATTTTGACTAAAGGACGTAGATGGTGCCACCCAAATCTTATTGCTGGGTGAAAAAAGAGACCTGCATGTCTTCATTCTCCCAGCTGTGGGTGGAATGTGAGTTGAATTTTGACACACTCATATTTTATAAATGGAAAAGGACTCCAACATCCTGTTTAACATAGGCTACAGTGTTTCACTTAGAAATATCTTCATTACTTGCTTATCTTTTCTTAATCACAGAAGATAATGGCAATGCAACAGTAAATAAAATTAAACACTATGATAAAAATTGAATTAGATCATGGTTCAGTATTCTGTTTTCTTGTCACTTACTATACAGTCTTTGGGTTATGTTTGAGAATGCCCAACTTTTTTTTTTCTATTTTAATCTAAAAGGAACAGAAATCCACAAAACTATTTATTAGAAAAGCTATTTCAAAAACAATATTTGTAAAGCTATGGTTCTCAGATGTGGTGAAGGCTACACACTCCCTACACATGACACAAAGACAGTCTTCATGCAATGTCATCATGATGAAAAGATGACCTCTTAAAACACACCAGACTAAATCAATAGTTTAACTATGCTGTTGCATTTGCCATTACTGTTTTCAAGGAAAAAAAAACACCCAAAGCAGAATTAATTATGAATCAGTATGTCACTGAACAATATTTTTTTCCCACAACAGATTAGTCCATGCCCTGCAGCACAAAACAAAACAAACAAAAAAAAACAAACAAAAAAAAAGGTAATCCCTGTGATTTTTTCTAATATGAGCTTAGTTGCTTTAATTGTTTATTCACAGAAGCAATTAATCTTCTAGGATTACAATAACTGTTTCAGTATTCAATATTCAGTGACAATTAGATCTCCAGACTGGGCTACATCTTGGACATAAAATGTGTTTCCTTTCTGAAAAGCACTCAGGGAAGTGAACTGTCACTCAGCATGCTAGAATCCATAATTTTGGTCAAAGAGCATCATTTAGGAACAAAAGCAAGATAAGAAGACTCTGCAGAACTATTCTTAAAAAATATTTCTCTTGAATGAGAATCTCTTTATTTTGTCAAGGACTCTAGGCAACCATGAGACTAAAACATCTTGAAATGTACATAACAGTATAAACTAAATCTCACACACTTAACGCATACACAGTCATTTTATTCGTAGGCTGAAGGAGCAAAAGCATGAGGGAGGAATGATATGTCACTGAGAAACAAAGGATATGTATATTTACGGAAGCAACATCAAGACCACTAGCACCACATGTAAACAATACCACAGGACAACAGGATTTCTTTCCCCAGCGTATCACTGAAAATGTCAGCTCCACATATTTAATTAGATAAATTGCCTGCAATTGTACTCTTTCAGGTGATCTTTTATATCTAATTGTAATCCTACCAGGTCTATGTCACCACAGTCTTTGCTGCAATAAATCTTACTAATGACAACATCTCGACAGCTTTTTTGTTTCATACCTTACGCACAGCAAAATTGTCAGATCACTTCATGAAGAAGTGACAGGCTGTTGTTCTTCCTTGCATTCATGAACATCTCATTAACACAAATATAACGTCCATAACATTTTAGAGGCTTCGAATACGTACAAAAGTATTGATACACTGTGTAAGAGACAGAAGTGTGCCATCACTTCACAGAATGTGAATGTGCAAAATACTCAATTATTATTTTCTTAATTGGAAACTAGAAAAAAACTTGCTGCTTCATTAAAAGCGATCCTTTCCAGTCCTTCTTTAAAGATAAATATTTCTGTCTTGAAGAAAAATCAGTGAATTATTTTATGTCAGTCAAAGGGAGTGGTACATTGCTCCATGGTTCTGTAGCTTCTACCCAGATTCAACTGACTGTAGGCTATAAAAATACTCAAGGGAAGTTAGTTTCATTTGGATTAGCACACATATTTAGTGTATAATAACTCACAATACAGAAGGAGCTCACACTGGGACTAAAAGAATGCCTTTTAATAAAAGAGACCTGGATTGCAATGAAGCCATGAGAATTTCTAGTCAATGGTGTATGAAATACAATTTAAATATTGGTTATTCCACAACCTATGTTTCAATATCATTTTAAGAAATAAATAGACTTCACTTTTTCACAGTGCATTTCATCTGGGAGAAGTGAGAAAGCCACTGGAAAAACAGGTTGTCCTATAGGGCCAGAAGCAGGGATATATTAGCAGTTAGAACATGTTAAGCTGGTGAGGTTTCAGCGGAAATTTACAGTTGAGTTTTCAGTAAAGTGTTTCCTGAGAGCCCTGGTAAGCCAGTAGCAACAATAATTTTTCAGCAATCTCTTCATCTTTAAGGCCCAATCTAAGAGAGAGGTACCACAAATACAGTTCTTGACGGGAAAATGATTCAGGGAGTATAGGACTGCTAAGATCTGCAGGAAATGACAGAGTTACAGTGTTTTTGCTGTTGGCACAGAAAAATGAATGAATTAAAAACAAAAAAAAAAAGACAGGAAAGAAGAATTTTCCTGATAAAGACCCTTGCCTGAGATTCGGTTTGGGATTTCATTCTCACCTAGCTTGATCATCCTTAACCTTTGCCTATTTAATCCAGGTCCTCCCCCACCTGCTCCCCACCACAAAGTGAACTCAGAAAGCAGTTTTCAGAATGAGCATATCACTCAGTATGATCAGCTTGTAGCACACCAACCACATCTACCTTCAACCTGCTGCAGTTGTTACCAGTTTCAGTTTACAAAACCTGTGTGCTTTTCTCGCAAGACTCTCAAGCTGAAAAGGTATTCATCACTGTTCTGCAGGCAGCTTCTATGGCTGTAAGGCTGAACACATTTTTTCAGTCATGAAATGCTGTTCTAGTACATGTTAATAGGACCCCGTGCCCACACAGATTTCCTGAGCCTTCAACAGGGCTCCTACAAGTGGCTGCAGGAATACATCTTCACTCATCAGAACGCTGAGGCAGCTGCTTAATATTTCCTTGCAAATCAAACCCACGAGGAGAGCCTGCAGGGTTTCCAAGGCACAATTGGAGCCTCCTTTCTAAGACACTCTGGAGGAGACAGCATTTACAGCATCTTGTTTGCATGAATAATGCAAAGCATGAGGGTGATGTTTGTGCACACTGAAAAGTAACAGCATCGTGCTTCTGTGCAGTCAGAGTGTCCCGAGGGCTTTCAGATAAGAATTTTCTCAGTTTACAAGCACAAAATGATTTTTCTCCTAGCTGCTAGCTCTGAAAACTTCATTTGAAAGTTGGTCTGAAAGTCAGGCAAATCTCCCTTTTATTGCACATTGCAAAGGTTTTGTGAGCCAAACTGCACTCTAAATTACAGGTGTGAAACTGCATTTGTCCTCAAGGTCTTCATTTCTGCCTTGGCAATTTGTCCTTGTAACTGAAGCTCCATAAACAATTGTTGATAATGTATGAGCCAGATGGAATCCATTTTGCCTTTCTATAACTACAGGTTCTGTGATTTGAGGAGAAGTAAAACTGTAATAAAATCGTTTTATCTGAGAGACTGACAAACATCAGTGCAGAGTCAGAAAATGACATTTCCACCCTTATTTCTCAAATTCAGCTACAACCTTGGGGACTACCACACATTAATTACACAATGAAGGTGGTCTTCCTGAATTATTTCAAATAAACTTTTGAAAATACAGTGAAACTAACACTTTACAAAAATATCATCTTTTGTGTGTGGTCTCTGGTACCAGTTTCACACTAAGAATAAACATAAAAGTCCTGGTGTTACCTTCAGTTCAGCCATTCAGTGGAGGGATATGCAGCTGACAGATAATGCACATCTCAGGTGCACAGAGAGGCACAGGGAGCTGTCTCAAGCTCAGCGCAGAACCACAGCTCTGCTCACCCATCTGAAGTCAGTGTCAAAGGGATGAAGTGCTCCTGGCAACCTGTTCCTGGAGGCTGCTCCAAATCTGTACATCTCATGAAAATCTGTTGTTACTTCGGGTAAATCCGTAGCACTCTTTAGCCTACATAACCTTTCTGATACTGAGACATGTAAAGTGATAGCCAGATTATTTCGATTTCTTCTCCATCAGTGACTACAATATTCCTTTGGAGTTACGTGCTATTAGACAACACAAGCAGAGATCAATACTTGGATCTTTATCTGCTTCAACTTTATTTGCTTATTCCCCACAGTGCTTTCTGCAGGAGAGCGATATCTAGTGCTTTCTGGTTTACAGCATTTTGAACAGAACCAAGATAATATAGTTCAACAGAACTGTTCATCTGAATATTGAACTCATGTGTGCAGGGCTGAAATTAAGATAAAACTTTTATTATAGGTGGAGAAAAAAAGAAAATTCTGAGCCTTTTCCTCAGCTTTAATATGTCATATTCTGCCTGCTTTATACAGGGTAAGAAATCTCACGTCTTACTGAAAAGCGTCTCTGGTAGCACTCAGGACACAGCCCGTTGCCCTGCCTTTCCCTCTGCCCCGATCTCTGGCTCCTGCCCTTCCACCAGAGGCTTCTGTCCCTAACACTTCCCAGCAGAAGGGATGGTATGGGAGCAATGCACGAAATCAGCAAGCTATCTTGAGCAGGTCAGGAAAGCATCTTGGCCCCTCCTGGGCTGGGTGCTGATGAGGAAGGAGAAGCAGCACCTCTCGCCAGCTCCATCCTTTAGGAACTGAGGGCAGATGGGAGAGGGCCAGCTGTTGGCATTTAGATATTTATTTAGACATTCAGATCTCCACAGACAGGTGTGGAGAGCCCTGAGCTGAAACTAGGAGTCCCTGCTAGAACATGCCTGAGCTCATGGGCTGCAGAAGGATGTCAGAGCCCAGACACAGAGCTGTGCTATTGCGCCCTGGAGTGTGACCCCCTCTGCACACATCTTTGTGATTACAACCCAAATGCTTTCTAGTTCTATTTTCAGTTTTCACAAGAACAGAGAGACACATCTGGGGCAAAAGTACTAGAAAGCAAATAGCTGAGCTCTATTCCCAGCATTTCCATGCCTTCCTCTGTGCCCTGGGATTTCACAATAGGGCTCCTTGCCGTGTTGATCAGTCTCGCCACAAGCAAGAAGCCCTCTCAAGGTCATTACAAGCCTTAGTTCATTTGAAGGGAAAATGTTCAGAGGATGCTCATTAACATTCATTCTTCCAACACACCTACCAGGTCATGTGTGATTTTGCAATGCACTTACACACTTTAGAGGAATGTTCATGCTCTATGGATAAGCGCACGTGCGAAAGCATCGTTGGATCAGAATCAGAGTATTCACCACCAGATGGCACCCACAGGTGGCCAGTTTTATTCTTTTTAGTAGATAATCATACTTTTATGATTTTTTCTTGTGCATCAGTGACTAAACATGAGAGCATCAGACTCTCCTGGAAGCTGTGACTGTTTTTTCTTTGTCAGTTTAAGGCAGCTTAAGGCATTTTAAAATCAAATGATTTAACATTTTTATCTGCATAGTCATGTGAAAGCAGACATGTCCACAGCACTATACATAACTAGACGTGTACCCCATCACCCAATTTCCTCCTTCTGCTTAAACTCACTGCTCTAATGCATGTTCTAATGATGCTTGAAGACCCACCATAGATTTCATGCACTCCCAGTACTGTGGTCCGAGATGGAAAGGCTACACGGCATCAGAGGCGCCAAGATGAGACGCCGTAACTGCTTACTGTGTATCATGTCAATGGGAGACAGGTTAATAAGAAGGTCTGAGCACAATGTCTGCAGCATCTCCTTCTGAGAACTTACCAACAAATCACGTCAGTCTGTACAGTGTCAAACTGTTACCATGTCAGTAACACAAACTTCAATTTATTGTGCACATTTCCAGGGCCAAATGCCACTCTGCTGCAATCAGAAATGTTCTCAGGCATGCTGGAAAGCTGAATCACACAGCTTTTAACATCTTAAACTTAATTTAAGCTTAGTTTACTTTAGTTTAGTAGGAGCTATTGTCCAACAAAGTGGGAGGCCACTGATCCCCCAGGTGTGCACAGTTCTTTGTTAGACTTAACTAGTAGAGCCTGAAAACACGTCTGAGTGCATTAATGTGTGCTAGTCACAGAACTTCAGCATTGCAAGGCAGCAGCCCCCATCTACTGGCATGAAGCCATCCTCATGTCTTACCCTGAGTCAGACAGTGAAGGAGTACAAACAGACAGGATTTAATAAGAGAGAAAAATCAACACAAAATCAGTACTGTATTTCCTTCTAGTAATGTAGAAAGTATCTAGATAGCCACGGCATTGCACTGCCATATACTTCATACTCCTAGGCCACATCTATAGTCATAGCATCAGACTTCTATATTGACTCTTATATTCTGCTCTACCACAGTTTCTCCTGCTTTAATCCCTCATGTTATTAGGATATTAGGAATAATTTCTTCACAGAAAGGGTGGTGCAGCATTGGAACAGGCTGCCCAGGGAAGTGGAGGAGCCCCCATCCCTGGAGGTATTTAAGAGATGTGAGGATGTGACACATACACACGTGGTTTGGTGGTGGACTTGATAATGTTAGGTTGATGGTTGGACTTAGTGATCTTAGAGGTCTATGATTCTATGACAGTTCTATGATTCTATGTAGGCCACTACTACTAATAGTTCACAGCTGTTTGTGCTGCTTTAACACAACTTCTAATAAACACTGGCAATGAGATTCAATATAGATAAATGCAGGAGGATGAAAGTGGGATAAAACAAATTGTTTCACGTCTGCAGGAGTGGGCTCAGAGCTGATTACCAACCAGACAGAGATCTTTGCCTTATAGTAAATCATTGGGGGAAAAAAAAAAAAAAAAGAAAAAAAGAAAAAAAAAAAGGCCTC
>WBMW01004119.1:303198-332547 GCA_013396635.1 Penelope pileata | reverse complement strand
AAAAAAAAAAAAAAGGCCTCAGCATGACACTGAGCAGGAGCCAAATGAACAAATCAAGTATTCAGAATTATGAGAAAAGTAATAGACAGCTAAAGCAAAACACCGTTACATCACCACATATATCTCTTCATAAAAACTGTCTGCTGTTCTCTCTTCCCTCCCAATATCAAAAAGGAGCTTGAAAAAGATAGCAGTGAAGGAAAACAGCAATGAAGCCAATTACAGAAGTTGCCTGAAGCCAGTTTCAGAATGGCTCGTGTTATAAAGAACAAGTAAAATTACTAGTCTTATTTCCAGTGTCCAACTGAGGGAGGATTGCAACAGAGATATCTGAAACTGCGAAAAAGTGAACAAGAAACAAATGTTCAGAGGTCACCATCCGAAACTAGCCGGTGGCAGGTTAAAAGTAAGCATGGCAGAAACACTTCCTGTGAAAGAGGAACTCCTTGTAGCAGAACACACAAAAAATAAAATGTTCACATGGGTTCAAAAAAGGACTGGACAAAGAAGAAAACACCATTGACACAATGTGGCTCAGGAAATATGTGATCTGGAACTTGTTAGAGCATAATCTGGGGAAAGCACTTTGTGCTTGCTCCACTCTTAGACATTTCCCTCCACTTTGCTGCTAAAACTAAGGCTGTTCTTGCATCAATTTCCATTCTAAAAGGATTTCAGAAAGCAATTTCTTAGTTTGTCACCTGTGCAGTGAGGTCAGAGTGGTTTCCAAGGGAAAGATTTCTTTGCGGTACACTGTAAATATTCAAATATAACAAACTTCTACTTAATGCAAGAACTTCACAAAATGAAACGTCTTAATCAGGTTGCTAATCAGGTTGTTTACTGGGAAGCATTGGTGAGCATAGTACACCAATTTGCAGATAGGCTAACTCCTTGTCCTGCAGATCTTCAAAACAGGATGTACACAAGGCAGACAGGCTACACAAAGCAGAAAAACTTGGTGCTTGGCATTGCCTTGTGACTTCCCAGAGAACTTTTTTTATACGTCTCAAACTGCAGACATAAATAAAATGAACTCTCATGGAAGATAAGCAAATAACTAAAATGGACAGGATGTGAAAAGGTTAAGCAAAAAGAGTCTCCAAAACACCCCAAGAAAGCGTACCTGGAGGCCTCTTGGCTCAATAGCTCTCAAGAAACTGAACTAGCCCATCTAATTTATTAGGCTATTAACCCCTGGAAACTAGCTTTTATGGAGCCCTAGCAACCAGAAACCATTAAGAGCGGTTGCTCACATACAGCTTTTGTGCCCAAGGCCTCCCAGATTCTTAAGGTAGGTTTAGATCAGACACACTAAAAACAATAAAATGCCTTCGTCTTGCCAAATCACAGCTACAAAGAGCAGAAAGAGCCCTTCATTCTCCAGCCTAGTGCAGCATACTCCTAACTGGAAAGAAGACTCCTGGACATTGATGAGAGAAGCAAACTGTGATTGCTTGCTAAGCAGACATCACCCTAAATCACATTCATTAGTGTAATTTAGAGACTCATATAAAGCTGCACAGTGGCAGAAATGCAGCATTGCAGTGCACAGCGAATGGGAAATTAACAGCAAGCTGCTAGTGGGCATTTTTTTCATTCCTGTTTGTCATAGCTCTGAGTGGATGAAAGGCATTGGTGTTCTGGCTATAACCAAGCAGCAAGGCTAATACCTTTAAAAAAAAAGAAAAAAAAAAGAAAAAGAAAAGAAAAAAAAGAAATGAGGAAAGTGCTAGACTGGCTTAAACGAAGAGTACTTAGACCATGCAATCCACAAGAAGTCCAGAGACTGACCATGGGTTAGTATAAGCCAGAGATTCAGATGAGTCTGCAGATTCCGAGATCTATTTATATAGTTATTTGTTTACTGTAGTGATACTGATCCAGATGATATTTCCTATGGAGCCTTCTAAATCATTGGGAACTGTATAAACACTTGAATGGTAAATTTACTTTGTCCTGTCTTTTGTCTGATTAAGCTGGAAGGCTGTCAAAGTTCAAAGTTGAAGTAAAATAAGTTTGGCTTTGAATTATAGGCACAGCAGCTTCTCTAGGCTACTTCTGGACTTTTCCTTATGTTGCGAACATTGGGAAAGGGATGGTTTAGACTGCTCTAAAACCACACGAATTGTCTCTCAGCGTGGGATGAAGCATTCCTTTGGAGAGCTAATTGAAAGATGCAATTCCACAATAGTTGTTCAAGGCCAGATCTCTACTAGAAACAGCTTGGCCAAAACAACCCTTGACAAAGCAACCAACATCGAAATCAGCTGCTTGAGCCAGCCTCTGACATATCCCGCTTTCTGTCATGCTCAGGCTCAAAGGGAGAAATCCCAGGTCCCTCTGCAATGGGGAACTGCTGCATCCCTGCATTCCTAGCATACAAACCAGCCAGTTCTGGAAACGTAGCACACTGGGATTGGTTTTGGCACCCAGATAAGTCCTGTACTGAATCTCATGCCCATAATTCTTACATGTAAACTAACATCTGAATGATCTGAGAGAGAATATCTAGTTAGAACAAGCTGCATAGCTGGAAATTGTTTAAAAAGGAGGCATAAATGTTTAGAGATTTAGTCACTCAGCTGGATGCTTGCAAAACCTGCAGACTGTGTGTTTGCACTGATTTAAAACTCTATCACATTAGAGCTAGCACTCTGTGGGTGAACGTGTGTCTTCTCTTCCTTTCAGCAAGGCCAGAGCAGTTAGCTAATTCAAAGCAGAATGGTCAGGGCGTTTTGTTTGCAAAATCCATTCTTAAAGGATGTTGATAGGTAAGCAAAAAATAAAACGGTGGAGAAAGAAAGAATACTTCTTCACATATGAATGTTCTCTTTCCAGGCTCAAGATTCAGGTCCTTTCACTTAGAATGATCTGTAATGCTATGTCCATCTCAAAATAAATAGTATATGTCTACATCAGATTATGCAGTCTTTAAATTTTCTGTGTAAATTGGATCAGATTTGATCTGAAATTCACTGACACAAGCAGTGAACTCTAAAATGCTCTTTTCATCCAGATATTGTTCAGCAAAGAACTGCACTCAAATCATTTTCAGTTTGGACCAACATAAATGCCAAATGAAGGACACCGCATAAAAGCGCACGAGGCCATGCAAATTTTCATTCTCATAATCTAACACACTCACCAGTATCTTAGATAGAGGTAGCAACTTTTTCAAGAAGGGAATATACACATTTCCACCTATGCCTTTCCAAAACTACTTTCTTTACTGCGTGCACCTGACAGTCTTTGCAGTGCTCTCCACAAACTATAAATGCAATTAATTGATTGAGGGCTGTATTAAACTATTCCAGCAGGGGACATCACATGTGCAGCTGTCAGCTGCAATGCTCAGTTCTGTCCCTCAGAGCTTTGTCTTTCACATTTACATTATGCTGCACCTGGAAGATGTTTTTCACCATTACTATGCACATATAAACAGTAGCTTGAAAGCATAAATAAACGTACAGAGGGACTACTCATTAGGACCCACCATCAATTAGAGAAAGTCTTCAGCACCAGACAGCTCTAGACATATGGCAAAGGATGACTTACTCATTCAATTTTGTTAATTCTGTGAAAGTTTGCAAATCTCCAGCCTGAAATCATTTAAGTCTCAGATTTTCCCTTCTATAACTCATTCAATTACACCAAATGTTACCTACTTGATGATTAGCTGTGTTCTTCATAGAAAAGTGGTGATTATTTTCTATCCCATGCACAAATACCTTTCACTCTGCATTCTGTCTGGTGGACTACGCTGACACAATTTCCATCTCTAACATCACACTGCAGATTGTCAAAGTTTTCCCATTCATTCAGCTGCTGAAAATGTATGACAGAAACTCAGATTCTGCCTGCTGTCAGAAGCAGATGTCAACGAATGAACGGGTGACAACGAGTGACATTATTTTCCTTTCCTTGCATACTGATGATCATCAAGCATAAAATCACAACTTTCGGATGATCTGGGACTTCTTAAAATCTACTGAAACATGCTTTAAATGAGATTTCAAGAGGCAAGAAATAATCAACCAGTGGACACAATTTCCTAGTAACGAGATCAAAACTGGGGATAAATAAACAAGAGTGCTTTAAGCTTAACAAAAATTTTTAAAAATCTAATAATGTAATAAAACTCTGGAGCAGACCTTTATTCTACCTTGTGTGATTAAAGTATTTTGTCACAAAAGAGCCCCATCTCCTCAGCCAGTACCAATATTCAAACTAATAAAACTCATGAAACCGTATGTGAAAGCTGAGGAATGCTCATTATTTTGAGAGACTGGTCCAAATGTTTTCCATACAGAGACTGTTTTGTCCCCTGAAATGGCCTACCTTCAATCTGGAAACTGGTTTTTCATCATTTTTTTCCCTAAATCTGCAGTGCCTTTCTCTTTATTTCATCATTGTAGTGATTCTTATTCAGGAACAGTGTCATTTACTAAAAATAATACTGAAAATAATTTACTTTTAAAATAACTTTAATTTTAAACAGAAATATTTTTGAAGTGGTAATATTTCAATGTTTCATATTTTAATCCAAGCTATCAATTTTAAAATTGTCGTGTTCATTACAACAGTTAGTTCATGTTTTTCAAGTGCTTCAGACACTTTGATAACTTTTAAGTATAAAATCCTTACTCAAATATGGACATTTCTGTATGTAATCCTTACTCTTTTCATATACTTTGCACTGTCTTGCTGTCCAAAAGCCATGCTTAAGTTTAAAATTGTATACACACTCCCATATTCAACATCATAAAAAAAACTCTTGCAATTTACCTCAAGACAATTTTTCCAATGACTCAGCAGTACTATTCCTTTTCTGTGGATGGTGAAACACAGTCAGAGGGTGCAGTGACATAACTAGCTATGCCAAAGTAAATTCACGATACCCATGAACAGAGGACTCCTTCCTTTCTTTTTACTCCAGTTTGCGTATATTCCTGGATTCTTTCTTCTCTATGAGAGCTCACAAGGTCACAGCAGGGCAAGATAGGTAACTCATCTGTCTGAAAACTACCCAAGAAAAGAACAGAGAGTAAACAAAGATTGAAACAGGAAGCATCTTTTTGATGTATCTTGGTGCTTAATGCAACAAAATATTTTACAGACGTAGATTCCCCAAAGGCTGAGAGCATACAAACGAGATCCCACGATACAGGCCACGTGCACATTGCTGCTGCACCTGGGCTTGTATATCAGCTATACTGTGCAAACATTACCACAGCATAAATGTTTAATAATGGAGTGAGACAATGTGATTGATAAAACTAGAAAGCAAATCCAGTCCTGTATTGACTGCACTATTCCAGTTCCCCTGCAGCCTAACTCTAGGACTTAATGAAACAAAAGTAGTACATTAAATTTGTGCTGACAACAAAGAACAAAAACATAGCAGGGACCTTTTAGCTATTCCAGGGACCATCTGTAAAGGTTAGTTGACTTAGAGCAGCAGTAAGCCTAAATCTTTATGGGGAAACTATGTGATGATGTAATGTGGTCATCCCAAATGCATGGATATAAAAAACTTTATAGTACACCACACTTTGCAAGGCACTATAAAGATTTTATGGGCATGTATTTGGGATGAGAGCTTTGCTCAGGAGTGGTGGAGCCACAAGTGAGTTATGCAAGTCTTTACCAGAGAAGTGGCACAGAACATAAACATTTTTATAGCACTCTCCATCATCCCAAGAAATATTTTAGGGATGGACCTTTTCAGTTTCCCTTTTACTTCTTCTTTCTGTTCCTGTTGGAAGAGCAGTGATCAGGAGCCATACTGTATGAGGAATGGCAGAACTCACTCCAGTTATCAGTGCTCTTCAGCAGCCATTTACGTGATGAAATTCTATCAATTTCATTTGTACAGTTGAAATTGGACTTACAGGTGACTGGGTTATTGCCATGACCACAGACATCGTGGACATGTGCTCGGAAGTAAGGAAGACAACAGTGGCAGACATCAAGTTGGAGAATGAAGCCTAAACTATCCTTCTCCATTCCTTTTGGCAAGCACTGTGCTTTGCTGGGTTTTTGTTTGTTTGTTTGTTTTTTATATATATATCAAGTTACCAGCCAATATAGAGCACAATCTCTGGGATAAAACTGCGCCTTTACAAATTTGGGCCCCATAGCTATTCTTTGTCTTTAATAAGCCAATTAATCTCTGTCCCCTTCCCCTTACACTGGGCAATATTATCCAACAGGCACTTCCTCAGATAACTACTTGAAAGGAGTGCTACTATATACACCCAAGAATTAATCTCGCATGTTCAAAGGGAGTCTGGACCCACCTTCAAAGAACTGCTTGGGAAGCCAGCCAGTCTGGAGGCCACTATGGAGGGTCTGCATCTGATTGTTTGAATTAAGCAAAATGAAACCACTAGAATTCAAAGCAGACATGATCTGCTGAAATTACCTCATTTTTTCTTGTAGGCTTGTGTGTTCCGTTAGTTTTGTATGTAAGCATACAGTTTTCATTGGAGACAGAATTTGTGGTGCATTTTGCTGTTTCTTCTGTGCATCTTTATGCATAGGCAATTTGGCAGAGAACTAGTCATCACATATTCGTTTATTTGGCTATCCTGAAATCCAGCAGCCAGATAAGGTTTACTGGAACCTTTTATTCAGAAAATGGGGCTTATTTGATTTTTAAGAATTTCCTATTTTCTCTTTCCTGCAAACTGGTCGAACTCTTGATCAATAAATAAAAACTATTTCGAACTGCATGTAATTCCTGCCCTACCACTGTCTTTGACTGCTAAAGCACAACTACTGGGATCTGGGTTTTGCTTTGTTTTGTTTTTACTCTTGCTGAATATTGGGACTTCGTTCTGTGAAAACAACTGTCATCAAAACATTTTGCAATATGCACACTACACATAAGATATGCTGCTGTACGTATATATGTACAAAATATGATTTTGAGCTGTCCTATGATTCTGTCATTGTTTGAAATAAAGCATAGGACAGTTTGAAAAGCAAATGCCCTTCATCTGGCAGGGAGATGGGAGCATGTAGTCATCAAATGGGATGTATATTCTGTGACAAGATTAGAGGAAACTACAAAAAGGTACAAAAAGTGCATAAAAGAACAAGAATAACAGGAAAAACAAGACTGAGTAGAATGACATGCAATATATGAAAGAAACCAAAGCAAATTAGTTAAGACTGTGGGAAGCAGGCTTATTCTTCTTTAGAGTATAATTTTGATCCGAAAAACACTACGTAAAAAAGTTTTCATATTTTCCTCCACAGACCTATAGCCTTTGCATTCTGTTTTAGAGACAAAAAAATTAAAAATGTCTGGTTTTTACTCATGTTCACATACCAAAAGAAGCAAGTACAAAGGGAGCTGATTTATATTTCCTATTGTCATGCATCAACAAAACCATTTAATAGGTTCCAGTCACCCAAGCAAAACTGCAGAATAAATGGGGCTTTACAGGTGGCAGTGCAGGTCCAGTTCAAAGACTGTAGACACACTGTGGTGTAGCTGCAGGCTTAGTTTGGCCCATGGTGTCCTCCAATGCTGACAATTATTACATGGGAGAAGAAAGGAACCCAATGTGAACTTCAAAGTCCAGGCTGAGTTCACAGGGGCTGACAGGCAAGGAAAAATTAAGCACCTTTTTCACTGCACACTGAAGGCATTTGATATGAAAATGATTTAGGGATGACAGGTACGGAACCCCACAGTGCCATTTTTAGGAACATTTTTTCAGTGTAGAGCTGCACTTTAAACTGCTGCCAGATAATCAAAGGCTTTCCAAGCATCAAATGATACTACAGCTACCTGATGCTATTACCTTTCCGCCAGAGACTATCAATTTATGTCACTGAAGAGTAGGATAAGTAAACAAACAAAAGAAGAAAGATGAAAGGATGAGCCAATTGCTCTCTCTTTTCATCCAGCAGCATGATATGGGACAGACCATCAGCATATGACTTTACAAAGTAAGGTAAACAAAGTCCAGAGCCACCTCCACTGGCAAAGCATGGCTCACCACACACTTAGGGAGGTTTTCTTGAAAACTGTATACGCATCTTGCATTGAAGTCAGTGTTTTGTGCCTCACTGGGAGTTTTGTGCCTCACATTCAGTGCTGGGAGACAGCTCAATCAGAGATGAAGTAATGTGGGAGAAAGAGATGAACTAATCACTAACAATACGACATTCTGAGCTACCAGTCTCACACCACTAGATATCCGGGCTGTGCAGGGATCTTACTCAGGCAGCAGAGTCTAGTGCAAAAAGAGGGAGCTCCTTTTATGCTGTTCATTATGGCCCTACCAACACCTAAATCAGTTTAAGACAGGGGCCAGCACATGGGGAAACTGAGAAAGACAGTATTTAGTAACAGTGGGAGGGTAAAGACTGAAAGGACAGGGAGCCTTTCAGAGGCCTGGAAGGGTTGGTCAGGCAGTGGCACCCATGTTAGACTCCCTTTCTCATGGGCTGGCAGTAGGTTCCACTCTGCTGCTTTGAAGGAAGCTCACTCAGCTTTGCTCACAGTGAAGTATGAGGTTCAACGAGACAAAATATTCACGTGGCTGTTTCAAAGACCCTTTCTGTACAGATTTTCTCTACTCCTGACAATGACTGTATTAAGGAGGATATTGGTCAAACATCATAGGGTTTCAGAAGCAAGGAAAGCACCTGAAACCTAGCTGGAAATACAGGGTGTGAGGAGCTAACTGAGGTGAAACAGGCCTGCTTTGGGTTAGATTTTTACCTTAGCAGATCTTGAGTGCGCTAGCCACACTCAGATTTAAAGAAGTAAATAAAATATCAATAAATATTATGAGCAGGAGGTGAGAGCATCACATATGCCAAAGCCCAGAGACTTGGTGTCCACTGGTATCTTTTCTTCATATGAATTTAATGTTTAATACAAGAATGTTTTACAAAACCTGTTAGATATCTAAAAAAAAATACTCTTAGTTCACCACCATACTTTTAGCAATACATGGCTCAACATGGAGTAACCCTGGCATGACATGTCACTGCTTAGTCAATAGCAAAAAACTTGCACTGAGAAGCTGCAAATGCTGGAAAATAGACTGAGCAAACTCAGCATGATACTTACTGAATATTTCTCATAAAAGTGTTAAGGGCTTTGATTGTTACTGCCCCGTTCTCTTCATCAGAGCACTGATAAAACTGAAGATCTGAGCTCAGCAAAGGGATTGGTGCTGCTCAGTGCAGCACTGCCTTGATACCAACGTGGACTATTGGCTAACCTGCAGTGCAGACCTCTGTCTTTCCACTATATCCTTGCATATCTGATTAAACTGATCATTTCTCTGATAATACCCTGCTTATCTTGCCAGCTGAGAAGGGATTTATCTATCATTACCTTTGCTATTCAGAAATAGGCACTTCAAAGAAGAAAGAAAACATCAGAACAAAGAAGAGGAAAATGCGTGCAATCCAAATTTTAAAACTTCTAGAACTATTCCCATTAATTTCATGATTGGAACCCACACGTTTAGTTACCCAACGAACAAAGTTGAATTAAAATACTACCAAACATGCTTGAGAAGGTCTAGCATCCCATGTGATCTACCCTTCTCATTGTACATAGTAGGGAACTGAGAACTATTATGATAAAGATACATAGTACATATTATATGTTGTCAAGCTACGTGATGACAGTTAGGATGTGAAATTCAGATCTTCTACTGAGTACACATTTAAGATGCGATTTATTTAGGATCCGTTGCCTCTCTTTTGGAGAGTGTGGATCAAAAAGAGTAAGAAAAAAAAAATCAGGCTGATATTAAAAGATAAGTCAAATGAAAGTTACCAGGAAAATTCTTCTAACAAAGGAAAATCCCCCAAAGGGAAGGCGTAGAAGCCCTATTGTTTGAGCCAGTTAATCCGCTCAATCTGATGTTCAAAAGCTATAATCTTACATTGGCAGAGCAATGGGCTACATGATCCAAAGCTTTTACTACATGCCATTTTTCCCTTCCACAGGCTAGTATTTGTGTCCTCAAATTTCAGATTGACTCTGTTGCAGATAAAGATACAGAGGCCCTGTAACCTGATCACATGAGATTCCTCCAGATAGGAATTGTACATTGGGCTCACATCAGCTTGCCACAGCTCACCCTCCACCACAGAATGAGCTTGACCAGAGCATCATCTTCTGACATATCCTTCACCACCTTCAAGCAGTAGGGACAAACCTCTCCAGTGCCTCCCAGCACACGGCCCTGCGCTCCCCACAGACCAGTAAGACATGATATTACAAAAAATAACCCCAATTTGCTGTCAAAAAGCAAAGATGAATTTAAATTTGCCAGTCCCACTTCACCACCTCATATGCTTTAATTTTCTGCTTTATCCTGTGATCCCTTGGAGGTACAAATACAAATATCTCTTTCAGTGTCTCACTAATATCTCTTTATGAGAATAATAAATAATCTCTATCTTAACATCAGTGGGTATGGGGCATTAAGAAAGTTCTTTTGAGCTCGTTGAGAAAAATTGTTATACACATTTTGGAATTAAATTTCCTATGAGAACAACAAATAATTGGAGCAGAACTGAAAAAAAAGAGAATCAACTAGATTTTTTTCATTGACCTGCTGTGCTTCTAATACGGCAAATCACCCTGAAATGTAGAAAACCAAATAGCAACAGCACTATGATTAAAGAGAAGTAGTTCACCTTTTTGAAACACTACCAGAGACAGAAAAGATAACGTGGGACACATGGGCTTTTCCTGTTTTTCTATTGAAAAGCATAATGAGATCACTAGCCTCTACCTAGTTCCAAGTCATAAATGAACATATAAAGTCATTTCTTTTTGTTTCATCTGAAAGAAAATGTTTCTTAACAAGGCCAAAGACAAAAAACCCAAATGCTATATCTGTGCTAGTAAAGAAAACACTCCAGGATCCGTTTGCTTGTTCTGAGACCAGCTGGTACAACATGGCCATGTCTCTGCTGGGAAGTTCCCTTAGTCTTCAGAATAAAGGTCATCCAAACTGCCACAGTGAGAATGGTTCTTGGCTTGTTCTAAGCCCCTCACTGTACTTGGACACAGTTTCAGAAAATGCTAGCTGTTCTGAGCAAAAAGAGTGCCAGGGACTGTTCCAGCAAACGTCTGGTAACATTGTGCCATTGTTTAATTCAGTAGTGTAGGTGCAGCCTAAATCTCAGTTGTCAGAGCTAGATTTTAAATCTGGAGAAGTAGCAGCAAGGCAGGGAGTTACATCTGGGACTTTTAGATACAAAACTATTTTTAGAATGAGCGTCTGACTCATTATGAAAAAGAATCATTGCGAAAGTCACAGCAGGATAAAAAATCCTGACATTTGAGAGCTGTTCAGGTCAAGGTTATCTGGGTATGAGGCTGTGGTTAAAGCACATACCTAACTGAAATACTCTGCTGACATCAGTCTTGGCTAACGAGTATGAGGTACTCTCCTCCTGTAACCACAACTGTGAATAC
Source organism: Penelope pileata (assembly GCA_013396635.1). Taxonomy (NCBI): domain Eukaryota; kingdom Metazoa; phylum Chordata; class Aves; order Galliformes; family Cracidae; genus Penelope; species Penelope pileata. The sequence continues at coordinate 321,074 of WBMW01004119.1, read as the reverse complement.
TAATGCTAGGACATTATTTTTACAGTGTCGATTTGGTTCAACAAACTGATACAGAATTTATTGTACCTGGAGAACTGCCTCTGAAAGTCTTAAAAGAAGCATGAAACTGACCTTATATATCCGCTTGCTTATGAATGATAACACCACCAAGTCCTTATATCCGATTTGCAAGACTACAGAGGTAGACTGAAGCACGTAGCACTAATACAAAGTTGGTGCAAACTGCCTCTGATTAGGTAGTCCAGTCCACATCTAAACATTTAATCAAATACTGAGCAAAAGATCAAAGGGAATTAGAGATGCATAGCTCTGAAAGAAAGACTGAATTTCATTCCTTTTTGCCTCCTGTGATCCCCAAGTCCTTTTATATCTGTAGGAACTGCTGAAGACTCTTGCCAGCAACAAAAGCTGGTTCTGCCTGTGCTGCTGAGCTTCAAAAAGCAGCTCAATGTTCAAAATCTACACAGTTCTTATAAAACTATATATTCACTATATTCTTAGAGTTAAACCTACTCAGTGGATAAAGAACTTTTTTCACATACTTAAGAGAAAACCAACTTACACAAGGTAAGAAGTGGCGTGAACAGTGAAGCACAGCAACTGTTAAGCCATCCCAGCCAGAGTGGCAGATTGCTTTTTGTCTCTCTCAGACCCTGTGGCTCCCCTTACCTCCAGAGATGTGGCTATATCTCTTATTGCTTTTGCAGGTGCTGCAATCAGAGGCATCATCCCTGCAGCACCTGTTTCTGCAAAAGGTTATGCATGAAAAAAAAAGGGCTGCAAGCCTAACTTCTCCCCTGGGAAATGAGGAAGCATGCAGTAAATTCAGTAAAACCTCTCAGAGAAGACTATCAATAAGAGCAAGAGCAAGCACCCTTCCCAAGGCAGAACCATGTGAGGTAGAAGTAGTGTCTGTGTGATAAAAAGCCCAGAGGCGGAAGGCTGTCTGAAGGCCACACCAAGCTCTCAGTAGTGCAATAATTAGAAAGCTTGGGAGAAGTCTCATGAAACTTCTCATTCACTGTTGTATCTGAACTAAGGGCACGTTGCCTGGCTTGTTTCTTCCTCTGTGCCTACTTTGTACACTACAAATCCAAGATCTGAAGTTTAAGTAGTTGCTGGACATGTCTGTATTAACGGGTTTCCTTCAACTTCGGCTGTTTACCAAAGGTTTGACCTTTGAACTTTATTTCCTTACTAATCTTATCTTTTGCAGAACTCTAGAAGGCTGATATGTGGGTCAGTGTCACCAGAGTGACTGCACAAGGTAAACCTAATAATCCAGTCTGGTTTTACATATTTACACAGTGGGTAGAAGCAAATGCAAGAGACTAATCTGTTTGATCTTAAAGGACAGGCGAACGTGCTGTCCTGATTTTGCTAGATGGAGTCCTACTTTCTCTAACTATGTCCTTACTGTGAAATCCTAGAAGTGATATAACAAATATTATTTGAAAGATAAGTGAACAGTTTGCTTCAAGGCAATAGCTATATCCTGGGCTAAATATAAACTTAGTAACAAAAGGCTGAACAGTTACTTACTCAAATAAGAGTTGGTGAGGTTAAAGTACCTTAAAGCTTCTTTTTTTTAAAATTCTGAAATACTTCTGCCCTTAAATATGTCTCCTCTGCTTTTGCTCCAAAGACATTGAAATAATCTTGTTCCTGCTCATAGCTGATACAATCAGCAGAGAAAGAAAATGTTAGGACTGGTAGAATAGAAGAATAAGGCAACATGATGCCTTCCTTCTGTTCCTGCTCCTACAGACCGAACTTCCGTTCTCTTCCCATTTGCTGAAGGTTAAAACAAGAAAAGTCAACACCCATCTCAAAAAAAAAGGAAATAAAAATAAAAATCAAGAAAACAGTGGAAGCTCTCTCTACATTTGTATGAAATTCAGATGAAGTAGTCAAGGTGGGAGGACAAGGAAGTACTTTCCTCTAAGGCAAAGCTTAAATGTCAGTGTAGATTATCAGTTAAAGCTGTGTTATTTTGTGCTCATTTCTATGCCAAAAAAAAATCCAAGCACAAGCTTAATTGTGGAAACAAAATCATGGATAGAGGGTAGGTTGCAAGTGTTATTTTCTTTAGGGAATTGGTATAAGCAGTATAAGCGATCTCCCTTTGCCGATAAAGCTGTGCCTACGTTAGAACATTTTGCCAGTATAGTTACAACAACAAACCTTTCCCAGTGTTGAGTAAGACCTAGTTTAGAAATCAGAGGACAGAGAAATCCTCATTTATTTGCCAGAGAAAGAGCAAATAAAACACGTTTGTCAATTCCCTGCATTTAGAAGATTTCAGCCCTTACTCCATGTACATGAGGTATCTATGTAGTCATTATTTGTACAAGTTAATGCACACCCTCTGCCTTTTACCCATAGCCATGATCTCTAAATTCAAGGATGGTCCACTGCTCAGACAGACACCAAGGGCCAGACTGTGCAGATAAGATTTTTACCTGCTGCAATATATGCCTATAGTGAACTAGAATCTGACGATTTTATAAGTGTCCCTAATTGGTGACGGACAAAAACATGGCTAAAACTAATTAGCTGGTTGGCAATGCCAGGACAAATGAGCTGGCCGTGTTGGTGTCCATCTGCTCTGGCAATGAGGTTGTAGGTATGAGAGACTGCTGTGAAACAGCGTGTCACAAAATTACAAACTGGAATGTCCTTGTGCTTCATGTTCACCAAGACTTTGACTGACTGACATTTCCTGAACCAGGCAGTGTGGAAAGATGTGATATCATACCTAAATTGTAACCAGGTACTTATTTTTCTATGTCGTTCCCTGTACTGTCACTGAGAAGTATTATCGAAACAGGAATAAAGGATTTGCATAAACATTACTGTTGATTTCCAAATAAGTATATAATGATAATGTAAATCATTACGATACATTGGTTCTTATTTTGTTTATTGCCTAGCCAAATTTCTCATGTCTAGTAGCATCTCTTTCTAATTGCTACCAGAAACAGTGTTTCTTTTCATGATCCGCTTCTTCAGTTCTCCATTTTTCTCACTATTTGAGAAAGTGTCTCTAAGCCCCAAAATCCACAAACTACTTCATTGAAAATCTTCTGTAATTTCATAATTAGAGTGATACAGTGTGACAGCATAGGAAAGGGAGTTGGAAGCTGAGAGCATGAAAAATGCCAGACTTATGTCATTATCCAAAATTAAGAGTGCTTTGGTTTGGAGTTCTATTCTAAAAAAGTTCCCACCTTCAGCTTTTAATTTCCATTTGATTTCTGTTGTTTTCTGGTGTTGGAAAAATACACAGGATCAGAGTCAAAATAAAGCAAGAGTCTGTCTTAATGGTATGCTCAGTGCTTTTGGAAACAAGTCCCAAGTTTGGTTTTGCAGTTATCTTAGGTAGTTGGAAAACATGTTCTTATTCTTCAGACGTTTTTCCAGCCTGCACTTTCAATGCTTTTGACATTCATATATTACCAAAATAGATTCTTTTGTGTTTAACTAGATCCCTAATCAACTCACATGAATCTTTTTCATCGTTACACAGTATTGTAGTATTCATACCAGCTTTTCCTTTACGGGCACACAGTCCTCCTACACTTCTGCAATGGAGATTAATGCAAGTATAAAACTGAATGTTCTGTTCTACCAATTTAACAAACAACAAACTGTTGGGCTTTAATCCTACAAACTTTTATAAATCTATGAAAATCAGTATCCTTGAATTATATGAAAAGTTCAGGTACTCAGAAACTTTCACCTGCAGGTTTTCAGAACCAGGTTGTTAATCGTGCAGTAACATATGCTCTTCGTTGATGTTGGAGATAAGGAGATGATCATTTAGCGTTGCTTTTTGCATCAACAGGGTTTCACTAACACAATTTCGTTTGCAATAATATCCCTTTTCATGACCTGCTGTCCTCAGGCTTGTTTTGAATCTTGATAGTTTTGAAGAAAAGATTCACCAGCACATACTGCCGTTGTGCTAACCCAGCTCATTTCTGCTGGGAGGCTCTGAATCACATGCAGCCAGCAGCACTGAAAACCTTTGGGGCACTCCTTCACTGCACTGCCTCTGAGTCCTGAGCCTGCCCTGCTGGTTGTAGCTGAGCTGCTCTGTCAGCGCCAGCTTGTCTTCATTTGAGCTCCTGATTTGACAGAGTACCACTGTTCTGGAGAGAGAAACAAAAGAAAGCCACGCAAACCAAGCAACTAGAGCTAAAGTTTTCAAATCCGCTTGAATCTTGATGCAGCATCTACTGAAGATCATCAGTGCCACAGTGGAGAATTAAAAGCCTTCCCGCTAAGACATCTCAGTCACTGCTGTCCTACTTTCTTCTTACCCATTGACCTGTCCTAATATTTTAGTTTTGCAATTATAAAGCCTTGCCTCATTAACCACATCCCACCTATCAAATCATTTTACCTTCCTAGGATAGCATTTGATTGTCCTAATTCTATTGTCGTGTGTCATACTGCTTCCCTATTTCTGTTAGGTTTTACTGTTTTTATCCTAATTACTTGTCTTTAGCTTCTATTATGTCACACTGCCTAAACACTGCACATGCATTTGCATTGTCCTCTGTAGAGTATCTTGCATACATAAAATATTTAAATGAGAAAAAATTCAAGGACAAGTGGAGTTTACATAAAGTTACTCTACAGATTCAGTCATTTTTGCTGAGGCAACTAAGCAGTTATTAATACTTTACAGCAACAATCTACTTTTACCATACAAAACACAAAAGAAGACATCTTCCTTGCTTTGGAAAGTTTTCCTTTAAATTATTAATAACAGTGTAGCTAGAATATACTAAGGTTATGTTATGACGACATATGGTAAAGAACTTGCACTCAAATCAGATGGTTTATTAGCTGCCTCTTACCTATTTGCGCCACTTGTATTTTATTATTCAATTTTGCTTTTATAAATTTCTTGATGATTAGAAAGAGAATGATTTTTTCTAGAAACATGTAAAATGATTCCATACTGAAATAAAAATATCTATTTTAAAATTATTATCTAGACAAAATCATTATGTTGTGGTACAGACTGTCTGATCAAGAAACTGGACAAAATCACACACTCACAGGCCTTTGTCCTCATAGGGGACTTGAATCACCCCAGTATCAGCTGGAGGGAATTTTCAGCAGGGCAAAAGCAACCCGGAAGGTTTCTGGAGTGCTTCGGTGATAATTTCCTAACATAGAAGAGGGTTTTTGCTGCACCCTGTCCATCAGTACATGCTGAGGACAACTGGCTAGAAAGCAGCTTTGCAGAGAAGTATCTTGGGGTCCTGGTAGACATCAAGCTGAATATAAGATAGCAAAGTGCTCTTGCAGCAAAGAACGCCAAAAGCCTCTGGAGCTGCACAAAGCCAGCAGGTTGAGGGGTATGATCCTTCCCTCTTCTCAGCACTGGTGAGATATACCTGGAGTGCTGGGTCCACTTCTGAGCTTCTCAATACAAGAGAAACATAGAGCACTGGAGAAGATGATCAGAAGGCTGGAGTACCTCTCCTGTAAGCAAAGGCTGAGGGAGATGGGCTTGTTCAGCCTGGAGAAGAGAAGGCTCTGCGGAACTTACAAATTAGGTGCATAAATATCTGATGGTAGAAAGCAAAGCCAGACTCTTCTCAGTGTTGCCCAAGATAAGAGACAATGAGCACACACTGAAGTACAAGAAAGTCTATTTAAACATAAGAAAAACTTTTTAGTTGTAGGGGTGATTGAACAATAGAACAAGTTACCCAGAGAAGTTGTAGAGTTACCATTCTTGGCGATATTCAAAATCTGACCTGACACAACCCTGACCTGCTCTAGGTGACCCTGTCCTGAGCAGCAATATTGGACTAAGTGATCTCCAGAGGTGCCTTTCAAACTCAGCCTTTTTTTGCTTCTATGAAATATTTTTACTCAAAGGATCCAATCATGCAGCCTTAGGCACCCCGTTTGCACTTCCTTTGGTTCTCCAGATGTAAAGGTCAAAATTTCCTCTCTAATCAATATAAAGAGGCTAATGTTTCCAGTGACAAATTTTATCTGCCTAAGCATTAGGGGCATCTAAGTTAAAGCACAAGGCTGTTAGCTGAATTACATAGACTGGAATTTATCCATTGATTTTTCTGCTGACCAAAGGCTACAAATCCAAATACACTTTTGAATGGAGGAAACCTGACCAAAGTTCAAGTGTTGCACTTACCAGAGAGTTATTATTCAAACAAATGGAGCCAGTACAAAGGTCTCATCCATGGCTGAGTTTATTGCATCTTACTGCCACTCAGCTGATGCACTATAGTGCCTTACCCATAAGTAAATTGTCTATGTGTCTGAATCAGATCCAAGTGCGGGGTTGCATGATGCAGATGAGTCCATTTAATATTTTCTGTGATCAAAAAGGAAGACCAAATCCCCATGCAAACACACGTTCCTGCATAAGTCATCTTTCCCGCCCCCACACCGCTACTTCTACAGCACAAGCAGTAACCAACACACTAACACAGAAGAAAAAAAAAATGCTTTTTTTCTGTTTCGCTAGATTGATTTTCTACTATTTGCGCAAGTTTGCATTGGCTTGGAGAAAGATCAGAGGAAGCAAAGAGCCAGATCAACAGAGAGGTCATGATTGCGAGACGAGGAGCTGTAGGTGAAAGGGAGGAAAATGAGCCAGAGTAGGGGAGTGGAACTGCGCTGGAGGCATCACTGAACCTCTAGACTGGCTCAAGCCTGTCATATAGCTTTACCCTTAACAAGGAGCAATCATAATTCATAACACCCCTAGGCATAAACAGGTGACAAAATGAGATTCTCAGTTGTGGACAAGAGAGAATATGGCAATGAGAGTTTTCTTCTTCAAGCACGTTGACAGTACAGCACAACATACACAGGTGCTCGCGTGCGGGAAAATGTAGGAGAGAGATGGCTAGGGCTGACAACACTAACAGAACAGGGCAGGACTCCACGTCATGGTGACAGGAGGAAAGGTTGAGCGGGACCAAACTGGGGAGACCTTTTACGATCTACAAAAACAGGTTGGCTTGGTGTACCACAAGAGAGAGAGCCGAAGCAGGGGAAGAAGTTGTGCTAATTATGGTGCTTCATTGCAGGCTTACGCTCACTGTTAAGCCTTAGACAAAGTCCTATGGAATCAAAACAACTGCTGAGAACAGCATGCTGTACCAGGCAGAGTGTAGCTCTGATCTGTGTCTCCCAGGCTACCTTGCAACAACAAAAAAATTGTCACTCAGCTGTAGTGTATCAAAACCATAAATTTATTGAAGCTAAAAAATATGGAATATTAAATAATAAAAAAGATCCATAAAAATATCATCCATTCCCTTAATTCTATACCTAACCTTTTTTTAATCCAAAATCTCAGAGATGAGTCACACATGTTAAAGAGATATAAATGCAAAATCTAAAAGGTCATTTTTGTTTCACTGCCCTGCATAAACACCACAGCACATCTTTTAGGAATTCATCCACTTTTGTTTAAAACATAGCCTAGGAAGAAGCTGTTAGAACTCCCAGTTTTCTCCCAATATTCAGCTGTTGTTCTAAACTTACATTGTTCTTTGAACACACGTGTGTGTTGTGATGAAATGCACAGTTGATACTGTTGAATTTATTTATTTTTTTAAAATAGCAACTTGTCATTAAGTTTTTCACTCTGGTAGGAAAATCATTGTCTTCCAATTATGTGAAGCGTAAAACTTTTGGAAAATCTGAGCTTTAAAAGTTTCGGTAGTAACAAGTAAAGCAGATTTCCTGAAAATGTCACCACATCACTAACAGCAACTTGATGCTTTCTTGGACTTACATTTGCAAAAAAAGCACTGAGGATGGAAGTAGTTTCCTAGCCCCTAAGTGTCTGTTTCGTTTAACTATTTGAACGCCCCAGCATGATTTTGCCCCATGCTAGCCAATACTCTCACAGATAGCACACAGGCATAGTATAGAGGATGGTACATGTTTGGAACTAGACCACATAGGTACTTTGAAAACGATCAACCCATTCTAGGGAGGGAGAGAAGTTAGATATGGAGAGAGGAGCCATACTGTGAGGGAAAGAAAACAATCCTTGGCCTTTTTTCGAGTGAATCAATAAAAATAAATAAAAGATGGTATGTTAGAGAGGCATCATCTGTATCATGAACATGGCAGAGTTGAAATAAACTTATTTATTGAGATCACCTCAAAAAAATGCTAACAAAACCTTTAGTATCTCTCCTGACTCTTTACATACTAGTAATCATGTGCTGATGTACATGAGAATTGTAGCATTTTAAAAACACATTGACGATTTTGATTATCCTTTTGAAATTTGTTTTTCAGTTCTCTATACTTGTAGGTACTTTCATTATAGCCTTAGAAGGCCACTGAAGGTGTGCAATCCATAAGTTCAATGCAGTTCTCACAAGGCTGATCAGGTTTCTTAGAGCCTTGGTCACGTCATTTCATGGAAACCTCACCCTGCATTGCGGGGACAGACTCGTTTGCTGGGTCTGTGGTGATAGGACAAGGGGAACTGGTTTCAGACTAAAAGAGGGGAGACTTAGACTGGATATAAGAAAACAATTTTTTACAGTAAGGGTAGTGAAACACTGGAACAGGTTGCCCAGAGAGGTGGTAGAAGCCCCGTCCCTTGGGATATTAAAGATCAGGCTGGACGGGGCGCTGAGCAACCTGATCTATCTGTAGGTGTCCCTGTTCATCGCAGGAGAGTTGGACTAGATGACCTTTAAAGGTTCTTTCCAACTCAAACGATTCCATGATTCTATGTAAAACACTAGGATTCATTTGTAAAGAGCATAGAAATAATGTCCCATGCTGCTCTCCAAAGAAAAGTAGGCAAAAACAAAGGACTTCATAGCTGCAACAAAGAACAAACACTTCATAAGTTTATCCTAGGAAGAGCTCATAATTTAGAGAGTATATTTATTCATAATGAAGCTATGAGAAGTGGGTTTTGATGTCCATACAGTAATACAAAAAATATAGTGAATAACTGGGAGAAGAAAGTCTTAAAATGATTTAATTGCTGCAAAAGGCATGATGAACTAATTCATTTGGCTAGAAGATAAGCAAGGACAAGTACAGTTTCTAAAGGAGAGGTGTATAGAGAAAAAGAGCTTATTTGTGCGTTACCTTGCTTGTGAAATTCAAGCTGGATTGCAGCATATATAGAATAACAGACAAGCAGAACTGTTCAGGCAATTAAGGACAACAGACTTGATGAAGGCAAAGTTTAAGGAATTCTGAGAACTGATGGCTAAGATCCAATAAGTCAAAAGTTCCTTAAAGAAGAGGAAACAATCCCAGTGCAGTGGATAGAATAAACTGAACAAGGGTAGGTGGCTAAATGATCGATCCTTCAGCAATCTTAGCATCAAGTCACATAGAAACTGTAAATTAGGAGGAATGGATACAAATGTGTTTGAAAGAACATACACAGATAAAAGGAAAAACTGCAAAGACCAAGGTCCAAAATGAGGTATCAATAACAAGAGAAAACAAGAAGATTGAAGTGGCAGCCCAGGGAAAGGTTTCCTGATCTGTTGAAAGTAGCCGCTTGTGATCCAGTGTTGCCAAGAAAGAAAAAATGCCGTTCTTATGTCAGGCAGATGATATAACTAGCACCGGTGAGAAAGGAATAAGACATCAGATGCAGCAGGGGAAGAACAGACTAGAAAATACTTTGATAATTAGCTGTTTTCACATCAGTTGGGCCTAATGAATTTCACTCTTGTGTGAAAAAGAAGTATCTGAGCAACCTCAGAAGCATTAGCTGCTGTCATTGAGAGCTCACGGAGGATGAAGAAATATTCCAGAAAATAAGGCAAATGTGGTGCTGACATTCAAATAGGGAGGGCAAGAGGGAAGAAGAGAACAAACAGCTTTTTCTTCAAAAAAAAATGAAGGAAATAATCAGTGTGTAAGCCCATAGAAAATAACAGTGAGATGAATAGCAGTCAAGAACAAACCAAGACAAGCTGATCTGCTGTCTTCCTATGACACAATAATGGTTCTCACAAGCAGAGCAGGAGCACTACCTTTGAAATACCCTGATTTCAGTAAGGTTTATGACACTGCCTTGCCTGATTCTCATAAGAAAGCATGGATTAGATGGTACATCCAATCTATTCCCTAGGGGTCTGCCCTGGGTCTTATGTTTGCACAACTTAATGCTTGCTCTGGTGGTTTGGATGAAGGAACACATACTAGATGTGCAGCAGGAAGGGCTGCACACATACCAGAGGGCAGGATTAAGATTCTAAAGCCTGTTACCAAATATGAAAAATGGTCAGGAAGAAAAAAGAGTCACTGCAGTCAGGACAGATAAATAAAAATCTGTGCTTAAGTAGGAATAATCCACTACATAAAAACAGTGTACCACTTCAGCAATCACCATGGAGAAAAGGATTTGGCATTATGAATTAACATCTGAACTTGAGTGAACAATGTTGCAAAGTTGCAAAAAAGGCACATAACATGTACCAAAAAATAAAGGCAAACACGATCTATAAACATGAGCAACAGCTATCAGCATAAAGAAGTTCTTCTCATAGGTCAGTAAAGCAGTACAAGTGAGGATCTTGACAAATCTTCCCATTGGAGACTGAAAACAACTCAGAGAAGCACTTCTGTACATCTCTGGCTTACCCTACCTATAGACAGGCAGCTGGACTCCATGACCTTTCAAGATTCCCTCAACCTTGCTACCTATGAGTTCTGTGATGAATGAAACCTTCCAGTACAGCATAACATTGCAGCAAATCTCCGCCCTCACCGGTGCTTTCCTGGTGTTAGAAGAGCAGCAGTGAGGACTGAGTGTAGGGTGTAGTTGCCCACAGGCCTCTGTCTTGCATCACTGCAGCTGCAGGAATGGCAGCTGTGGAAGTCTCTTCAGGAGAGGAAAGAAATGACAAAATAAGATGCTACCTCCAGTGCTCTGCTCCTGAAAGTAGCTGCCTACAACACACTTACAGACAGCCCATCCTGGCTTGTCCATGGCAGCGACAGCAGTGCTTAAATAATTTCTTAGAATCATAGAATATCCCAAGCTGGAAGGAAACTGCAAGAATCATTGAATACAACCCCTGGCTCCACACAGGATCATCCAAAATTCAAACCCTGTATCTGAGAGCGTTGTCCAAATACTTCTTGAACTCCAGCAGCTTTGGGCTGTGACCACATCCCTGGAAAGCCTATTCCTGTGCCCAGCCACCCTCTGCTGAAGAATCTTTTCCTAACCCTTACCTGACCCTCCCCTGACACAGCTCCATGCCGTTCCCTCGGGCCCTGTCGCTGTCACCAGAGAGCAGAGATCGGTGCTGCCCCTCCGCTCCCCTCGTGAGGAAGCTGTAGGCCGCCAGGAGGCCTCCCCTCAGCCTCCTCTGCTCTGAGCTGAACCAACCAAGGTGGCCTCAGCTGCTCCTCATATATCTTGCCCTCCAGACCCTTCACTATCTTCCTTTGGACGCTGCCTAATAGTTTTATGTCCCTCTTATACTGTGGCACCCAAACCTGCACGTAGTGCTTGGAGTAAGGCTGCACCAGAGCAGAGCACAGTGGGACAATCCCTCCCCTCACCCCGCTGGCAGTGCTGTGCCCGATGTACCCCAGGGTATGGCTGATCCTTCTGGCTGACAGGGCACACTGCTGGCTCATGTTCAACTTACTGTCAACCCGAACCCCCAGATTCCTTTCCATGGGGGTTCTCTCCAGCCTCTTGTCACCCAGTCTATATGTATAGCCAGGTTTGCCCCATCCCAAGAGCAGAATTCAGCACTTGCTCCTGTTAGACCTCATGCAGCTGGTGATTGCCCAGCCCTACATTTCGTCAAGATCTCTCTGCAAGGCCTCTGTACCTGTGAGGGAGTCAACAGCTCTTCCTAATTTAGTATCACCTGCAAACTCAATTCGTACATATTTGAGTCTTACATCCAGATCATTTTTAAAAGTATTGAAGAGAATTGACAATAAAATGGAACCCTGCAGAATCCCAAAACTGACTGGTTGCCAACCTGGTTAACTCCACTTCATAGAACCCTTTGAACCCAGCCTGTCAGCCAGTTATTCCCCATCACAAGATGGTTTTCTCTAGATGCGTATTGGACATTTTGTCCAGAAAGCTACTATGAGAAACAGTATCAAAATCTTTTCTGATATCCAAGATTACATCAATTTGCATTGTAACAGCTTTGCATCCTTCCCTTTGCTCTCAAGGAGCATCTCATCCCACTCTCAGTGACACCTCATTTCACAAAATGGCCAGTTTGGTTTGAGTTGACTTTTTTTTTTTTACCAGAAAAAAAAATCTGTCTGTAGCAAAGTCTGTTTAATGGACCTCCTGACGCTGTAGATATCTTCGTCATACAAAACAAAGGAAGCAGAAAAAAAAGTCATCAAGATGATGATGATGCTTTAAAATTGCTATCAAAGAAAATCCCAAATAAACTAAACTTTCTGAACTGCTGTTTAATGAAATGACATAAATAGCAACAAGTACCAGCATAGAGTTGTTGCAGCTAAAATAAACAGCTTACATGCATTTCATATGTAGAAATCAGAATTCCTTCCATCATTGCATTCCTGAATCTTACACACTAATTTAGCTACAATGCAACAGAGTTCGCACTGCAGTAATAGAATATTGATTGTAGAATGTTCAGAGACAAAGAACTCATGTTGCTGAACTTTATACACATGCATGTTGTTACAATAAGAAATTTGCATCAATATTCCTTGCCAAGTATATCCAACTACCACTGTGCCTGCTGGTTATTTAATTATAGAATATAGAATTTTTGTGGGACACAGTCAATTTTGCATTAAACTAAGATGTCAGTAATGGAAATGACCTTGAGAAAAGAAAAAGATTAAATGTTCAAGCTCAAGAAAATGTGATGTTTGGTTAGGTTCACTTTTTTGCTAGTTTATTAATACACCCAAATATACTTCAGAGTTGTCAAGAAATTCTGTAAAGATGAGTAATGTCACTGTAGTGCAGATTTCACATCCTGATTCAAAATAGTTTGCATTTTTGCAGATCTTCATTGATTTGAAGCCCACTGTTGAATGAAGGATGATGAACCAGTGGTCACTATGCATGCACTATTCCTCAGAATAACCTCCTGATACATTTCTTCAAAATAAATGAAGCATGATACAGGAGTAACTTCAGACCGACACAGACTGCATGCCTCATGCTCCTTGTTCCTACGTCTCCTTCTGAAGACAGGCCACACATCCCACCCCATAGCTGCAGGCAGCTCCGCCATCCACAGCTGCTCAGCTCCTTGCTTCTGTTTCACTGCTGAATTTAATCAGTTTCCAAAATAACCTCTCTTAACATCTCTATGGGATTTCATGACAGGACCATGAATATAATGATAATTTTACAAGTTTACATGTCCTTTAAGGCAATTTCTAGGTAATAGTTGTTATGTATAAATACATGCAGAGCCAAATTTTGTTTCAGGTTTTGTTTCATTGCTGTTGGTGGAGAGAGGATTGAGCATTTAATCAACAAGCACTGACAATTCTTAGACAAAACACTGGACTGATGGTCTGATCCCCTAAGGCAATTTCCATATTTCTGTTTTTTCATTTGGAAGAGAATGACATTATTCTATTCCGTTCACTGAGCAATATTCTACCAATGATGTATTATGAACATACATATCCACTGAGCGTACTCTGAGATTATAAATTCTTTAAAAAGGCTTTACACTGTTAAAATCCCTGCAAACAACTTCAAAACACTCAGAATGCTTGTAGTAAGTTTTTAATTGCACAATACATAGAAATTTATAAGCAAATAACTTGCATACTCCCACAGTTTTGACTTCAGAAATATTACAGCATCCTATTGAATACTGTCTACTGGTAAAAAAACAATACAGAAGTATAGAGTGAGATCCCACCCCCACATATTTGCTTATTTCACATTATGTTTTTTACATCCTTTCATCCTGCAGAGAAAAATGTTGATTACCAGGTCACATGTGTTGCTCCCTGCCAATTGTTATTTCCTACCACAATATACATCACAGGAGCAAAAAATATTAATCAATATATTTGTAATCTGTCCTGTTTCCCCATTAATGGTTAACTACAAAATTTGACTCATGATTAATATTATTCTTTAGAGGAGGAGTGCTCAGTACCATTAGTTGTTCAACTCCAACCTGCTACCAGCAAAAAATATTTTCTTTTAAATACTTATTGCTATTTGAAACCTAAACATGCCCAAATCTTGCCTAAGAGGAAAAACAATATCTCCTTTTTTGATTGGTATTCATTACGGTCTACCAAGCAATTACCTTAAAAATGTTTACAGAAGATGCTGCTTGCAACCAGCTTTGTTACTCTCTCTATTGTCCCTTCAAGGCACTGGTTTCATATACTTTAAAGGCTAGAAAAATGCCTTTTATTACCACAATTCATTAGAATGAGCTAAACAGTGCCAAATGAAGAAGCATTTTTCAACAGACAATTATTGTTATTACCTAGAGCAATTTACATTTTGCTGAATAGAAAAAAGATTTCTTTCAAAATTAAAATTTTGTGGAAAACGTTTGATTCTAAAACACAGCACAGATAAAAGCCTGAAGGCTCTTTAGATTTGTGACTTTGTGTTTGAAATCTATTAACCTTCACTAGGTCCAACTTAACTAACTTTGAACATTTTTGAAAGAAAAGTTAACAGCCTTGTCTACCATCTAAGACAAAAAAAAAATAAACAAAAGGACTTTCTCTGCTAGAGGGGCTAATTTCCAAAAATAATCTTCTCACACCTGGAAATTTCTCTTTTTTAAGTATATGGACAAAGAACAGTATTGAATACAGTTTTCATTTTGCCTGCCACATTTTAATAGCTGTCAGAATTCAAAAGACAAATGAATGAACTCCATCCTAAATTGTTATTGAGCTCCTTCTGACAGAAGAAAAAGCTGTAGAAGGACCTATTTGGAGTCCTTCTTCCCTAAGATTTTGGCTAGTGGACAAGGAAGTCCTGCTCCAATAAGTAGAAGTAAGGAAGTTTCATGCAGGATAATGTTCTTTAACCCACTGAGATAGATTACCTTCCTCTTGGTAAAATGAGAAGATATCTTCATTCACCAGTCCAGCTCTTTGTAGTTGAAATTTACTTCTGGTCAACAGCAGTCTCTCTCTTTTCATAACTGCTTGGGGAGAGTACAAGAGGAAGAAGCTGTAACGCAGATTTAGTGCCGATTGCCCAACATGAGCAGATTTCTGAGCCATTTCCCCAACATGTACAGGGCCTGCTGAGCCCAGCATTTGTTGCCAGACCTCTTCTCCAGCACATATTCCTGTTTGAAAGATTCTGCACTTGCATAGGCAGAATTGTGAGTTGAGAGCTGAGCATCATAAGACTTCCGTTAAATTAACAGAGCGAAATCACCACTCTTGCATATTGCATGTAATATCAATAAACTTTGATCCAACGAGAACAATAAAAGTTGGAGAAGGCTCTGAGGAAACGAAGAGTCTCAAGAAGTTCTACCAAAAAAAAAAGAAAAGAAATTACGAAAACAACTTCCCATGTCTTGGAAACAACGGTTGCAGTACAGGTGATGGAGGAATTGGCTCAAATTTCAGAATTTTTTGGGTTCAGTGAACACCAGCAGTTCACAGATAAAAATAGCCCGTATCCAAGGAACTGAGATGCTGTGACATAGTGACATAATTCTTCGTGAGGAGTTCTAAAGCAGAGAGATGTTATTCACACTGGGAAACAACTGGTTGCTCTTAGCTACATTTCAAACACACACACACACACAAAAGAAAATTATGAACCTACAGTGTGAAATAGCATCACTCAGTTATGATAGTGCCATCAAAACTGAAAATTTGTAGTAAATTGTAGTACTGACAATATTCTTCAACGCATGCTCAGTAGCAAGGGTCCTTTGTGGAAAGGCTGAGATCAAAAGTAATGGGACATGGAAATCATTGTGCTCAGAGACAACTGGCTGACACTTGTCCTGCGCTGAGGTATCTGAGAAGGACAAAGAAATGTGAGTTAAGAGATGCATAAGTCCAGTGAGGACTCTCACACCCTTTTCCCTTTTCATAGGAAAAAAAAAAAAAAGCCTTCCACAATTAGTTCAAAAATAGAACAAAGGAAGTGACTGAGGAAGACCTAAGGGAAGAGCAGACTGAATTTAGACCCAAAAGATTGTGTGTCAACATTTTTGCTCTAAAAATAAACATGGGGGAGAATGTCCAATAGCAAAACCAGCATACCACAAACGTCAAAAATTTTAAGAAATATTGGCAGTCTATGCTGTGATTGACTCTGGATCATCTTAAAGTTAAAGGGCATGGCAATAAAAACAATTATCATCACCAGGTTTTTATGTTAAGGTTCAGTTTGTGAAGTCAAATCAAATGTAGGCAACCATTTTTAAAAATAATATCAAATGAGGCCGCATTCCTGCTTGGTGGTGACACCACCTGCACTGTTAGAACAAGTATAGACCCACTGTAAGCAGATACAGCATGGCCTACATGCTGTATCACGCATGGCCTTCAGATAGGCTGACACGGTCTATCTGAAGTGCGCATTATAAGAACTAGCTTTTAAATAGAGACATTGCTTTTTCCAGCAAGAGGAGCTGATCTGTAAGCTACAACCAAAAAAGAGAGGGTTAAAGCTATGATAAAATTTGATCTAAAAGGTCCACAAAGATTCACAAGAGCAAATTTCCTCTCTCCTCTTCTTGAATGGATATTCTGCTGGACCCTAATAGTTTAATCTAAATGAACCTCCTCCTTCCTCCTGATCCAGCAGAAAGCAACTTCCATGCTTTCAGATGTCCACCCATATGGAAGAAAGGCCTCATTCTGACATGTTGCTAATGAAAAGAAATCAAAAAGTACTGAAATCCATAAAAAAAATATATTCCTACAACATCCATGAGAGGTCTCATCCTCCCCCAAGATAAAACGCTCCATTAAGACAAACACATGCAACAGAAAAAAAATCAGGTTACATTGTTTGAAAGTGACAAGAATTTTCTTCCCCAGAGCGGAAAAACATCACTAATCAGTAAGGCCAAACTGCTGGCCCTCAGTCCTAGTTCCAATTTAATATACTGATGTGAAGTCTGGAAATCTACCCATGCACAGAAAAGCATCAAAATGCCTTCAGAAGCACATAAATCAGGAAAATACCAGGCAAGTAGGAAATGAATTTTTAATGAATGCTATAGCTGGCCACGGAGTTCAAAAGCACTCTGTTTCCAAGGGTATCTATCTAGAAGGAAAACATCTGGGACAAGTTAAAAATGCAAGCAGAGACTCTCAATGTCGTTGTATCAGTGAGCAGATAAATGGATGTTAAGAAGGATGATGGGCAGTTGTCTTTTAAACAGCACACTGGGAGGAAACACAACTATTTTAATAGCAGATAACAGCAAAAGGATGCAAAATGTTGAACCAGCCTAGGCAATGCAGGCAAAGCCCTGCCTGTTCTTAAATATTTGGCCATTGAGGAGATTAAGAACTGCTTATTGGCATTTAGGATAAATGAAGATTTAATTCATCACATTGCAGTAATTGTTGCAATACACTGACTTGTAGTCAATGCTAGGAAGCTTCTGGGTGTAGTTTGTAATGAAATCACTAAAAATGGATTTCAGGAGTAGTCAAAAGGAGAACGTTTGGGCAGACAATCTGCTCCTGTATCTGAGGAGATTGGAGTAGACAAATTCCAGCCTCATGAGATGTAATAGAAATTCCATTAATTTTGAAAGCATTCAATTGTCTTATACTTCCAAAAAAGTCCCTTAGGGACAGAAATAGTAATAAGACTCTGAACAAGCAACTTGAGATCACTTTTAGTTTTCTTTTTTTCTTTTTTT
>WBMW01004119.1:260114-303159 GCA_013396635.1 Penelope pileata | reverse complement strand
TTTTTTTTTTTTAATTTTAATCACTAACTCCTTTAGCTACGCAAAAATGCCACTTGCAAACTAGCAAAATTCCTTCCTAGGGAAAGTAGTCTTCTCTGTTTAAATATTTACAAAACCTAGTGTTCTAAAATGCTCAAGATTTGAAAATGAATTTTAACTTTTATATGTATTGACATTAAATTTGTGATACTGCTGTTCTTAATTGTTTGGAACAATTTTAGAAAAAAGTATTTTCCTTACAATGCTATACTTCCCTCCTTTGTGTGTGTATTTCTGTAGGTCTGACTAAGCAAAGGCTGTGAATAGAACACTGAACAGACATATTTACTGAACAACTTCTTTTTCACATGTTCCTGCAAATGTTGTACATCTATTTTTTTCTTATAGATTTCAGTAGTTTTTGATCTCTTCTCATTAGCAACTTATCTGAATGGCACATTCATTAAAAAAAAAAAAAAGCATTTTTCTTCTGATTTGCAGGTTGTATAAATTTAAAGATAATGTATTCTGCACCAGATCTCCAATAAGATAAAACATATAATGGCATTATACAGTAATTTGGATATTTCACTGACTTTATATTCTGGCAGTATGTTTCATGCCTCATTTGTTAGAAGACTCATTAGACTAGTGCAAACCATGTTTCAATGCAATAGGTTCAGCCTTCTTTCCCAACTAACTTGAGCACTTAACTCTTTCTTTTCCTTTATGCTTGTGTTAGTGAATTGCAAACTTTTTCTCTTCTTTTTGCTCTGGTCTCCTTTACATACCATTTATTGCTGGCTCTGTATTTTGACATAGAAGGAAGAGATGAAAAACAGATTATCCCCTTAGGCTCACGGAACAAAGTTTTCCTTCTTATAATCTGCATTCTGACGGAGCATTATATTTTACTGAGCTCTCAATTTGTAACAAGAGCATTCACTAAAATTCAGAAATATCATTTGGGAAGAACATCCAAGAGAAAACAGCTGAGAAGTTTCAAACCCAAACAAGACTTTTATGATATGAGTGTGCTATGGCCCTGGCTCCAGTGTTTAGACCTGGATCTGGACCTGAAAGTACACACAGCTCCTGGCAGAACAGAGCTGAAAGCTTACTTAATTCATTCAACAAGAGTGCAGTCAGCAACACATCATCTGCGGTTAGAAAGCAATAGCTGACAGGACTGTCATTGCATCATGCACATAGAGGTGCATAGCGGTGAAAAACATAAGCTCTAGTCTTGCAATATAATTACTGAGAAACAAATTTTCAAGGTTCTGGGAGACGTTATATTGGGAGAAGGAGAGGATCTAAAACAGACAGAATAAAAACCTCTGTAACATTACATTTTTTCCTAAAACTACATCCTAAGACAGGAACACAGAATCACAAAGTCACAGAATCATTGAGGTCTGAAGGGACCTCTGAAGGCCATCTGGTTCAACCCCTCGCTCAAGCAGGGCCACCTACAGCAGGTTGCCCAGGGCGGCATCCAGGTGCCTGCCAAGGTGGGAGACTTCACAACTTGTCTGCTCAGTCAATTATCACGGGATAATTCACACTGGACAGGAGCTCAGGATGTCTCCAGCCCATCTCTGCGGCAGCAGGCTCAGTGCTGAGGCAGCCTGGGCTGCTCAGGACTGTGCATGGCTGGTGCTGAAAAACCCTTTGGACGAAGGCAGCACAGCCTCTCCAGGCAGCCTGCACCACAGCCCTGTGAGGAAAAGCCTTTCCTCTAAACCCCAGCTGAACCTCCCTCGGTTCAACTGAGGCTCCTCATGCCTCCAGCTCTCTCCTTTCCACCACCTCCTGAAGGTACCAGTATGCTGTCACTCTCTTAGGCTGCTTGGTCCAGGTTGGGACAGCCTTGTTCCCTCAAAACTCTCCTCCCAGGGTGACCCATTGCCAGGGGTTATTGACTATGCATTTGTCCCCAATCAGATTCATAAAGTCCCTGTAGACCTCTTTCTCCAGCCCATCTTGGTCTCTGTGAAGGGCAACACTATCCTTAACAGGTCCCCCCAAGCAGCTGTCACCTGATGAGTGTAGTCCAGCATCTTGAGATCGCTGATAAAGATATTACAAGGTACAGGTTCCAGGATAGACCCCTGCAGTATCCCAACTGCTACCAGCCTGCAGGCAGAGTACAGTCTATTAACCACTACCTTCTGGTTGAGGTAATTGTCCCATCACAGCAGTGGTGTCCCAATGTTGCAGTTTTGTGACAGCACGTGGTGATACTTCCACTACAGCACAAGATACTTCTGCTTGTTTCCCTAGCTTCATGCACCTGTGTGCATACAAGAAAGGGGGTGTCTCCCTACATAAAATCTGGAGCAGCTACTGGACCCCCCCAGCCATCAGCATGTCTCTTATTGCAAGGGTAGTAAGTAATCCACATCTCAACCTATCCTGAAGAAGTATTGAGAGAGCTTTATGAGGAGAAGTGTATGGAATTACCCACACTGATTTTAACAGGATTTAACAGGATTCATATGTCATCAGTTCCAGTACAAGCAGTTACTGTCAGAACAGCACAACTAGAGAACGAAACTATAAGAGTAAATTATAGGTCAATAAATATCATGGATGAAGGAAAAGGAAAATGAGCTTGTAGCTATTCAAGATTGTCTACAAAACATAAGAATTTGAGCAATACTCTAAGCATGGATAGAATTGATAGCCAGGGTTATAATTTTACTTTGTACTTGTGATATCATCTATACCATTTCTGTTAATTCCTAAACAAAGTACTGAGTATGCTAAAAGAGCTATGTTAAAAAATAGTAATAAAAATTAAATAAAAATAAAAGATCTGACAAGAAGGCACATCATCTTCCCTTGAAGAATAGGTGTCTCCCAGGATAAAATCTCCCAGTTTCAGATCAGTTACAGATTTCTGAAATATATAGACAGCTAATGAGCCAAAAGTCTAGTGGTTCTGCTAGGCATCATCTTTCCATGTGACTCCCAGTGAATTCTTCTGGCTGCTTTGTCTTTGAACTCCAAAATGCTGGTTCTCCCATGTCATGGCATATGGTTTGTTTGGATATACATTATTGCTTAGGTGGATCTATAAATAATGTCAAGTTGCATCTAGAGACAAACCTTCTTATAAATAAAATATCAACCTGTATATAGAAGTAGAAACAAAAAGTTTAATAATGAATATAAACAATTTCTGCACAGCACGTAACAAGTGACAGTGTCTGCATAAGGCTTTTGTTGTATTTATTGGAAAGATCTACATAATTTAGCTTTGCCTATTGCTTCTCTTAAGTAATGCAGGCATCTCATACTCATGCTGATAAATTCTTTATGGTACATCACCATGTCTTCCCTTTACATAATGCATCATGCATGACTTTTTTTTTGTCCTGCGTCTTAAACACAGCCCCATGCATTTCTGTTTCCCTGACGGAGATGAACTGAAGAAAATATATGAAGAGAAAAGAGTAAGTGTTGGCATTGCACAGCTCTTAATTATGCAAGCACACACAGCACATGTTCTCTTTAACTTAAGTTGCGCAACAGTTGAATAATTCTGGCTGAGCACATCAGGTTTAAAACATTGGAACCACTTAAAAAGTTATACATAAAGCAGGCAGGGGAGAAATAAAAGCAGTAGTTATTCTAGGGTCTTCAAACACTGCTCTTTTTTTGTTTGTTTGTTTGTTTTTTTTTGAGAAATGCCTTCCTTCACTTAGTCAGATCCAAAATTTTCAGGTGAAAGTCAAATCTGTAACATCCTATCAGGATTTTCAAGTGAAAAGGTGTTAAAGAGAAATTGTCTCCCCAGAACGTGACAATATGAAGGGCCGAGATTATTTGCTTTTCACAGCGTCCCTTATGTACTCACTTTGCTTCCCTTACCATGGATGATTTTTTTCAACAGCTTTTAAGGTGCCATGACCAAGCTGCAATATTCTGAAGCTAATTAATCTGCAGCACATTTGTGAGAAGCAACTGCATCTCATTATAGATACATATTGCTGTAGAGAAAGAGCAGCTTAATCTTTCTAATATCTAGTGTTACAGGGTTTATTACACAGCTTCTGGCATGCTAATTTTTCATGTTTTTGACTATTTCTCTAATGACTGATAAACATTCTTACCAAGAGGCTCAGGTGAGCTCATTACTCTGTTTTAACATATTTAAATTGTGATTATTAATGCCCATGAAGTGTAACCAAGACTAATGTACCTGTGTGAGGTCTGGGTCAGAATGAGAGCACACAGCACTGCCTGGTGCCCTGACGCAGTGTTCCCACAGGCTTATGGAGTGCTTACTAGCTGCTCTGAATCATTGCAGGTAATAAGAAGCAAGGGAAAGATGGGACCATAGTGATACAGATTATGTGACCGAGTTAAATATTAAAACAACATCACAAATTACTCTGATTTAAGACAACCAGCCATTTGTGACTGTTGTGCAGAGCAGGTGTTAAAATCTGGGGTTACAAAACACTAAAATGGAACCGAGTTGTATTCCATTAATCTCACTGAAGATAAATTCTCCATCCGGTATCCTCCCTTCCATGACCTAGTATTTTTCCAGTGGTAGACATCAGTAGCTACAGAACAGAGTTCTTCACAGATGAAGCGGAAATCTTAATTTAAAAAAAAATATGGGAGTCTACGGTCAGGTTCTGGAATCTCATTTTTTTTAATGTTGACATTTCAGTAATAGTGTGAAAACCCAAAACTCTAATTCTTCAATTGAAGCACTGCCTGGATAACTTAGATTTTATATTTGTCTTAATCTTTTCTTATTTTAAACAGGTTTTATAAGTGACTCATGCTACCTATGGTACCATTTTTAAAAAGTCACTAATAATAATCCTGAAAATAATTATTGGTAGACCTACATGTTTGAAAAGTGACTGCTTTACATGCAGATGCTCACAGCCATCTGCATGCATAATTATCAGTGTGTGAACAGTATTCGTGTTTCACTTCTCATAATTTTGTGGTCTGTTTTTTGCTGATTGTTTTGCTCTCTTGTTTCAGTTACCCGGCAGAAGGTCAGATACAATACCATATGATAGAAAATTTTGCACTTCATAAATATTCATTTTGAGATGTTGCAAACGACCCTTTTACTTAAAAACTATTCAACCAACTTGGTAACTAATTTTAAGTAACTAATACTTTCATGGAAATGAATACACAAATCATACACAAAAAGAAGGCCAGTTTTAAGCATAACATATTTATGAGGAGTACAATACTCACCTTCAATCCATACAGTTTTTGCCCCAAATATGGTTTGCCAATATAGGTTTATTTTTCTTAAGCTATTTTTGTTTTGCTATCAGCAATAGCAGTATTCACACTGCACAGAAGAAAATAGCTAATTTAGGAGAATGAATCACCAAACTATTTCACAGCTTGTCAATATGATATCAATACCGATAATTGCTATTGTTTATGTCATTAACAACCCATTCAGATGAAGCTGCTTAACAAAGACACGTTATCAGGTGTGGTATGTGGCGGTATGTGGCTATGACACGCTCATTCCAGATTCCAGAAGAGATGTAGGCTTCAGAGGGAAATCTCTCCTTACTCGCTTATCAAGCTGAGCTGTTGAAACCTTGACACTTTCAATTTGCAGAGATCTATGCAAACCTTTCCTTTGGCATAGACACAAGTCTCCCAAATTTAACTGAAAGCTTTAGGTTTGAATTAGTCCAAACTCCACAGTAATACCCAGCCAAAATTGTTAATTTCTGCCAAATTCACAGATCTTTGAATGGTTTCCATTTCTTGTTAAATCAATGCTGTACAGCTGGCTTAAAAATTGGCTCAGGTTTGGCAGTAAACTCGCAAATTAAATCTGACTCAGTTCTGTGACCACACTAAACCATGCAAACCCGCACTGGTAGCATAAAGAAATTCTTGGGTGGAGCAGCCCCAGGGATGATGAGAAGAGCACACAGTCCCAAGCACCAAACACCTCTTCCCAGCTTGCTCTTTTCCCAATTGGCTTACTGGCTATAAGGGTCACTCATCGGGGGAAGCGTATGACATTCTGCCTCTGAGATTCCTCCTCCCCAGGCACTGTGACGCTTTCATTTCCTGTACATCATATAGCTGATCTGTTCTCATACAATAACAATCAATATATTCTTATACTATAGCACAGATTGAATTACAGGGACAAAGCCCCCCAGATACCATTTTTCCTCTGGATCGGAGCTACTTGAGGCAGATCCATTGCTGTGCGAGCCACTTTAGATTCAGGTATTGCCAAAAGAGGCCTGTCTGCCTTGGGATAGTGATCATGATTCCCACCTTCAGCAGTCTGCTGTACCTCCATCCCTCTGTTATATGGTGAGGAGAGAAATTCGTGCTGCAGGCTGCAAGCTATGGGAGCCAAGCACACAGCTGAGCCATCCAACAGGAAGGGTGAGAAGCTCCAAGACTGAGCTGAGCAAATGGAGCCAGGAGCTACGGTGGCTTTCCCATGTGGTAAATCTGCATCAGTTCTGCAGGCATCAAGTCAATTGCCAGAAAAATTAAGTCACCTCTGCTGGATCTAAGTACTTTTTTCTACAAAATTTTGTATGGGATTTGCTAAAACTAAAACAATTTTGGAAAATGAAGATTCAAATTTTGGAAAGCAAAATTAGCATTCTCCAATATAAAACAAAGCATAGCCAACTAACAAATTTAGTTTTCTGATCACAAATGCAGCCTTTGTCTTAATGGGCTGTGAATGATGTACAAGGGCTGCTCCGAAAACAATGCTTCCTATATTATTCTTTTTGCCCATGACATCAGAGGAGGATGTTGGTGGTGTGGCAGTAGAGGTGGAACCTTCTCACCAATATTCTATTCCATTCTGTTGCCGTGTGACAGATGGCAGCAGAGGGGCACTCTGACAATGGCGTCTGACATGGAAGTGCGGATGGAGCAAAGGGGTGAAGCTGAATTCCTCCATCTCGAAAAAATGGCACCCACTGACATTCATCGACACTTGCTGCATATCTATGGAGACCAAACCATGGATGTGAGTGATAGTGACAGCGCATCACCTCCACTGGTGCAGATTTCATTTTCACGAGCACTTCATGCAGGCTCTTGTTCATCGCTGTTGAAAATACATGGCTAATAGTAGTGACTATATTAAAAAATGGCGTTTTGTAGCTGAGAATTTGCTCTATCAAATCATGTTGTTGTGCTCTTTGTATCTGTTGTAGTTTCCAAGGAAATAAATAGGAAGCATTACTTTCGGAGTAACCTACATATATGTTTACTTCCATACAAGAAAAAGATGTATTCAGAACTTTGTCCATCAAGTTAAGAATGGAGTCCTAAAAGCACATTAGAAGCACCCTAGCTATAATTTCTATATACATTTTTATTACAAAAAGAACAGTACAATAACTACATCTCCTTTTCTATCCATACTTATTTGTAAAATAACCCTGTATTTGAAAGCATTCACAACTCTTGAAACAAAGAATATTTAACTGTATCACAAAGCTAGCTGCTTTAGAAAATTCCAGCTGCACTTACATTAAACAAGTGGCAATAAACTTTAGTGCAGCGCGCATTCAAATCCAAGCTACAAAATCAGCAGCTGTTTTAAGCAAAGTAATACAAAAGGAAAATGAAAATAAAAAAACTTTGAGTTTTCTTTAGGGAGTTGTGTAGACAAAGCATGCAGCTCGTTTCCAGATGTGCTTACAGCAAGCAGTGCATCTGCAGTTTGTTTCAGAGCAGTGTAATGCAGATGAGCACCAGGAACTGATCTGAAAACAGTGACTCTTAATTTATTTTCTAACCTTTTTTTTTTTTTTTTTTTAAAATAAAAAGAAAGCCCAGATCTCTTGCTCATGATCAATGTTTTTGCCTGCAAGCTCAGTAGGCAAATCAGAAAGCTAACAGTTCTGGAAGAAGAGCTGCCCCCACAGCCCCAGGAGGGGTGTGCTTTGCCTATGGGGCTGAGGCCTCAAGGGCCTGGTGGGGTCACTTTCAGGAGTATACATGTCCTGCCTTCACACAAGGGTAATTTCTGAACAGCCACCTGGCCACTTGCCTTGGCACTCGTGGCACTCACAGAGAGTTCTGAAAGGGTTGGACTCAGAGACTTGAGTTAGGTTGACAAAAAAAAGTAAGACACCTGGTGTTTTCATCTCCCCATACTATATTAGTCCTATTTCTGCTCTACTCTCTCTCTTCTGATTGCCCCCTCTACTCCCCTCCTCCTCAGCTGCCTTTCTGCCTCAGGCAGATATCAGAGGACAACTTTTACCGTTGGATACCTCAACCTGTGTATGTCCACTCAGTGCTGCCTTAGTCAGAAGAGGTTGATAATGCCAGTGGTGAGGAGAGTGGTAGACTTTAAAAGATAAAAATTAAACTACGTTTAGGAAGTGGGCATGGAGGGAAGATGAGACATTTGGACAGGATTTGATGGAAGATGAGGGATCTCTTCACAGGAAGGACCAACTCTCTTCTCTTTGGCAGAAGAACAGGGGCCAATGAAGAATCTTTATTTCCATGTTCCTATGTCTTATGCTTTTTCTTCCCCTTTTCCCATTCCTGTCTCACCAAAACTTTTCCCCAGTCCACTCACAGTTTTACTGGAAGGGTGGGCAGTAACACCTGGGGAAACTCAACTACTGATATCCACAGATGTTAGAGCAAAACTTTGTTTTGTGTGGCTACAGTGAAGAGATGGTGGAGACACAGTGGTGGGCCATGAAAACAGAGCACATTCCCTGTTCCTAGATGTGTCCTCCTGTGCTGTGTCTCCACACACATCCCCTCATGGATGGTACCAAAGGAACTTCATAGAGAGCACCCAGCAGGGCAGCATGGGTCATGCAGAAGTTAGCACCAAGAAGGGAAAGTGTGATGATTTCTAAAAGGAACTGTGTGCGTCTTCTGCTGCGTACAGTGAAGTACTCCTTAACCAAAAGCTTGTACCTAAGGACCCAAATCACCCTAACAGAGAATTAGCGTGTTCAATACGTTCTTGGTGTGCCAGGGCAGCTTCCATTATTCCTGCACATAGTATTAAGATTTCAGCCAACAGACATTCATTGCATTAACACATTCTGGATTTTCTAGTCAGTACTCTATTTTCTACTGTTTAATACACCACCAAATGCATTCCAGTTCTGCCCTAGGATCTATTTCCTCCTTTATGCTAAACTTAATCCTTTTTCACATTCATTTTATAAATACTTATTTGTTTTATAGAATTATTATGCTAATTCCAAGTCAATTTATGATCATTTAAGGATGCAGTTATGATAGCATAAAAAATGTTATTGTTTTCACTGAGTTGTAGCATTTACGATATAGCTGTTTTTATGAGAGATTAAACACCTCCAAATTTATGAAGGCTGTTATGCACTTAATGGCAAAATTAAATGATAGTGAGAAGAGATAGAAATCAATACATTCAGACCAAGAGTAGATAAAATCTGAAATAACTAGGATGATCCTTTTTGCAGAGAAAAGCAGGAAATTAATTCTCTGTAGTGTTACACCAGCTTTACATCAGGATAAGCAATGTTTGTCATCCAGCAGAAACATTCTGGGATTCCCAGAATGGAGACATACAGAGAAGAAACCAGTCCAAAAAATTTCAGGATTTGAGGACATAGTGTGTAGCTTTGGGAAAAAAGGATAACCACTCTAAATACTCTAGAAGGCTGTTCAGGCAGGAGTTACTCCAGAATAGCTTGTTTTGCTATTCATGCATGCTGGTCAGTTTGTGCATGTTGACAGTCCCTTACTAACAGGGAAAAAAAGAGCGGGGAAAGAAGAAAAGAGGACAAGGAGAAAAGAGACATGGATCTGTGAAACTGAGTTTTTGAAGGAAGAGTAAATTTGATACTTAAAAGTGAGAAAAGTCATCTGGTTGTGCAGGAGAGGTCAGAACCATCTGTGCACATGTGCAAAATGTGCAATATACCATGCTATGGATGCTGAAATTTGGAAAATTATGGAAAAGGGGAAACTACAGTGTCCTCCACAGAACATAGCATGATCACATGGCTTTCAGTGGGCATGGCAGCAATATGTAGAAGCAATGAGTCAGTGCACTGCTTTTTGCGTGGTCACTAACACCAGCATTCTCACAGTGCTCTGGGCAAAACCACTCCCTGAAATGGAAGAAAGGAGAGGAAAGGGAACAGAGTATGGCACTAGTTGAGCAAGATCTTGGTTACATTTTTACAAGAAAAATGAAAAACTCTAGCTCAGAAACTCATTAGGAGACCCTGCTGCTCTCAGAGGTGATGCCTTGCTTCCAGGAAAGGCAAGTGGGCAGCCCCCAAGACCCAAGTGCAGCCGAGGCTGGGGAATGTGCACACACAGGCAGGGACAAGCAGTGGGATCCCCGCAGGCTTTCTGCCACAAGCCCAAAGGCTTCATCCCACCAAGGGAGAGGAATACAGAGGATGCAGTGTCCCCAGAGAGCTCCTGAAGGCAGCTCAGGGGGAAACTCTTCCTTCCAGAAGGGGAAAAGAGGCTGTCCTGCAGAAAGCAAAGGAATTATTTTTCATGCTTCAGCAAGAGGTGGGTGTCTTGTTTTCATTCCAGTGAGCTATCCCAATGGAAATGATCTTTCATCTCATCCTTGTATTTTTCCTGCTGTTTTTCTTACTCTGGTCACACAAGGGTGAATTAGTATTCAAAGTATAAGGTAGAGGGGAATGAGGCAGTCATAGGTGATTTATAAGAGGAGACACTGGCATCTAGGATAACATAATGCAAACAAGATTACCGAAGCACAGAAAGAAACTAGAGACCTACCCTGCCCATGAAGAGCACAAAGATAACAAGTCAAAGGGGAAAATGAGTTACCTTAACATCAACTAAAGACAGGGATATGGACAAAAAGAGCTTTACATCTTCTCACAGATGGTGCTGTAAGCATTAAAGCATGAGATATGAAGGTCACTTATCTAAACCTCCATACAGCCCTAAGCAATGTAAATGTTAATATACACTCATTACTTTGAAAGCTCAAATGACTCATAAAACAGGAGCTAAAATCTTCAATTTCCCAACATTATAGTAGCATTTTATTAGTTAAGACTATAATACAGAGCAAATTCTCCTCATCATCAACATAACACTTTTTTCACGCTACTGAAATGAGTTAGCAACAAAAGCTTCATTTCATTATTGTTAATTTTTTTTTTTAGTAGCTGCCATGTTTTAAGCTGCCCCATCATCATCCTTCTCAATTTCCATTACTTTAGTAACAAAGAACCATGCAACTATAGCTACTTTCTACAATATCACCACTGCTTCTTGAAGCTTCTTACTGAGGTTTAAGCTTTGATTACTTTGCTTCAGAGCTGTATGGGCGGGGCATGTCTCCAGTTTAAGAAAGTCAAAGGTAGGTATTTACTGACCAAGTTCATGTGTAACATCTTCAGTTAGAGCTAAACGCCATTCTGAACTCTTCCCAGTGGCATGTGACATTAATATTTCAACAATATGTATGGGAAATTTCAGGAATTCTTTTCTAGGAGAAGGTAACTGTACACAAGTGCGTACAGGGGATGTGTTGATGTGCGCAAGTACCTTTGCACCCTAGAAGGTATCAGTTCTGTTACCTGTAACGAGAAAATAACTGAGTTCGTACAAGTTTTCATATTTTCACCCATGAGAGAAAATGAGAGTAGCAGATCTACATTTGCTACAGCATTACAACTTTTTCTCTTCAGTTGCCACACACTGTCTGTCCTGTTTTATTCTCATCATGGGTGACTGTTGACAACTCTCTTGCAAAAAAAAAAAATAAAAAATTGGAACCACCAGAAGCAGGGTTATAATAGGTTGATTGATCACTGTCAGAGGTATTTTATTTCAATATAAAATGAATTATTAAAGCACTTCTCTGATTACAGAACTACTTGCTTGCTCACTATTTGATACTAAGGAGATCATTTGTGGTTTTGCAAGAGAAAATTGCCAGGGTCATGTAGCTTTTCCACATCTCATTTTGTACTATTAAGGGGAAACATTGTATATTCTTTCTCAATACAGAGTAATTTCTGCCTGTAAAATGGAACATTGCTGCTCCCGCTGCACAGGCTGTAGTTTTTATATTGATTTATCATTTCCTATGTGACAGTTACCCTAGCGACTAGTAACTCCTGTAATCATTTTAACATGACCAAACAAAGCATGTAACTTTCCCTCTCAAGGTGCACCTTGACCAAAAACTCACCAATGCACCCTCCTTTCCCTACACTAAACACTCAGCCCTCCCACATGAGATGTTAAATTGGTTTGGGTTGCACAGTCCTTTTCTCTACTCAGAGTTTATTCTCAAGCTTTTATATCCTCAAGGGGTTCCTGTAGATCCATCTCCCTATATACATAAAACCTTACCTGCATACAGATATTCATGGAACTCCCTTAGTATCTCATTTTATCATCAAGTAGTGCATGCAGAGATACATGAAATCCACTAGAGTTCTCTACAGAGATCAATTTAAACAAAAAAACAAAACAATTCAGCAAGTGTGAGATCGCAGTTCACCTGATCGTCCAATTCATTTAATGTCTGAATGATGTTTGTCTGACTTTGCAAAGTCCTCCAGATTGAGAGTCCTTGGGAATAAGTTAGACCATGTCCTTGCAACAAAGGGAGAAGGAAAATTTCTTCTTCGCTACCAACATTAAAACTGCATAATCCAAATCTGCAACCCTTTTGGCAAGCAAACTAAGCAACGGACTTGATTCCTCAAGGACTTTCCAGCAAACTGACTTGCCCTTGGTGTGCTAGGGGCAAGGTTCCCTTGGTACCCTTAGTTTCTATAGCCTTTGTTCAAGATAAGTGATGGGAGCACTAACAAAAGCAGAGCAAACACTGAGGTAGTCAAAGCTCACCGCTCTCACCACTCAGGCAGAGGACTACCGAGGTCCATAAAATTAAGTCTAGTCCTGACAGTTTTATTGGGACATTACTGCCATGGTTAGTGCTGTGCTGGATTCAGCTGCAAGCCTGGCTGATCTCTCTGGGTTGGCTCTCACCTTGAGCAAGGACGCCTTCGGGAAGTTTCAGCTCCAGTTCACACTCTCACCAAGGAAATAAGCTGAGCAACCAAGCTGAATTATTTTGCCTCTAACAATTGCCTTCTGACTACAGTGCTGCCTGGATGGTGTTATGCTTTTTGTGCTTTGACAATCCAACCTCAAATGAAGCCTTCTGCCAGTATATAACCTTGTGCCTGCTAACAACACAGCAAACAATTGGAGCTGATTTGGTACTGTCATTAAACTGCCATCTAGCATAGCCAAATCTGACGACGCGCTCTTTGCAGCTACAATATGTTGGCTTATCTATACCAGCCAGACTCCTCATAACACTTCATTCTCCACGTATGTCAGGACTCAAGAGGCAACTCTCCTGCCCTCACTGTCCAGTCTGGGCATTCACTGCAAACACATCTTTAATATCTTGTATCCTAACAGGGTTTCTTAATTTCTTAATTTCCCATTAATGTGGATTTGGCCTAGACAGGCCAACCACAAGAAAAGAAGTATAAAGGAACTCAAGCCAAGGAACCATACAGTGCTACTTACACCAACAAAAATAAGTAGCATTAAGACAATGAATAATTGCAAGAAATCAAAAAGGAAAGCTTTATGTTCTCCACTCCTTGATGTCTTCTGGAAGTTATGTATTGATCAACCATCTGTGCCTGGTTAAACTTGCGAAAGAAACTAACAACTTGATTTTCATATGAGGTAAGACTAAACAGCCTACTGGCTTACTATTGGCCTTAAGATCTAAAGCTACATGTCCATCTAAGGTCTTGTATAAAAACAAATTCATATTAAGGGTTGGGTTTTTTTTTTTTTTGCATAAAGATGCAGAAAAATAGATAACACCTTTAACCTGCCCTTATGCTCTGTAAAGGCATCACAAATGCAGTTTGATGCCTCCCATCAACTCATTGGCTTAGTCTGCAAGTAAGAGTGAAAGCAGAGAGCAGACGGGTGTCCTGCCTGCCAGCCCAGCACAATTTTGTCCTTTCCATCACGCACAGCAGTAGCAAAGCAAAGTTGAACAAGCCAAAGTGTGCACATGCAGGAAAAAAACAGGATCTGGTCTTTTTGCCAGGTGTCCTGTCACAGCAGAGGGAACAGATGGAAAAATCAGCAAAACTTGGGTACACAAAAACACTGCTCCATCAGCAACATGTTACCTATTTGAAAATACGACCTTCCAGATGAGAAGAGTGCTTCCTGCTAAAATCACTGGCTTAACACCACTTTACATTAAAAGTAATGTCAATTAAAAAAAGTGAGGTAAGCAACAGGTCTGATACTTCTGGATTTGTTCCTGAGAAGATAAATTTATGACTGAATCAGTCATTAGAAGGTCAATTTGCAGTTCTGACAAACAAGTGAAGAGCAATTCCAGTCACGGTATCACCAGTAGTATTAATGATCTTGGTAATGAAAAGCTGATGACTTTTAACAAGTGTTATCTGACACACAAGATAAATACTATTAAATATGAAAAGTCTCTTTGATTACATGTGGAGTTTAGAGGTTTGTAAAAACCAGGCGAATTGGTATGCTGTTGTCTCCCCTACCTGTCACTGAGCAGAATAATGCCATAGCTCAATTACTGGGAGTGCTGCTGGTGCAAAAGCCTTGGCTCCAAACAAAATGTGGAAGCACAGGCTCTCTTTCTGAATCTTCCCGTCAGGTAACAACAGGTTTAAAGCAATTATAAAAACAATGCTGAGTAGTTTTGTACTACAGGGGAGCAGAGGTGACAGGTTCCCAGCTAACAAAGAGGTTTCCACATTTAAAAGGTTTTAGCTGAATATTTGTTATTCCTATGCAAGAACCTTGCAGAGCTGCCTATGCCATTTTTTCCTCTAAGACGCTGAGAGTCACAAAGGTGTACTGTATGTCTTTAAGGAGAGTTAAAAGGCATGGTCAGATAGTCGATTCCTGACCAGGTTTGTAATTTAGAATTTAGAAGTAAGCTTCTGTTCCCGGTGCCTCTCATAAACAACCTACTTTAAGGCTTTTAAATGCCAGACCTGCTTTTTTCCTAAGATGGTAAATGCATGCTTAAAAAAAAAAAAAAAAACCTGTTCAACCTTCACATCTCTTTACATGTGTATTTTCAAGCCAACTTTTAAAGCAGCAAATAAAAGATTAGACTTTTCTTTTTAATAGATAACATGCTAGCTCAGTGATTCTCTCAAGTTCTTTTGGACTGATGTTTAACCTACCCTATTGAATAGCAGAAATACTTCCCACTACTTTCTCTCCTGTGCCTTTGCTATGGGTTGAAATATGATTTCCTAAAACTGCACCTCCAGCTACATATTTTACTCCATCCCATCAACAGATCCATGTAAGAAGTCTCATCTTTGACCTAAAATGAAAAACCAATGTCCTGTTCATACTAGTTTGGAGTGTAGATCTGGGGAGCAAGGGAACCAGAGGAACCCTCTAACTACAGAAAGATAAAAATCTAGGAAGAATGATTTTCTATGGCAGCATTTTTTTAAATAAATCAAATTTCAGTATTAAATCGGACTCTTGATCCATTTATGACAGAAAGACAATGTGATTTCTCAAAAATACATCAAATATAAATTTAATTTTAAGTACAGTTTTTACAGTTAGCATATTAAAAAACTTGCAGTTTCATTTAACAGAGAACTAAAATAAAAATACTCCTAAGATGAAGTCCTCAGAACGTCTGCTAGCCAGCCTCATTTTTCTCTTTTCTGAGGAAGGAGAAATGTGTTCCAAGCATGAATGTCTAAGACACATGTAAAAATACTTGGAGTCAGTTTATGTACATGCCTTCCTGTACTCACTAAGTATTATTTCCTTGCCTTTAATATGAAACATAGGAAATATAGGAACTGATCTTTCAAAACTGGATTATTTGTTTATACAAAACAAATGGGGAGGAGAAGGGAGTGGGGGAGATAAATCTGTGAAGTGTCTTCACTTTACATATTAGATATTTGGAAATAGAAAATAGAAGTAAAATCGTATCCTCTTCCTGATATATTAAGTGGCACATTAACTATATTTCCTATCCTGTTCATTTTCATTTCTCTGCCAGAGGCATTGGAATTATTGTGCAGGAATCATTTAGCAGTGCTTTGAATAGCAATTTGGGTGCCTTACAGGTAAGCATCTATGCTGACTTGAAATACCTGTGCAAACTTCAGTAGGAACTGAGATTCTGTTGATCCTCACAGGATTGATGTTTTAGTCAGGTGTTGTCTCCTGCTGTGGAGTCACAACTGGTTGCCTTCAACAGGATTGTGCAGTAGAGTTTGAAAGACTCCTCTCCTAATTGTTGAAAGTTACAAGATCTGACTCTGCAAAATGCAGTGGTTTTCCTTTGAGATGCTTTTGTCTTTCACTGCTGTGAGTGGAGGACCCTCAATTCTTCCAGGAATTTTTCTGCACACTGCAGTATCCAGTCTATTTCAGCTTGTTACCATTCTATGTATATTAATTATCATCACCATAGTAACAGACAAAGTGCATTTGACTTAAGAAGGAAACACGATTAGTATTTTGTAGTTCCAATTTAAAATGTTATTAACCTTTCATAATCAGAACCAGACACTCTCAAATTTTGAAATGATACAGTATTTTAGTAAGTTTGAAGCTGCCTTCATTAAAATCATTGGAGGTGTTAAAGACATGCCTTTGGCTTTTAATGGGAACAACGTAAACTCCTAACTATCTGAACTAACCACAGGAAATTTTTATGAATTATAGGGTATGATACTTCATGAGAATATGAAAAGTTTCACATCTTTCCAGTTTTAAAGAACCTTGTTATATTTATTACCTTCTTCTGCCCTATGCATTTGTGAGCCCAAAGGGGATTTTGAAAGAAGGTTAGGAGTGGGTGAGCAAAAAAACACAGGATGAATAGGGCATGTGGACTGTCAGATTATCAGAAAGAAAGTGAAATTTCATATATTTGATTAAGGAATTTTTATGGAATTTGTAGTCCATTGGTCACTTTTATCTTGCCAAGCAGAACAAAACACTAATTTCATGATACCTCTGGGACCAACCACACTGCAGCAACTTGTTAAAGACACAACATCTACTGCTGTGTCCAGGCTGGCCAAGTGCATGGTCAAACCTGTCTGGTTTAGCAGGGGAAGGATCTCACTGCACTACCCAAGCTGTCTTTGCACAGCTCTTTTGGGTGGGAACATGGATCAAACTTTTGCCCAGAAGGGACAGCCATCAGATCAGCAGAACAGTCAGCACTTACTGCCACCTCCAAACCTATGTTTCCTCATGGGCAGAGCTCCTGCCAATTCTAATGGTGCAGTATCAGAGGGAAGGTGTTCACAATATCATCTGGGAATCTGGCCAACCCTATTAGGTGTAATACAGCAGATGATGCACAGACTCCTGAAACAAAAATGTTTTCTCTCTCAGGAAATGGAACTGTAAGAAGTATTAATGGTTTATCTGGTAAAAGCTTCACAGCATGTTTCTCTGCCTGTAGTGCAATCTACAGCGTAAAGCCTCCAAGTGCAACGCAGCCCCATGAACAGAGAAATACCTCGTGTTCAGATACTTTTCAACAGATGCATTGTAATTTAAACACAGTTGGTTCCATTTTGCTTTTTGCATGATCTTGCTTTAAAATCACACCTTAAAGTCACATACAGATTCATAGCTGTAAATGACATGAATATCTGTAAGGTGAATCACAGAACATGAAAAACCAACCAAAACTTAATACCTATAATTATAAACTGCAGGAATATTAAGACTATCTGGTAATAGCTTCGCAGTATTCCATCGGGACAATAAACCCAAATGATAGTGATTATTTTTCACAATCTGAAATAAAACATTGCTTTCTTGTGTGTGTGCAAAAGCAATGGCTGAATCAAAATCTGCAGGAACCATCAAAAGTTTAACATACACACAAATGCATAAATGAACTCATGTAACTGTACCGGAATGATATATTATGTAGTTTAACATTTGTGATGCAGTCATGTATTTCCCACTTTATATTCACTGTCATAAGAGGTACAAAACCTTCTTTACTGTGCTATAGAAAACAAAGTAATGAAACACAATAAATGCATGCATACTTAAAATGGAATTCCATTCAGCCTAGAACCTCATTGAATATTACTGTATGAATATTGCTTTTCATTTGAGCAATATTTAGCATTCCTCCATCTATTCACATGTTTACATCAAAGTTCAGTTATTACAATAATAGGAAAGCATCCTAGGGAAAGCAAAGATGTCTCATCCTTGTTTTATAGGCAATTGGGCAGCAAAGACAGAAAAGTGTGAAATAACAGCCCACAGGCACAGAAGGAACGAGTGTTGAAGGTAAAAACCAAGTTTAGGCAGAGACCTAATTGGAGGTGAAAATAAAGCATAAAATCTCAGTTAATTAAAACATAACTGTTCTAGAAACACATTGGGAAAGGTCTCCTGGTGTACGCAAGGAGAGCTAGAAGAGAGCTCTGTTCCAGAGCATCCAACTGGTTCTGTACTCAGATCAGGAGTGGGGAGGACAGGTTCTGAGCCCTGGGCTAATGTAGATTCTTAGAGCTTTCTGTATGCTATGTGAATATGCTATGTGAAAGTCCTAGATACTCAGCTACTACTCACTGCTACTGCCTTCACTCTAAATAAACAAACAATATGAACATTAAAAAACTCTCCAGGTAAACAAGGGGAAAAAAAAGAAAAATAATCCACAAAATATTTAATGGGAGGGAAAACATCCAGGAAATTATATTTAGAGAAAGTGTGAATTCCAAGACAGGTATTTATTTCACCAAACCATGCTGCATCCTATTGCTGCTGTATCTTTCCATCAGAGAAATATGGAAGCAGTAGGGCTGGGAGATGCAGCCAAGTGCAACCACCTGCAGATAGTAGGAAAACCACAAAATATTTCCTGAAGAACAGATGCCTGTGCTTATCTTGCTACAGAGATTGAGGAGAAACAAGAGAGAGAGGGCTCAATGAGGAAAAATAAACATGAAGATACTGTGCTTCACCTATTGAAGGATGAGAGGATTCAATTAAGAGATGGCTAATTAAAAATGTAAATCTGGGTTCATGTCTTTCTGGGAAGTATAAAATGTGCAGAATAAGCAGAAATGTATAGATTTTTCTTGATTCAGGTCCACATTAGTATTTTCTGGCCTCAAATCTTATCTCCTGCTGAAAATGAGGTGCTCCTGACAGAAGAAGTTTCACATTTTAGAAGTGTTTAGCCTAAGGGTCTGAGCTACAGTGAATATGAATCAATAATGCCAAGTGAAAACAAAGTAAATAATTAAATCAATGGAAAAACTCCCATTGAGTCTAACTCCCAGTGGACTACAGATCAGGCCATAAGGCAGCAGGAATATGCCCAATGGGAGAGACATCCTGAAAAAATATCACAGAATCCATAGAATATCTCAAGTTGGAAGGGACCCATAAGGATCATCAAGTCCAACTCCTGGCTCCACACAGGACTACCCGAAAGATCAGACCATAAATACATTTAGGAAAAAATGTTTCTACATTTCTTAGTATGATTAAGAGCTATAAAAGGAATTCAGTAATTCATCTCCATAATGCTGCTCATGACAATGCAATGCCCAACCTCACCAAGGGCCCAGACACAGCCAAGGCTGGTAGGAATGTGCAGCATTTGGGCAACTGCCCAAACCATTACTGGAAGAGAAGTTATATTCCTTGATTGCAGTGCAGACTGGCAAATAAACCTGTATTTCCTGTCAATGAGGATTTTTAAATTTACTTTTCAAGGTAAAAGAAAAATATATTCAGCATGAGAAATGCAGTAGGAGGAATAGACAGAGCCCTGTAAATATGAGGTCAGACTGAGAATGTTGATTTCTTCTCAAATTTTTCCTTAGATCAGTGCCTAAAAGAGCTAAACAATTTGTAATGACCAATTATAGAGCAAGACAGTCATGTGAGAAAAGCTGGACTACACGTAACTACAGAAAAGGAAAGGAAGTGATTATAGCTGTAAAAATATTTCTGCTTATCATTTAAAAAAAATACTTCCTCAGTCATTCACCTTTTCCTGCTTCCCAGCTTACTAGAAGTAAAGGGGCTTGGTGGGTCCCTTAAATTCCAACATTTTCTGCTGGCCACAGCTTTTAGAGGCTCCAGAATTGCCAGAAAATATTTTGACCAAGAGTTGAGAGCTAAGGGCTGCTTACCCTCCAGGTTTCTCAGACAAAGAAGCACAAACTGTTTAACTGACTTGCACAAAGTCATAGGGAAATCTAGAGCAGAACTGAGAAACAAACTAATGTCTCCACAGCCAGCATTCAGTACTGTAACACAGGAACCACAATTTTCTCACTATCTCAGTATTACCACAAAAACATTACAAGATCTAAATTCTGACATATAATCATTTATGCAAGAAAAGCGATTTGTCCTGGAAAGGTATGTTTTAATCACCTGTTTCTCTCAGACTTCAGCCAAATGCCTAATGCCTATGGTATCACTAATCAAGAGCTCAGATCTGGCAGAATAATATGCAGAAAAAGATATAAGTTCTTTACTACTATGACTCACTTGTGCTTCACGGAGGGTAAGAAGTGCAGTAATTGCCCTCTGCATCACTGGAAATGCTAAGGCTCATTGGGAATGAGAGAGATGATTTCTGACTTCTGCTTGTTTTCTTCTAGTTCCTGGAATCCTGTTAAGGACAGGAGAAACACTGTGGGCTGGTCACTCTTCTAAAATTGTAGAAAAATTGGATTCTTTTGGAGCTAATTAGATGCTACACAACATACTGCAATTATTCTATTGAACAAAAGTCCAGCTAAAGCCAGATTAGCCTAACACCTCTAAATAATGCAGCCAGAAGTATTTTCAGTTGTCACAAATGAGATCTAGCCCCTCTCTTAGCATCAATTTTTGCTGTGTGGTTGTGTGGAAATAGCTCTCTTCAAAACACTTAAGATCTTTGTGTTCATTCTGAACAATTCTGAAGAAGGATATTAATACTCAAAGATCCCAAACTCATTGTTTGTAATGAAGGCTGTCCAGTAGCTGGATGAGTTCAAAGGATCCTTGTTTTTTTTAGTTCAAGACTGAACAGTATTATATCTTCTTTTGAATGCTGGTCTATAAAAACCATCTGCCTGTACAGTTTTCTAGATTTCTCATTATTTTAGACTGCAGACTACATTTGTTATTTTAAATTATAGTGCTGTAATTTACACCTGCTGGCATGAGAGAAACCAAAAAATCTTAATGCTTACTAAAGGCTGATGTGTTCAAGGAAGATCAGAAGGCATAAACAAGTTGGCATTAATGTCCTTGTCAGTGATTTTTTTTTTACAGCAGGTGGGCTGAAACTTGATAGATACATTAATTTAATGAACCTGGAAGCCTTGACTCAGCACCTCCCAATTTTTAGGCTCAGCTGGCCAATCCTGTGGCTCCACCATTGCACAGAGAACACTTGTGCCACACTGCATCTCATCCAACAAATGAGCGAGCCGCTTCCAGTGCTCTCCCGCCTCTGGCTGCCAGTGTGAACACTTTGTGAATTGAGCCCACAGAATTTTCAAAAATGGCTAAAACAACAGAACTGAAAGAATATCCAAAAAAAAAAAAAAAGCTGACTTCCTGTGATATTTGTTAATATTTCTTTAATATAGTTGAACCATGCTTATGAACTAGTATGAAAGGGCCCAGATTTGGTATTGCAATTTCACCTGAGATTTCCAACACAGATGGAAGGTCACTGCCTTGTTCTTTCTCACATGCATTCTACCATGACCCATCAAAATGTCCGCCTACAACCTTGCTGCACAATGCCAAGTATTTTTCATAAAGTTAGAGAGAGAAGATAACCTGCAGCAGACACCTGATGGCCTGCTCCAAATTTCTTTTGCCCCTTCCTGAAAGTAGTGCTGAATATCACAGACTGATTGAGGTTGGCCAGGACCTCTGTGTCCATCTAGCCCAACCTCGTGCAGGGGCACCCACAGCAGACTGCCCAGGCCCACATCCAGGCAGCCATTGAAGATGTCCAAGGAGGAGACTCCACAGCCCCTCTGGGCAACCTGTGCCAGTGCTGGGTCACCCGCACAGCACAGAAGTGCTGTCTGGTGTTCGTACAGAGCCTCCTGTGTTCCAGTTTGTGCCCATTGCTCCTTGCCCTGTCACTGGACACCACTGAAAAAAGCATGGCTCCATCCTTTTTGCACCCTCCCTCCAGGTATTTACACACATTGACAAGACACCCCCTGAATCCTCACAGGGTGTCTAGGCAAAACAGCTGTTACATAATAAAAGGTGCAGCCAAAACTGTTCCAAATGTGTTTCCTTGTGTGGGCAAGCCCATAATTCAAGAACGTTTATGCAGTCTCCCTAAATAACTTAAAAGTCATATTTCTGACAAGTAGCTTATTTATATTAGCATAAACTCTTTCTTAACAAGAATAAGCTAAGTGTGATGAAGACATGAGCACTGGCTCAATTAAGCCACAGGATCCCAGCTTAGCTTAAACAATGCCATCTGCAACAAGTTTTCAGTGCTTAAGAACTGGATATGTTGGTGAGAGATTCAGTAAAACACTTGTTGATTCTGTTACTGGACTCTCGAGGGAGAAATATGAAAAGAAAAACCTACAGATCTATGAAAGACAGCACTACACTCTATCAACAGCATACTCTGCTTTAAAAACAGTATGGAGGAATTCAGCTGTAAATTGAGTGTTAGTGTTCCCTTGCATTGACCACAGCAACGTATTTGTCTTAGTGCTCTGACAGTCGAGCAAGCAGGCATGCATGAATGATGCTTATAGATGGCACTTGTGTATGTACTGTTTCCCAAAACTTGTTCAAGGACATGTCACCCTTGGAGTGCATGATTCCTAATTCTGTCAAGTTTGGTGTCTCCATGGGTTATCTGCCGAGTAATTGTCAGTTCTTTAACCTAAAAAGGTCTGGAGACAACTTCAAAGATCAATGGGAACAGAGATATATTTTGGCTTTCTCTTCTCCACATGCTTACCTCCCTTCAGCTGCTGGTTTTGCCCACATTCTGTTTTGCTTTCACACGTCATGTCAAATGGTGATCCAGCCCTAACCTGGGGCCATATAAAGTGAACTTGAGCTGGCATACACTGAGCACTGCAAGCTAAGGTGACCACAGCAAAGCTGCAGGCAAGGCCTGTTACAACAAAAGGGTGCTTGAGAGCATTCCCAGCCACGGCCCAATCTCCTCCACCCTTTCACCTTTGTGTTATCCCACTACCACCAGTGCCCTCATCTCAGGCTGAGGATCAGCTGCCTCCACACATCTCCTCTCTGCCTCTGATCCTGCTCGGAGGGTTCCTCCTTTGCTCCTAAGCACCATAGCTCCCAGCAGCCCGTCCTGAGGACACCTTGCCTGAGGTTCAGCCTCATTTCTCACTGCAGCTTTTTTTGGAAGCACAGAGCAAGTCCCAATGATCTCCACAGAGCACAGCAATGCACCTCACCAACCACACTGTTCGCAGAGCCAGGCAGACCAGGAAACACTAAGCACGCACACTGAGGGCACAGGAAGTCAATGACAAGAATCAGCGGCCCTGATGTCTGTCACAGTAAACTTACCCAGATTCTGAGCAATGCCTAGATACAAGTGCACAAGCCCACTGGTGGGGTCAGAAAATTATGTGCAGACCCCAGCGACAAGCAGACATCCTCCATCCTGTTTTCAACCCAGATGGGGGCAACACTCCCCTCAGAGGGACCTGAATCACCATCATTTCTCCGAGGACTGACTCTGAATTAGCAGGGTGAAGATCTACACAGGAGAACAACAGGACAGCAAAGCATATCAACACACCACAGCACACCATTATTACGGAAGACTTGGGTGTGTCTTCACCCTCTAATGTCAGCTGTGACTTCCTCAGTGGTCAAAAGGCGCACTGTTAGCTTGCTTCAAGCCTGCTGCTTCCCTCATCTCGTTCCTGTTTACAAGATGCAGGCAGAGCTAAAAATGCTGCGCCACAATTGCAGCCTTCCAATGTTCAGTGTCATTTTTCTTATGGTAGAGAAGCAAAAATAAGAAGTTTTCTGCTTGTTGTAAAAAATAATATACCATTAAACATTATTAAATGCACTGGCACCCAAATACCATTTCATCTAAGTCTCCCCCTCCCAGAGAGAAGCTGAGACTAGTTTGAGCAATTACTGGAAAGTTATAAAATAGCATGTGTTTTGCTCAGAAAAAAATTATAGATAATCTCTGAAATTTCTTGTTAAGACTAGTCTCCTTGTACTACCCATGTAATTTGCCACTTTTACCCTGTCACTAACCCAGTTATCTGCTAAAGATGCAGAAAATTGCCCTTTACACAGATGGGAAAGAGCTTCTCTTCACAGCCTGGGCCCTGTTTTGCTGCTGGAGTGAGAGGAGCAGGAATGCCATCCTGGCAGCAGACATGGGGTGCTCCATAGCCAGCCCCTGCACTAGCACTTCCACAAGCGCAGGAGCAGAAGGCACTGTGCTGTGACAGCCTCTGGGCTTTCTGCGTACTCAGGCAAAGGAGACCTGCCTCCTGTAGCCTGCAAGCACATAGGATAACCACAGGACAGTTACGCCATAATGCACAGACGAATGCATTCACTTACGTGCTGCTGATGATTGGTGGACTGACAGCAAAAAAAAAAAAAAACCTTGGCTTTCTGCCTTGTATTCTGATCTGTGGCTATAAGAAAAAAAAATGTTCTAACAATTTAGGAGAGGAGGTTCTGTTCTTCCCACTGGAAATAAAGTGTTTATTGGAAAGTAGAGTTATGGCATATAGATAAAAGCAAATTTGTCTTGTTTAGTTTTCAATGCAAAAAGAGTATATTTTCAACCTTGAAATAAATAAAACAATCTATTGGTAGTCTCAATTATTAAGACCTTCTTATATCTATCAAAATCTTGAAACTCAGGAATAAGGAGCATGGCTGTGCTCTTTATGGAACATTCCCATACCAAATTGTGTGCATAGCACCTGCAAGGCCCTCCAGACCATGCCCTGTCATGCACCGGTGTCCGTGTAACGTGAAGGAAAGCTGCTCTGAATGAAAATCTCTCCCTTAAGTCATTCCAAAGTCTTAGTTAAAATGTAGATAGAAAATCCAAGGGGCATTATATAATCTTACTCAAGTTTGTTAAATTAATGCTATATATTCCAATTTCTGTCTCCTTCCAAAAAAGCTATGAAGTCATTCTGTCATCTCCCATTGTTCCCTAGGATTTTTTACAGCAGTTTGGAAAAGCTGAGAAATTAATCTGGCAGCAGATTTCACTTTCATAAAAACTGAAAAAGTATGTATTCAAAACAAGACAGGAAAATAGGATTTTTTTCCCAGAAATAAGTATTTTGAGTTGGAGAACTTGTGCTACTACTGTTTATTTTTGTGTTCTTTATCTTTTTTTTTTTAATGTAATGTCAAAGCAGTACAAAAAAATCTGTGAAATATAGGCAAAAAAATTCCATTGCTGAGACTGGAATTGTGGTCTTAGGCAAAATATGTTGACTAATAAAAAGACGAACTCTCATAAGATATTCAAGGAACCACTTTGGCTCCTTCCTAGAAGCATATCCATGTAGACCTATATTTCACCAGTATGAAATGCAGAAGACAATTCCACGCTACTGCTTTTAGATCAGCAAATGCCTTCTCATGCCACCTCTTCTGGTGCCATCTTAAGTTTCCCTGGTGCTCTGCTTCTTTGAAGTATCTCTTTTTTAGCCATCTTGCCAAACATCTTTTTTCTAACTAAGGAGCCCATGTGAAGAAATGAATGCCCGCTTATTTTAAGCTGTACTAATGAGGCATCTATTACTTTATTTTCCGGCTATTCCACATATGCTGATACAAAGTCAACTTTTACAGAGCACAAGTTATTCATGAAGACAGTCTCATTTGCCCTAAACAACGCTCCGCTTTTAATTACGTTGTCACAGAACAGCCTAACAACTCTCAGGAGCCCACTACAAAATTTTCTAAAAAAATAATTTGGCTCAGACAGCAGTTGTGTTTTCTGCAAGGTTGTGCTTAAACTATACATCTCCATGTTCCAATATGTAGTTGAAGACACAGGTAACAGCTCTGCCAGTGTGATGCCACACCCAACAGGAGGCAGCACAAGTTGCAATTGCCTCTGTGTTCTCCTTCCTGAAAAGCAGAAACACCAGAACCCAATGCTGTCAAGAAAACCCAAACCTTGTATCATACTCCTTTCCATGTACTTCAACCCCAAATCCTATTCATTTGGGCCATATAAACCCCAGCACTATAAAAGGTGTTCAGATCTTTAGCTTCTGTTTGTGTCAGACTATTTTCTTGCAGAGCTTTATTTAGATACGTAAGTCACACACCATGGTTTGTCCTGGCTCTACATAGCATGGCAGAGATCTTTGTTATGTGCCTCATTTCCCTAACAATGAGGATGTGTTAGAACTGTGATTTCCTTGGAAACTGAAGTACAGCAAGGAGGGGTGCAGCCTGAGCA
Source organism: Penelope pileata (assembly GCA_013396635.1). Lineage (NCBI taxonomy): Eukaryota > Metazoa > Chordata > Aves > Galliformes > Cracidae > Penelope > Penelope pileata. The sequence continues at coordinate 276,638 of WBMW01004119.1, read as the reverse complement.
CGTCTCTTGTCCCTGCAGCACGCACCTGAACCACTGAGCTGGGAAGAGCTCCCAAGTGGTGCGTGGGCTTGCTTTTTCTGCTTGTTTTTACTGTTATTTAGGATAGCAAGGAAAAAATTTCTTAGGCAAAGGAGGTGTTTAACCTGTGTGAGACTGTGATTTTGTTCAGGCTACATTAAGCCTGACAGTGAAAAATCTACTCCCTGTAATTGCAGACTTATTAACTGTAGAAGATCTAACTTAAACTGCTTTCCTTAGCTGAAAGCTATGACCTAAGTCATAGCAAAATACGTTGATAACAAGAAGCTTCCCTAGAATTCATTCAAGATGGTAATGTAATGAACTACAAATTAAAACAAACTGAAGACCAAGTTGTTAGGCTCTTGAACTAAAACATTCATTGGAAGCCTTTCAAAAAAATATGTTTTCATCCCAGAAACTTATAATGCAGGAGAAAAACAGATTGATCAATTACTTGTCCAAAAACTGTTGCTGATACTGCCCATAGGCTTTGATTCCAGTGCATTACTCCAGCTTCAGAATCAGCTCTACAAAACTGATAAGAACCTGCATGAATGAACCTGGATGGAATGAAGCTACTTGTCATTAATACAGTGGCTAGAAGTATCACACAAGGCCCAATGGTTATTTCCAAAGAATTTCTGAATTTAAAGTCTCATTTAAAAAATGTGTTTTTAAACACACTGTTTCACAAACATTGCATGCATTATAGTATATATTAAAATAAAAAGAAGACAGAATACTGTACTAGTAATATAAAGATGCAAAATAAAGTGTAATAGCGCAGAACTTTGTGAATGAGATGTTTACCTGGGATAACAATCCAGTCCTCAGAGACTTAACTGTTTCTTTCAGTCACTGTTGATATAGAGGAGGAACTGCATAGCTTTAGTAATCAACTTTTAACCTCCAAATAATATTCCCTAATAACTTAGGCCACCAGCATTCAGATAACTGAGATTCCTGTTTATTCTACAGGTGGAGTTATTTGCTTTGAATTTCAGTTTTCTACCCAAAACCCCTTAGCTGTTTCACTGGTTTCCAGTGAAACAGTGCCAGATATTCTAACAATTAGCAGTTTCCTTTGGCTTGCTTGAGTATCTGATGTATTTGAGAAATATTTTCTTCCACTGAAATACTACACCTTATGATTCATATAAAGCTGTTATAACTGCAAAAAAGCAAAAATAAATTTTACTAGTACATATTCTACAATTTCATACTGTGGTGCAATCACAGAAACAATCCCAGGTAAAGTATTAAAAGGCTTAATGACTGTAAACAAAAGATTTTAACTTACACAATAGCAATCTCCCACCAAGATGAGGAACAGCCAGATCCCATATGAGAGATCCTTACCCCTCAGTGACTGGCTCTTAAATAAGCTCAGGGTAGTCCCACCCTGGGTCCACCCCTCCTGGTCACATTGGGGGGGGGGTACAGGTGTTCCTTAGGCCAGCCACCACCCTTCACCGGGTGCTCAATCACTAATTCAGGCTGTGACCTCATGTTTGCCTTACACATACCCAATGCAAATAAAACCTATATCACTTCTCAAAGCAAAAAGGCTTCTCCTGCCTCAGCAAGCCTTTAGGATCATCCTTAACACTGTGCTTAAAAAAAAAGAGCATGACTGAAAGTGTTCACAAATGAGGGCCAAGAAGACAAGTGCTCATCACTATGAAGTGATGAATAAGCATACTAAATGTACTCTGCTATAAGAGTTAGCTTTCAAATCACAAAAGACATGAAATTCACCTTTGTAAAATGAAAGTAGAAAATATCTAAGTCCAGGTACTAAATAATAAATCCATCAGGGATTCAAATGACTCCGTTAATTAGTAACAGAGTCTGAAATTTTAATCTCTAGGTCACTCATTCAAAACCAGCTAAATTCAGTAATAAATGGTTATTGCTGTCTAATGACAGCTTCCTGAACAAGCAAAAAGAGTGTGTTTAAAGGTAGCCTTACAGAAAACCCAAGGACAGAGGGAGACCTTTGATTGCAAGTCCAGTAATTTGAAAGAAAAGACACTTGTTAACATCAGCCACAACACATCAATATTTTTCCCCACACTAATGGGAAAGCTATAACAATATCACATTTGAATACATTGGGAAATTTTTCTCTTTGATAGTCTTGAATTGTCTTCATTCTTTACAATGATCCACATGGAGGGATCTTCCCCACGAACAATGCTCCTGTGAGACTGAGTCATCACACAGGAGTGGCTTTCATGGAGACAGCTTTTACAAGAGGGAAATTATTTTGTCAGGGTAATATAACAAGCAGTGGCTTGAGGGGAAAGGAAAAATCAAAGGTAGCAGGGAGCTGACTCTATTCTTTTCTACATTGATTTTTAAAAAAACTTAGCTCTACAGGTCTACAGTACCTAGTGTGAATGTTTCAGAGTGCATGGGCACTACAGATCAGGCGATGGATTTTTTATTACCTCTTCACAGAGTAAAAAGTCCTTGCAAATGTGAAAGGCAAAGGATGGTCAAGACTATTGCATTCATGCCCAGTAAGGGATAGATGTGTGCTCCTGGGGGGAAAACAGGTCACGTATCAGCATTACAGTCAAAAATACCGGTAATGAACTGCAGCTCAGTGCATCCGACCAGAGCTTTTGAACCAGCTCTGTGACGGGAGCCTGTCAGAGATCAATTCAGCTATTTCTCATTAATGCAGTGACTGGAAACTGCATGGAAGACCTAACATTTTACTCAGTGCTTGTGAGAGGATTGTGAGAGAAAATCTGTTTTCACTAATAGTTCATGCTTTATGAACAAGGATATGGAGCTACTAGCACATACTGCTGTCAAGCAAGAGTAGTCTTTCTCTTGATATTATATACTAGCTCATTCACTTGCTTGCTACTCCATCTGATTCAGAAAATAAAATCTCCAGAGTTTTCGTATACCTCTGTAAGAAGCCACTAGCGTTTGTCTGCTGCTGCTGTGCGATCATCGCAGGTATTACCCTGTAAGCTCAGGGGGTATCAGATGCTGCAGGCCAGAGTGGCCAATACATCTCTGCTGCAGGTGGAGAAAAAGCATCTCTTCCAGAAGAGATTCAGAACAAAAGCCCAAGGCAGCTGTTCTTTATCGCATCTGAAAGAGCTTATCTTTCTCCAGTGGCTACAGAGGAGACCATGGAAATGTTTTCTACTAGATTAATGCTAACTGTGTAGAATACTCCCCTTCTTCTCCCACAGTGTATCCTTTTCAATTTGTTTAATTGTCTGTTTACAAGCAGCCAGAAAAAGGAAAGGGAAAGCTTGACTATCTACAATTTATCTTGCTCTGCAGGTCTTTTTGGTACTGTTAATAAGAACAATTTATCTTGACAACATTTTTTATTTTATATATATTTGCTGGACTACTTATTGTCTTGAACTCCTAAATTATAGGCACAAAAGAACAACAGACAAAAACAGAAGAAAAGAAGCATGAACTGATTCTAATGTCTATATTAAAAACAATGGAGACAGATTTTCCTAAGGTACCATGATTCAGGCCTTTTAGGAAATCATGGGTCAATACCTATAGTTTATATTTCATCAAAAAATAGCTAGAAGCTATTTTAGACCATAGAGTGCTGTAGAATACTTTCTGGCATCTAGATTTCTCTGTATCTCACATTAACTGAAGTTTCTCTGTAGCCTTTCAGAGTATTTTAGTATGACAAGGACAATAATTAGGGTGAGGTAAAATAAGAATGAGCAGTATTCTTGGCTATTAGTATCTCAGCACAAAGAAGAATCTGGAGATTTAGTGGGATCACAGATCAGAACTTGATTAAAAACCTCTCAAAAAAGGGTCAAGCATAAATTTTCCTCTTCTTGATATATGCCTTCACTTAATAGCATTATTTCAGTCCTATATTGCACCACATCCGTAATATTCATCTTCATCAAGGCCCAAACACAGTCAGACCCCTCTGACTCAATACTCAAGACTAAGTTAAACTGAGACACGTTTTATCAGTCTACAGAACACTACAGCCATTTTGATGACTGCAGTCAACCTGAGCATAATTGATTGCAGGATTAGATTTATGTTTCCAAATATCTGAGTTCTGCACTTTAAAAAAAAAAAAAAAAAGCAAAAATACAAGCAAATTTTCTTGTCCATTCATTACAGTTCTATGTCTTTGAATAATGTCTGCAGTAGAGTTTTTAGGGGCAAGTTATAATTAATAATTTCAGTATAGTCCTGGATAACTCACTTAAAGCCTTTATTCATTTTTCATTTAAAGCAAATAAACAAATGAACAAACATAAATGAAAATTTATTTTTTCAGTATATTGCTTTATGAAAAAATAATTTGTTGGACAAGTAGAGGGAGAAAGGAAAAAAATGAATAAAAAGAACGTCTCACAAGAGGCAAATCCCCCACTTGAAGACAAGGCAATCTGGTGTACTTATGGTTGTGCAAGATTTGCTTATTTAATCCTACAAACCTGTTTTAAGAAAAAGCCTAAAGTGAACCAAAACCTGTATGAGTCTCTTTAGTGATACCTTGCTGCACAAATAGATCATCTAGGGAACTGTGTTCTTTCCTGATACCTTTGTTTTGTCCCTGTGGGAAATGTTTAGGAAGGACATATTGTTTCTGTCAGGTCTGTACAGATAGTATGAAAGAGAAATTTTAGTACTGGCCATTTACCACCTCTTTAGTCTTTCACCACTGTCAGTGTAAACCAGTTGATGCAAAACCGTGGTAGTGGAGTGGCAAACATTGGCAATAACGTATCATTTGATTATTAATAGCCCTTCAAGTGACATTTATCTTTGTCTGTTTAAAAGATTATTTATATATTATTTCAATCCTATTATAATAACATCTAGCTGAGTTTTTTTTTTTTATTTTAAGGCTGGTTATTTTCCATATTTTCGAAATGCTCAGACTCTTTCTGGTACCCCATCTAGCTCTCCATCTCAGTGATAGGCAGCTCTATTGCCTCAGCTAAAAATTGAAGAAAAGCAAAAGATAAGGAGTATTTGACAGGCTTGACACAGGATGCAGCTCAGCAATTTCTATTTATGGATCCACTTTCTATATCCACCCATCCTGTTTGGGGAAAGACAATGGAGTAGCTCATTTTAGGTTAATGCATTAAACTAAACCAACTCATTTGAATTTCACATTTCTTAATATTATTTATATCTGTTTCACTTATGCATTTAGATGTTCATCTTTGTATATAGTTCACTTCATTAATCATCCATGGGCCACTTCACATGCAAGAGTGTTAGCAACCCTTCTGCCCTGGTGGTTTAACCTCCAAGTCACGTTTATAAAAAGATTCAGGGAATGGCACTACATGCAGAATGTGTTGGTCAAGGTTGCAGAGCATACGGCTGACACTTCACTACACAGTTTAGTTCCACATCACATTAAGCAATTCAACTGATTGAAAATGGGCAGAAGTAGGTGATATCTAACAGCAGTAATGGTAATAAAACCAGCCTTAAGGAGGAATTTACACATAATTTGAAAGGCTTATACTGTTTGGGATGTCCCATGTGTACACATTTGACTATCAGTTGCTTCAGCACAGGCTACATGACGAATTGGGCAGCATGCTTTGTCCCTTGAAATTCACGTTGTTCTCTGGAGCTGTTGCTACTCAGTCTCATTGCATTGTCCCTGTCCAAACTCCTGACCACTTACTCTTTCTTAGCCTTTGAGAGGATCAGGAGAACTTTCTCTCTAGAAAGCCATCAAGCCACTTCACATCTAGCTGGCCTTTATAAACTGGTCACCCAGCAGCACCAAACCAGGGAGAAGAGTTCCTAATCCAGCTCCTGCTATACGCACATGTACGCCAGGTTTCTTCGAGAGAGATTGTCAACAAGTGTCACACTTCCAATCACAGCAAGAGAACGAGACTGCTTCACTCCCATAGGAACAAGCAGAAACTTGCCCTGATTAATTGCCTTCGTGGCCTTGTCTGTACTTTCACCGATCATTGTGCACCATCCTGGTCAACATTTAGATGATCCCGGGTCAGTAAAGCAAAGAAATGTTGGCATGTAGAGGAAGCAAGGAGTATTTGTTTTTAGGCTTCCTTCTTGGCTCTGGCTAGTAAAAGAGACACCAATAAAGATATCTTGTCCTGGACAACAAGCAAAAGTTGTGACTCTAGCAGTCAATAAATGATATCTAATGAAAATATCTGATTTCCTGACATAGTGCCTCAGGGACAGACTTTTCTTCAAAAGTGCCTCCTTTCTACTCCCTACTTTTTCTTCCACATACATACAACCCTGAGAACTGTTCTCTAATTTCATTCTTCCAGTACTCCATATGCCATGTAGTCCATATGCATAAATAGTTTGTACTTGTGTTACCAATCTTGAATCATTTTGGGTCAAGACTGTGATTTCCCGTCATGGAAGAGGACAGCTGAAGTGATGAAAGGATGTGCCAATACGGCAAGCTCCAAGCTAGGGAGGATGCCTTCTTCGGTGCAGGCTACAAAACACTGGGAGGGTGCCAGCTGGCTGGTCCTTCAGAACACTTGAATATAGGGGCACACTGTAGGTAAGTCTGTTGCCTTAAAGCCTGACACAAGTCCATGTTACTAATCTCCCACTTTTGCTATGAAGTGCTGATGGACAATGTCTTAAAAGAAGTTATCATCTTTCAAGATGGCCAGGGGATGGCTATGTGTGGGACAAACACATCAGTGATGGAGTGATTAGATGGAGATGCAATAAAACATTTGTGGTAATAGATGTGGTCCCCAAGAGGCCTTGTGGAGGCCTCTCTAGAGCCACAGCAGGACTGTGAACAGGTGTAGTGGTTTGAGCCGGCAGGCCTTAAAACAGGAGAGAGCCTTTTGCTCGCCTCTCTCCCCCTCCCCCCCACTCCCCAGCTGGGACTGGGGAGAGAATCGATAAAAAAAAAAAGGTGGAACTCATGAGCTGAGATAAAACTGTTTACTAGCAGAAAAGGAAAATAGAATAAAATAACAGTGATGATAATTATATACAAAACAAGTGATGTACAAAGCAGTTTCTCACCAACCTCGACCGATGCCCATCCCACTCCTGAACAATGCCCCCTCCCAGCTAACTCCCCTTCCTTATATTACATGATGTCATATGGTATGCAATATCCCTTTGGTCAGTTTGGGTCAGCTGCCCTGTTTCTGCCCCCTCCTAACTCCCAGAGCCACCCCCCCACCCCAGCCCCTTCACTGGCAGAGAGACACAAGGAGCTGAGAGAACTGAAAATGTCCTCGGCTCTGTTCAACGCTGCTGGGTGTTATCAGCTTTGGTTTTCTTCTAGAACCAAAACACAGCTTCATACCAGACAGTAAGAGAGAAAGTTTCAGTTAGAAACTAAGACAACAGGACAAGGCTGCTGAGAGGACAACTCAGAACAAGGCTTCCACAGTGCAACAGCCCTTTTGAGAGACCAACAAAGCAGAACAGCCTTGGCCACAAGTCACTTCTTAACTTTCCTTCCACTATGTTCAGAGCTCTTTGTAGTTATGTAAATGTTCTAACACAACTTTGGCAAACAGTGTTATTTTTTATTGGTATTATATAAAAAGTTTTCCATTGAAATTCCAAAGGAAACATTTGCCACATATTAATTTTTCTGTCCACTTGAGTTCTGCCCTATCAAATTGTCACTAAAAACTGAAACAGAGGAATAAGCATGAGACTACAGGAGACAGAAAATCTTTCTCTGAGGAGAGATGGTGAGGTTGTAGTAAAAGACAGCATGACACCAAACTGTTTCTGATAAAGATCTTTAAAGACAATCCCATCAGTTTTTTTCAAAAGCAGTATGTTCCAGCTTTCACAGAAGGCATGGGATAGGTCATGCCAGCCCAAATCCTTACAGAGACATGGCTTTTCCCTGCCTGATAGCTAAGATGGATTAAGTGTTTGTTCCACTTCAACTGAAGAACAAATCACTTGAAGTTGTTCGAATGCTGTGCAGAAAACTTTGTTGTCTATCAGTAAGCACTCCTTACAGAAAAAGGAAAGAATCCTAATTTTAAAGATCTGTTCATGGGTAATTTGCAAATCAATATTTTCCTAATATAGATTGAACACTAAGTTGTGTGCCCATTGAAAGAAACTAGCTCAGTGCAAACCTTAGGAGGAACAACATGGTAACCACTTCATTTAATGGGTGATTCTAGGTGCATGACGACCTTACCCAGATGCCTCATTCTGCTCTGTTTGGAATTTGTCCTCTGTGTACATGTACATAAGTTAACAATTAACTTATTTTGCTGTCTCTCATCTGTTGATTCAAATACAGAAGAACATGCCAAGTTGTTTTCATTGGAGCAAAATAGCCAGTGCCAATGATGAATCAAAACCCAGTTTTGATCATAAGGAACAGACATGAATATTTTGCAGAAGTAGCCAGTTACTGGTTAACCAAAGAAAATATTTGATGATATCTCTTACAGTACACATATTATACAAACATACTGGTGTTCAACCACTGCTACAAAAAACAATTATTCACTTTACACGTCTGCAATTGCCTTGTAGGTTTATTCAAGATGAAGGTAGGCTCCCATCTTCTTTGCAGGGATGCTAAAGGAAACATATTGTGTAAAAGATAACTATAGAGACATACAAAGAGGCATGAAAACATGCAACACACAGAGACCCTTCTCCCACTTGTACCCCTATTTGGAGAATTGATTTTCACGTAAATATTTACCCTTTTCCCCTGACAATGCTCATAATTCAGTTTCTCTTTATTCCTTCAGAAACACTACCTACATGAAGACCTTCGTGGCACAAGTACCAGCCTGAAAAAAAAAAATCCATCCTTTGTTCTTCACCAGCTTATCTAAGTCATTAAGGTTTCCCTAAGAAACATTGGTTTCTGACTCAGTAACCTTTCCTTTTCAGCCCTGGATATTTCCCTGCATCTCATTTTCAACAGAAATCTGCCTGTCTGAATGCTGCTTGCTGCTGATTCACAGCTGTCATTCTTGAGTCTGTCTAGGATTCCATACTGCCTGGTGCATTTGGGGTACACAAAGCATTCAAAGATAGCTTAAACTCAGGAAAGCATCGGGCTGTGAATGCTCAGGGGTGCAGCAACGGAACAGAACATCAGATGACATTGAGGTGATACAGATGGCAGTAAAGCAGGAGGCTCAGAGACAACAGGATACATGTGGAGATCTGTGTTTCTGGAAGACTGGGAAAAAAATAAAACAAACAGAACTGGTCTAGGATAGATTGTCAGTGGTGTACTACAAGTCCTTGGATTTGTAACCGAGCACTGAGAACTAGGAGAAGAATTTAATTTCTTAGGAAAACAAAACAAAACTTTGAACCACAGAACAGCATTTCATTTAAGAATATTAAATCACACTCCATACATTAGAACTCACTGAGAAATAGGTTAGCTTTTATTTTTTTATCTGTGGAAAATAAGGTTCACCATCACATAGACTAAAAAAAAAAAAAAGGGGGGGAACGCCATTTTTCTTTTCCAGGTTTTCAATAAGATCCTGGTTTAGCCAAACAGCAAGAGCAAAGGTCAGATTAGCTGTGATTTTTTCTGCATCATTTAGTCCAGGCAGTAAATCAAACAAGGGAGTTTCAGTAGGATAAAAGATCACATTTGAACTGAAGCCGAAAGTCCTGGATTTCATTTAAAGAAGACAAATAATAATTCACAACAGTAGAAGACCCGAGCAGACACGTGTGTGCCACGCACGCACACACCAGCTGGTGTTATGCAGCTGTGAGCCACACCACTCTGAGTGATCTTACAAAAAAATTCGCACAGCCAGTTGGGTGGTATCTGGACACATCTGACCTAGCAGGATGTGTCAAGGTGAGTCAGATCACGCACAGCACAGACAGGAAAATAAATTTCAAAAAAAAATTCCCAGTCACCAAAGGCTTTTGTGGCTTGAGGTAAGAGAATCTGCCAAAGAATGATGGAACTGGTCACAATTAAAGGCTGTGAAGAGGAAACGTGCAGTGGGCCTAATGAGATCAACTGAAAAAAAGCTGCATCACTTTTTTCCAGATGACAGAGCCAGTAAATGGCACAGTATTTTCAATAGGAATGATTAATTAAAATAACTAAATACACAACCTCAGTTCCTTATAACCCTAAAGCCATTAAGACCTACAGAAGAGAAAGTGGCTTTTAAGATAGATAGACTCAAAAACAAATTTTCAGCAATGCCTCAGCCAGGGTACAGTCAGTAAACCACATCAGTACTCATTCTATTAAAATGTGCTGTTGAGCAAAATTAGGGAAACAGCCATTGTGCACTCATGCCCAATGGAAGCAGCAGGGAACCACTTCAACTATTACACTACGGCAATTTATATAATCCACATGGCATCACACGTGGTTGGGACGCTAAGAGTTCAGGAACACTTTCAGCTGTGTTTTTTCCTTTTTGTTGTTGTTGTTTGTTTGTTTGTTTGTTTGTTTGTTTTAAATGAAATAGCCAAGGAGCCATTGCATATGGAATTAAAATCCTATGCTTACCAAGCACTCCTAATGTAAATAAATAAATGAGTAATTTACCTGTCCTTTCTGCTTAAGATCTCTTGGTATCACTTTCAGTCATCTGTTACAGTACACAATTCTTCCTTGACAGAGTTATCAGGCTAGTAACCTACACTCCAATCACTTTTGCTTAGGCTTATACATTGAAACAGCAGTCTTTGGTTTGCAACCAAGATGTCCAGATATTCCCATCAATTGTTGGCTAAACACAGCTGTTAAATGACTGCAAAACCCATTTCCAATGGCCATGTCTTGTTCTCTGCCAACAATTCTCCCCTCTGGTTCAAGAAAATGATGCCAGCTTGGAGAGGAAAGTAAGTCTGTTTCCAAAAGGTTCTTTCACAAGCTTTTTGCCTCACTCCTTGTCTTGATTTAATCTTGTCAGAATAAACTCTAATTTCATACCTGTAAATACAGTATACAAACTTGGTGACAGCCAGGAAAGTGCTGCTGGGAGAACATGGTTGTTACAGCCATTGTGTTGGCATAATATACTATGGTACTATTAGAGCTAGGTAAGACTAAAGGAAAGTACAATAGTTGATACACGTAGTTTTTGGTGACTTACAATCCCTTGAGCTTTGTCTTGGGGTAAGAGAAATATTAAACATATGCTGTATCAGGTGATTTTCTACCTTTGCTGGCAATTCTGGGTACAGAAATGAGCAGTAAAAGTGGGTAAATAGGAGCCTCTTTAATTCTGAGGGATGAAGGAAGAGTACAGAGGTGCAGGTCATGACTTTAAATAACATCTTAAAAATCTAGGGTACAGATGGAATTTCATGGGATCTTTCAAATCAACTTCATCCTTAACTGCTATGAGAAAAATTATAAGAGATGCGTATCTGAATGGTGAGATACTACAACAGCTACCTTCAATTCTTAGATTTGTAGCTAAAATTCATTTAAAGGATGCCAGCACTGTTAAACTTTTGTAGCTCTTTTCATTTATTTTGTTTTCCTGTGTCTCTCTTGCCATGTTTGCTTGCTCTGAGGGACTGCAGAGAGTCTGTAAAAGACGCAATTAAAAAAAATTTTGAAAAGCAAGGAGTGTGATAGTCTCAAAGATGCCATCTGAGGTTGAGTATGATGGCTTCATGCCAGTACTGAACACAATCCCTCAAGGGGTCAGAGATCAAATTCTAGACTCAGACTTCTTGTGATGTTGAAGAAAATGCTTTTAATCTTTCATGCTTTTATAAAGTAATAGTCAAATATTTTAATCTAGCAGTATTTCTTGCAGGTCATCTTCTGTTACTTCCAAAATCTTAAAGAAGAAAGAATGGGCAGAGCCTTTCTGTCCTTAGCTGGGTGCTTAGCTGGGTCCTTCCCAATAAGCACTGCCAACTGCGTGTATTACAGAGACTTCGCTGTGAGAATCGAACAATCCCCTTCCTCAGGCGGAGATGGAAGAAGTTACGAATGATAATTCCAAAGGTACTGGTACGAAAGTGACATCGATTGGCCATGACAGAAAAGAGCTGAAGGAGTGGAGTAAGATGCTCTGCAAGCTTACAGCTTCATACACTTGGTACAATTCTAGAGTATTTATAAAGTTTGGATACTAGCCAGAGTTTGGATAAAGCGTGGATATTAGCCACATTCATCTCACATGTTTAATTAGAGGAAATGCTTGAGAAAGGCTGTCATAGAATTTCATTTTCTTTCCTCTGTTTTTCACCCTCAAATCGAAGACTGGACTTCAACACTCATCACATTCTGAAGGGAAAAGCTGATGCCTCCCACCTCTCAGGCTGGTGCCAGGGCTCTTTGGTGGTAGGCTGCTCTGGGAGGCAAGCGTTCTCACTTAGGGCTGTTGAGCAACACTTCTCAGGGAAAACTCCTCCCTTCTTCGCCCTCAGCAACCTGCGTTCTCCCCAGAGTTGTAGCACGATCTCAAAAGGGAGGGTGGGAACGGACACCTTCTCCAGGGCACTATGGCAGGAGAAAAGTGGTGAATTTGAGTTGCCCGAGACTACAAAATGTGTTGAACACAAATCTCCAACTTCCTGAGCAAATGCTGTAACCACACTGCTCCTAAGTAAGAGGTCAATATTTCCTTCTTCTGCTCTCTTAAAGAAAAGCATAAGATAGTCCCTTATACTCAAAGCGCTGAAGACCAGTCTTTGCAGCTGTGAATCACACTTTCCTCGCACACTGAACTCAGAACTGTATCCAAGTGCCAAAACTGGAGAGACAGGCAGTATTTCATACACATGTGGTATTCAAACGGCCAAAGTCTCTTTCCAAACAGCACTCAGGGTGTTACAAAGCCTGTTTGTGAGCCCTGGGAACCCTATGGCTTTGTCATGATACTGACTCTAGAAAGAACTAGAAAGAATGTCTTTAGTTTGTGGATTGCGTTCCCAAAGCCTAAGTTAAAAGTGTCTCTAAAGATCTGGATGAAAGTATTGTGTTTCGAAGGAAGCTGTCAAGTAATGTTTAAAACTGGTCTCCACCAGAACATCGTGCTGTGAGCTCCTTGTAAGGGAGCGGTACGGTTACAGCCTCAAGATGCAGCAGGCTGTATCAGTCAGCACCTCTGCCTCTGCTGGATGTGACGAACAATGGGCCAACTGCTGATCCCCTCCTTATCTGCCCACGTATCTGCTAGAACATGTTGGCTAATTCTTTATCACTAGGTGAGATCTAAGGCTAGAATCACTCTAAATTAGGTGTAGCTGGTTCAAATGTATAGATACAGGAAAATAAACTGCAGTGTTGTTTTTTTCATGTCTTTCAGTCTACATGCAGTGAATTTCCTCATTCAGAACACGTATTATAGCAAAGCACCTTGTCCCGTAATTACGCAAATCTCTCTCTCACTGCCTCTCTTCTGTCAGTCCTACCTTTCCATAAATGCCTGATTTGTGCATGATAGCTGGGAAATGATTCCTAACCCTGCAGCTGAACCCAGAGAAGAGGCATTTCACTCTACAGCCCAGTGTTTTGTTGGCATAACCACTGGATAGGACCCAACCTTACTCAGCATAGCAAAACAACTGCCTGAAGACTTGTTTTTTTCCCATTTAGCTGATGTCATCCAGGATATAACTCAGCTCAATTAGCAAAAAAAAATAAAATAAAATAAAAAAGTGTAAGCCAGTGTAAGCCAGCTCAACGTTCCCTCTAGGTGGATGTTCTGTGATGATAGAGTTGTGTCGAAAGAGGCTCTTCCAGTGCAAGCCCTCGTGCAGGTCTGGATAGGCTTTCCACTGCCATCATTAGGAGATTACTGAAAACACTAGGCTTCATCTGTTCTTGGTTTATTCGGATTATTTGATACTATTTAACATGGTGACCTGTCAGTGGAGATTAACTTGACAGCTGCATTGTCTGACAGACACAGTCAACACTGAGCACGTACAGCCCTTGGCTCTACTACTTGTATTTGGGGTTTTTTTCACAGATACTCCCTGGATTTTCATGCTCTTTGCAATATCTTACATGGTTCTGTCCTGTGTCTAAAGTGAACTATGGACATAAAACAAGGGACGTGTACAGTGATGTTGGGTTGAGGCAATGCTTTTCCTTCTGTCTGCATTGTCCTTCCACTGTGAACAGCTCCAGGTGCCCAGGGCTTCCCATGCAGGACCCCTCCCACTGTAGGGCTCCCCAGTGACTCTGCTGGCAACTGTAACACCGGGCAGACACAACAGGAAAGCTCACAACATTCTGGAGGAGCTGCTGAGGAGATTATTGCTGTCCTTGGAACCTCGCAGAGGCTGAGGAATCTAACAGCTCCTGCCTTTGCATAGAGGAAACTTGTTGTTGCTTCCCACACACTCAGGAAAAGAGCAGGGTGTCCCAAGGAGAGCGCTGAGGGTGGCAGCGAGCCTCCTGCCGTGGGTTTGCACTTCACCTCCAGCACTCACCTCGGACACCAAAGACGCAGAGGGGTGGGGAGTGCAGAGGGCTTCGGGCTGAGGCACGGGAGCAGAACCAGGGCAGCGAGGGCTTCAGCTCCTGTGCTGGCTCTCGGAGTGCCAGCCTGGGAGATTACTGCAGGGGGCTGAAGAAAGGCACTTATTCCAGCAATAAATTCTGCCCCCAAACATTATCGCATAATTAGCGATGAGTTTTGAGGGCAATCTGTGAAAAATGCTCTACGCCCACACACACAGTGAGTGAAGCAGAATATGCTCACTAAAGCTCAGAGCGGTGTTTCTCCACTTAGGAAGCTTCTTCAACTGACTTTCAGTACCTAAACTCCACATTTGCCACCTTAAATGTTCCTTTAAAACAACAACCGGAAAAAAAAAAAAAAAACACAGGCAAAACAAGGCATAGATTCTTATCTCTTTTTCCAAGCAGGCTGAGTTCTTCACTCCCAACCAGTTTTATCTTGGCACAGCTATCAGGCTGCGTTACACATTTCTGGGAACTGCACGTCAAAATCGCAGCGCTTATTGTTCAGTTTAAGCAATAGCTTCATATCTAACCACGGGGAAATGCAACTCAGGGAAAAGAAAAAAAGAGGAGTTAGAAGAAAATTGGAATAAGAACTGAAGGAAATCACTGCTTTCACTGGATGCAGAATTGCGGCCCCTGATCGTTCATTCTCACGTATAATCCCGAGATCTCACAGAAGCATTCACTGCTATACATAAGGGAGTTCTGCAGGACTCAGTCCAACACTTACATGTAACCATTTCTTCCAAACCTGCTTTTAATTAATCTATTACGTACTCTAACTTCTAAAGAATGGGATTTAGAGAAGCGCAGGGCAGCAGCCTTTCTTTATTCCTATTAAGTCAGTGGTAAAACTCCCCGAATTCCACGGGGAGCAGAATCAGGCCCCTGCCCGAGCCCATTTTCAACATCGCCTCTCTGCAGCTTATGCAACACCTCCTCCCTGCCCTTGTCTAAGGCTCAGGCTTCCCTCTACCGTTTTTTTCCCCGCTTGCAAAACAACGTGATGCAAACACACAAACAAACCTCGGCATCAGAACTTCAGGGAACAGTGGATCTCATTGCTTTCTCGTGATAACGGGGCTCACTGACTGGGGGAAGCATTAACTTCAGCTTACAGGTGCTGAGCTGTTGACAAGGTGCAGGCAGGCTCCAAAAAGCCTGAGGCAAAGCTCGGGGTGCTGCCTGGGTTCCCCTTCTCAGTTAAAGCTGCCCCACATGTTCCTGTGCCTCTGTTTCCCTGCTCCTCCCATCCCCACCATTTATCCTATTGCTCTGTAACACGAGCAAAGGAACAAATCCGTATTTTATTACTTTTTCTTTCTTTCTTTTCTTTTTTTTTTTTTTGAAACTTTCCCTCCCCATGCTGAGCTGGGGGAGCGCAACGCTGCAGTCTGATCACAGCTCAAACACTGCAGCCCTGTGCCAGCGAGGGCTGGCTCTTTCTTCATGCTAGAGCAGCCCAAAGTCAAATTTTCACCCTCTTGTGGATATGTTCCTCTTCCTTCCTAGAGGGAAAAAAAAAAGTACCTCTTGTGTGAAAAAAAAAAAAAGGAAAAAAATAAGGAAAAAAGCAAAAAAAAATGGAAAAAAGAGGGAAAAAGCAGAAAAAAGCAAAAAAAATAGCATAAAAAGGGAAAAAGAAGAAAGGGAAAAAGAAAAAAGAAAAAAAAGCGAAACAAAAGTAAAAAGAAAAAGGAGAAAAAGGAGAAAAAGAAAAAAGAAAAAGGCAAAAAAAATAAGCAAAGACAAAAAAAGGAAAAGAAAGGAGAAAAAGGGGAAAAAAAAAAGAAAAAAGAAAAAGAAAAAATAAAGAAAAAAAAACTACCGAAAAAAAGGCAAAAAAAAAAGTTTTCTTACCGAGCCCCCCCTCTGCCTGTGACACCGCACGGGAGCGTCGCTCACCCCCGCTCCGGCGACCGCTCCCCCGCGCTGCCGCTGCCTCCCGTGCGCGGACGCGCGTGCCCGCGTGTGCACGCGCCCCGGGGCTGTGGCACGAGCGCGGTGCCCTGCGCGCGCGCCCCACCTCCGGCACGTGCCGGCACGGCGCCCGGGAC
>WBMW01004119.1:139570-260011 GCA_013396635.1 Penelope pileata | reverse complement strand
CGCCGCAGCCCGTCGCCGGCCCGGGGGGAGCCGCCGAGCTGGAGGGGGCGGCGGGCGGGGCCGGCAGCCTGGAGCGGATCCGCGCCGACCACGAGCGGGCCCTGCGCGAGGCCAAGGAGACGCTGCAGAAGCTGCCCGAGGAGATCCGCAGGGACATCCGCCAGGACAAGGAGAAACTTCTGCGGGACGCCCGCGGCAGGAAGGAGGCGGCCGCCGCCGGGCTGCCCCAGCGCCCCTTCCGCCTGCCCGTGGGCGCCGTGGGCCGGGAGCCCTCCGAGCCCTCCGCGCGGCAGCGCCGGGACCGGATCCGAGAGGTGGGTGCCAACAGGTGGGCACTGCGCCCGGGGCATGGCCGCACCGCCCGGAGCGCCCCGTCCCGAGTGTGCGTGGGCGAGGCGTCGCGAGCGGGGCTCCGCGGGGTCCTTCCCATAGAACTGGGTTTCTTTCTTTCTTTCCATAGAGTCCGACTTCCTGTCGTTAGCGACGCTTTTGCTCATCAGTTTGACAGTTTCGGCTGCCCGCAGGGAGTGGGGTTTGTAATTTAATAAGTAGGGTGCGTTTCCCCTTCCGTGGTGATGGAGCTGAGACAGGAGTGAGTCCGTAACCACCGAGTGCCTCTGTGTCAGCAGAACCCCAGCAGCCGGGCTCTGCTTCTGTTCTGTGGTGCGATCTGAAAAGTGGGCATTGACAGCGCGTGGAGCTCTCCCAGAGCTCGCGCTGTGCTCCGTGCATCACCTCAACTATTGTAGCGGTCTGCGTGCCAGCCGTGGGCAGCAAACGCAGAGGTATTCTGGGCAGGGAAACTCTCCCGAGTGCATCTCTGTGTGCGGGGAGCCTGCGCTCTCCTGGTCTGCAGCCTCCCTGGGGCACGCACAGCAGTGAGACATGCTAGCCTGCAGCACCCGGCTCTCTCGAGTTGCCGTGCAGAGGTGTTCAGAAGCAGCGTAATGGGGCTCCAGAACCCTCGTACAACATCAGCTGCACAGTAGAGTGCAACAAGTAAGCAGAGGGAGGGAGATAAAAGTGGAGGATGGTCCTGATTTTGCAGGACTAGCGCTGTGCCAGCTGGTCCAGTGATGGTTGTTACATCTGTGCACAAATGCACACGTATCTGCGTCCTTGTGCTTGGCAGGGGTTTGTGTGCGTGCATCCATGCAGAGCCCTTTCTTCCCCCCCTTTCCGTGCTGTGCCTCTCATTTCTCCCCACTCGCACCTGGAGCCCCTGGCAGCGCTGCAGCCCCCAGGCCAGATGTCTGGCAGCTGCTAGTGCAGGAAATGATGGCAGGAGACTGCTCCTGCTTCCCAGGTCCTTGTTTTTCCTTTTTGTATCAGTGCAGTTCCTCAACGCTGTGCTGCTTGTGGGAGTTTGCTTTCCTCCCTGCTCAGTACGTGATCTTCACACCCCAACTTAATGGCTCTTGCACTCTTGCTGTACCTTGAACAGTTTGATTTTATTTCGCTTTGGAGGAATGCTCTTTTTTCCCTTACCTTAAAACAATGTTTCCTATTTCGTGTTAACTTGTTTCCTATGCCGGCCTTTGCTCTTCTCTCTGTCTTTCCAAGCTCTGCTCCTCTTCTCTGTGTTAATACCTCTCTGCCAGGCTGGATTTCTAAGCAGCAGGCTTCTCAGAAATACTTTCCTGCCATAACTTTAGGAAGTGTGAGCTACGCACTACCCAGGAACGGTGACAGTCAGAGCTGCAGCCCCATCACTGCGTGCTGGGGTGGGAGCTGGGAGAAGTTGAAATAAGTGTTGATGACTCCAACTGATGCCAGCAAATATGGTTTGCAGTCACAAAACAATCAAATGCCATGACTGCATGATTGTGTAACATCTCTTAACAGAGTTTTCTTATAGAAAAAGAGTTCAAGTTTCTATAGCGTACTACTTTTTCATTTAAAAAAAATAAATAAAATAAAACCAACCTGAGAAACTTTAAAAAGGGGGGAATATAAGGATTGCAGAACTCTGTTTAGCACTGACACCAACATACATGACAAATAGCTAGAAAGATAAGAAAGTGGCTTTAAGCTTATCAAGGAAGTCAAGGGCTCATGAGAAGGCGGTGAAGTGGAGATCTCACATTGCTGTCATTGCTCTCTGCCCTCATGGGAAGGGACAGAGGCCACAGCTTAGGGCACCACTGCCTGCTGCAGCACTCCTCTGGTTTCTCCTCTGAGGATGAGTTACATGCAAACACCCCAAGGGAGGGCTCAGGAAGGTCTGAGTGAGGAGCACCACTGCTTTCAAGCAGTGAAGCTCTGTTTTGTTAGCACTTGTTTTCCAGGCAGTTTCCCTGTTGGTTGCTCTGTTGCTCCGAGACTTGTGGCAGGGTGTGGGTACCCAGTACTGCTCATGCTGCTCTCTTCTGGTGCCCTGATGGGAGCTGTGGGCTCTGAACGAGAAGGTTATAGTGCATGCTTTCGCTCCTCCACCTGCTGACTTGAGAGGTGGCCCCTGCTTTGAGCAAGTGCCTCCCACGATACCTGTTCCCCGCCTGTAAGAAAACAGCTGAAACTTGTCCGATCTCTGCAGTTGTCGCTGTTGGCTGTGGCTGGACATCAGAGCTTGGGAAGAAAGGGAAAAGAGCAACATAAAGGCCAGCATACGAAACAAGCTAACACAAAATAGGAAACATTGTTTTGAGGTCAGGGAAAAAGAGTATTCTCTACCCTCCTGTCCCCCCCACCACAAAAAAAAAAAAAAGGCAAACTGGTCAAGGTACAGCAAGAACACGAGCAATTAAGTCACCAAGTTAAGTTCACGTACTGAACAGGGAGGAAAGAAAACTCCCCCAGACAGCACGGTGCTGAGGAATTATACTGAGATAGAATGGAAAATAAAGACCTGATGGCAGGGAAAATAACATCAGGGAGGATTCGCAGGTGCATAGACTGTTTGGAAAAGGTGGCAGCTTGATGTGGAGATAAGCAGTATTGAGCAGAGCACAGAAATAGTGGGGACAGCCTATGAAGGCAAGGGATGCACTCTTTCAATTAGGGAAGCCTGACTGAATCTTTTTACAAGTTTAATTCCTCTTCCTTCTAGGAAAAAAAAAAAAAAGGTGATTGAGTTAGGTGTCAGGTAAATAACAAAACCAGAACTCTCATCATTTTCTAGTCCTGTTCTCTGAAATATAAGTGTGCCAGCTCAGGTACCAGTAGCAATAAATTCCCATCAGCACAGAGCTCTGCCCTGGCTAATGGACCCCGCAGAGCAGGAAGCTCTTGGTGTTGGTGGGGCACCACGCCAACGCAGCGTGCTGCTCCTGAGCAGGAGAGCTAGCTGGGAGCCCATGTGTCATTGTATGGTGCTCTTGGGACTTGTGTTCCTTCAGGATAAAGGTGGGAAACTGGAACTTTTTGTCCATAGCCCCATGACCTTGCTCTCTGTCCCTTGCTGTACTCACAGTACTTGCGCAGCTCAGAGTTGTTGCAGTCATCTCACAGGAGTCCTGGAGAGAAGAACTGTGTTCTCTGATCCTATAGTTCCTGAACACCAGTCCTTTGGGCTCGACAGTGTAGCGCTCACAAGGCAGCAGAATGGGCTCTGCAGCTGGAGATTACTTCATGCTGTCTTCCTATAAAGAACTGAATTGGAGTTGAGTTGGCAGTGTGAATTCTGGAGTTTCCAGAGTCCTAAATGTTAATTTTGTGGTGGCTTCTAGTTGGAAGTCACTAGATGAAGCAAGAATAGGCTTAGCAATATTGCAGGGAAACTTAGAAAAATCTGGAGGAAGGGATGCTTGTGAGCATGGAAATAAAAGGCTAATCAGAGATCTCATATGCACTCGATGTAGCACTTGGCTGTAATCAGGACTCTTGGGTAGCGAGGGGGAGTGATGGTGAAATCAGAGGGGCAGCTTGCTGCTGGTGGGGGGGCTCAGCCCTGCGCTCCCACTGTGTGTGTGCAGCTTCTCTGCCAGCTGCTGCTCCCTGGGGCTGATGAATGCGCTGGGAGATGTTTGCCTTTTATTGATTTTTATGAGGCAAGATGAGTTCACTAATACTTCTTGCTGTCAAAAGAGGAGGGGAATCTCTTCTGACCACTTACTCTTGCCTGCCGTCTCTCACAGTCTCCTTTGCAAGACTCCTCTGAGCCCTTCAGCTTGCAGAACCAGCAGAGAAGTGACAGGGCAGAGGAGCCGAGTAGTTCTCTGCCAAGTTGAAGGCTTTCGTGGAAGAGTCCACTCAGTGGCTGTTTGAGCTGTGGGAAGGGAATAGTGCTAGATAGATGGGGGGGGTAGGGGGGCACGAAGCTTCTCCTTTCAGTCATCTTGTTTTAAGAGACTGGTGGCTTCTCCATTGCATTTGAATCTGCAATGTGACATTCGCAGATGAGAGCTCTGTTCAGCCTTCTGTAGCAGGCAGAAGTGCTGCGCTTCAGAAGGCTGTTACCTCCCGCCCTCTTTTCTCGGAATAGGAAAGGGGAAAAGAAATGCGGGAGCAGTAATTACGGAACCTCTATTTCTCTCGGAGTCAAATTCCCTGGGCTTTCACCCTGAGGAAGGTTGTGGGGACTTTCCTGGGGTTGGGGGTGGAAAGAGTTAAACTGCTGCTGTGGAAGTATGGCTTGGTTTGGGTTTTGAGCACAAAAAGCTCTGTTTCCTGACAGTACAGATCCTTATGGATGAGGTGCAGTGGAAGGAAGGGAGTTGACATGTAATGAGTAAGCGAGGAGGTGATTCCTGACGATATGCTGATGATGCAACGCGCTTCTGAAGTTTTAACTACTCTGACCCTAATGCTGACATCTCGCAACTGTCATTTAGTTTCTCAAGGGAGTTTAAAATATACCATAGCTTTCTTTTTTAAAGTTTTATTCATCTGCCTTTAATCTCTAGTATTTTCGTGTCTGTTAGTTCTTTTTGAGAGTTCTACAGTGCTTCCTTCCTGACAAATATTTGTAGGGTTTTTTTGGTAGTGGTTTTATAAATTACGCTAGGGAGAGATGTGCCTGAATATGGGGAATGCAATATGATGTATAGGTATCTCTTACTTCCAAATTATTTTACAGCATCTAAAATGTAACAAAACAGTAAACTAAGTAGCTGGCTCAAGGATAGTAATGCGAGATGGAGATAAGCTGTATCTGGGTTACTAAGGGCATGGTTCAGTGACTGTTCAGCCACATCCGCAGGCCCTGTGCAGAGCCTGTTCAACCTGCCAGCCAGCCAGCAGTCTGCCTGTGCTTCCATTGGGTTCATTGTTGGGTGGGGTAGGGAGCCAAAATGGCTTAGCAGCTGTATGGGCACAGGGAAAGGAAGCAGTGGACCCCTACTAAGCTAATGTGTTTGGAAGGGGGCAGGGGAGAAAGTAGGGGAGAGTAGGACCATGCCACCTTTTTTGTCCGTTATATGTGACATACTGTATGCCTTTGCCAAGTTTAGTTCTACACATTTGAGGACGCTTATGGTTTTTCTAGGGAATGACATTGTTTCAGGTGAGTTATTTTGGCTGCCTGTGTTGTGGGTTTTTTGTTTGTTTTGAGAGTATCGGTTATGAGAGGGAGGGATGTTTCGGTATGTGACAGTGTGCATGCTTGACTGGAATAGGGTGTGTTCCTACTGCTAGTTCATGTTTTTCATCCTTATACCTGCTTTCTGTGAGCTGACCAAAAGGAATATTTAGTTTTCCGATGTTCAGACTTGGTCTGCATTCTCAACAGGTATATTGACAAAGTGAGTGTATGTCCTGTGGATAAAATGGGTACTGGATCCTTAGAATTATGGGAAAATGAAGACTTAAAACATTCAGTGGAAAACATCTGGCTTACAGAAATATATATATATATATCCAGCACATAATTAGTTCTTTTACTGAAAACCACGTGCACATTTTCTGCAAAGGCAAAACCTAAATTCCAGACATAGAGGACTCTACATGAAAGCTAAATAAGGTGATGAAAATGGGTGAGGTAAAGCTTAAAATGGAATGTCTCCTGCATTTTGGCAAATGTTATATTCTCATGGTGATAATTTTGTGTTCAACATTAGTGTAGCAGCCTATGGCAGCGATTTTTAGTGCAGAGAAATGGAATAAACCATAATGTCGGTGAGTACAACTGCTTAAGGCTGTAATTCTGTGCTCTGGGCAAACTGAAGCAGAAAAACTCCACCTGTTTATTAGAATCTACTATTAAGGATGAAAAATGTCTATCTCGTTCAAGCAGAAAGATGCTAAGAGTGGTAGACAGTCAGGCTTTGATAGCTTCTTTGAATGCTAATGAAAGCACAGATCTATGAGAAGAAAATCATGGACAGACAGGAGACAGCACTTCTTGTAATTAACTTCATTATGTAGGCACTTGTGTGACTGCTGGACAGACTTTTTCTTAAAGCTGACTGAAATACAGTGCTGTAAGGACTCTTCAGTGTGTTCTCTTTTTCTGTTTTCTTTTTTTTTCTCCTCCAGTTTGAGGAGCCAGCATAGTGAATTCCTGTGGTTTTCATCTCAAATGAAATGCCTTAACATGTAGTTCCTTTATTTGCCCATTAAATAGTGAATGTCTTCCTAACTTGTTGGGCAGAATAAGAGTCTAGTACTTCAGGAAAGTATTCACTGTTTGATTCACTGTTTGCCGCTATCTAACGGTACAGCGCTTCTGGCAATAAACTGCGGCCTGAGATCGTACAGCGATGCTGAAACATTCTGCTGGTGTGCATTGGTGGTGACAAATTCAGCTACTCAGAGAGATCTCTGTATAAAGCATGTTTTAGACACTCAGTTTTGAAGAGTTCTGTAGTCTATGTTTAAGTTATTTCTAGAACTGACCTTGTAAAATGAAGAAAGCAATTGTCAAGGTGAGCCTAAGAGGGAAGCAATATGGACAGCATACCAGATAGACGGTACAGTGGTTCCTTTTTTCTGTATGAAAACATTCCTTATTCAAGAAATTCAGCATGTGATAAAAGAATGTGTGCAGACTGAGAAGCATCTCTGTCTTCCTATTTTCCATCGCTTCCTATAACCAAGCCTGCAAGTCTGTCATGAAAACATAATTGGCGAGTAATAAAGCGCGTGATTCCTTGCTCGATGCAGATTAAGTGAAACCTTTCACAGAATTGTGGTTAATCCCCTTTTGCAACAGCATGGTTGGCAGTGTGGCTGCTGAGGAAGGGAGCTTCTCTGGCAGGGCCAGGGTGGCCTGGCACTTGGCACAGGCAGGTGCAGTGTGAGGTGATGGCCTGGGCCGAGAGGGGCCTGGTGCAGGCTGTGCTGTGTGAGGTGGTGGGCCGGACCAGGCCCCGGCTCAGTTTTCTGCTGCTGAACCAAGGGCTGTGCTCTTGTGCTGTGGTTTTGCAGCTCTGGCACCTGGGTTGTGGAGTCAGGCTCAAGGCTGTGGGTAGGCAGCTGTGGTTTGCTGTGCTGATGCCGTTGGCTGTGGGCATGTCAGGCGACACCTGAAATCAAATGCTTGATCTAATTGTGTTCTGAAGGGAAGTAAAACTCCAGGTTTGTCTTTCTCACATCTTGATGTCGTCAGTTTGAACTCTGTGGTAGCCTAGAAATGTTCGCATGAAATAATGCGGCAATTGGCTGCAACTCTACGCAGTAAGCTGATTGGATTTTATAGCCAGTGTTTATGAAGATGCAGGTATTGCTCATTCTGATGCCTCTAATTTTAAATGCTTTTCAAACAGATTGGATGAGCATGTAACCTGCTGTTACATTCTTACAACTGTTAAACATTCACAGCCCTTGTGGGAACACTGAGATATGTAGTCTCTTAGGCAAAGGTAACTACAAGTGTAAAATCTACTTTCAGTTGTCCTCCCACTCTCTCTTGGAAACTATATGTACCTTGGCTTTGAAATTGCTTGGAAAAAAAGCAGGCAAATGGAAGTCTGACTTGTAAGATGTTTGGACCCCTGTTTAATGCAGATCTCTAATAAGACAAGGAAAAACATGAAGATGGGAAGGGATGGTAGGCAATGCTGAGCAAAGGACCAAAACGATGCTGTGCAAGGAAAGAGCTGGTGGCTGTGCTGCATCCAGCTGTTACAAGACCTCCTGTCTGCTCTTCAAAAATTCTTTCAGAAGAATCAACTTTTTTTTTTTTTTACTCTGATGTTGGGCAGAAACAGGAGTTGAGATTTCAATGTAAAAATCATGCAGCTCTGCAGTTCTCTTGTGAAAGTACATATTGGCGGCACTTGCGTTACAAGCAGTGCTGTGTACCGTCTGTATTCTATAAGAACAAAATAGGAAAGAGTGTCTGATACTTTCTTCCAGAATTTTACATAATCTAACTTGTGTAGAGGTGATCTTATTGCTTGGCAACATAAAACATTTTTGATTATTTATTCAGAGCCAGTCTGTGCTATTAAAACATTGCAATAAAATTGCATTCGATCAGTGTGGATTGCTTCTTTAATTAGTATTCAGACCACTGCAAGGCTTTTTTTTTTTTTTTTAAAAAGTATCTGCATATTTTCTTTCACTTGCTTCACTGCATAGTAAACATCTATGCGCCTTTTGAAATTTCTTTTGTTCAGGGACTGCTTTCTTCCAAGGAAATAGGAAGTAGCTCATGTAAAAGAATACTAAGCTTAAAAAAAAAAAAATCTTGCTTTCAAAATGTAGTGCTCAGGGAGATAGTAATTTTACTATTCCCTGATGTGCGCACACAGATGCAGTCCCAGTCTTTAACTCCTCTGTCAGTTTTCTCACTGCCTTTGAGCACTGACATCTGTTGGTGCACTGAATGGTGATACTAGCGATAAAGCTTTGCCCACTTTGCTGTCTGTAGGGAAATGTGCTGCTTGTTACTGTGGTTATAGTTCTCCACCCATCTGTGATTCTGAGAATTGCACTTCAAAGAATTTAGTACTACTGTCTAGGTCTGACAAAATTTGAACTGAAGCTTGAATAAGAGAAATGGATGTTAATAACTTGAGTGGTGGATTCACTCCCCCCTGCCCCATCCTGCAACAGAAAACCTAATTACCATTTAGAGAGTAGGAGATTTATATCACTTATGCATTTTAAAGAAGTCATAATATTTCAAAGCTGTGCGTTACTTTCTGTGTTCTGGTGAGACTGTCTGAAGAGCCACCATGCAAAAAAAACCTGCTATGTAAAGACAAGGTACAAGCTGACTGATATTTTTATGTCTTACTCTGTAAAGCCCTAGGGTAAGCATGGTACTGAACCTGAACTGACTCTTTGTAGAAATGCGTGTGATATTGTCAAGGGCTGAAGTGGTATCAGATCAGGAAGGGCATTTCAAAAAATGACCTTTGTGAAGAAAAACCCTTAAGCCTCTTCATGCAGTATTTTTAAAAGTTCATTTTATTTAGAGAGAGATATTCATCTCTCTCCATATGTATGTTTTACACTACAGCCAAATACTTTGTGTGGTTAGTAAAAGATAAATTCTTTTGTTTGTAACTGAGGATGTGGTTGTTTGGGACAAGGTCTGATCTAAATTAACGTATTTAATAGAGTAAATGATTGTTTTTAACACAGATTGTCAGCTACACTGAAAAGAATTATTTGTGTGCTGCAAGCAAAATCCAGAACAAAAATCCAGGAATGGAGCAAATAATTCCTTGAATTTCAATAGCAAGCTTTTGGCAAATCATTGTATAAATCTAAGCCTTGCAGAGAGTAGATGTTCTGTGATAAAGTTTTCAGACTTCATGAAGTTTGTGATCTTATGCAGCCCAATGATCTGAAAGTGTTATGGAGACACAACTGATGTGCATTTAGGTATGCTATGTTTTTTGTTCTTTCTCAAAGCCTTCTTCTTATCATATAATTTTATCATGGAGACAGAGATTCAGACTTGGCACTGGACCTCTGGAGGTGCCTGGTCACTCTCTTGAAGAGCTGACTTCAGAAGTAAATCAGATTGCTCAGTCTTGTTGTAGTCAAGTTTGGAAAATCTCTGAGGAGGGAGATTCTGCAGCCACTCTGGACAGATGTCTGAGTGTCTGAGGACCCTTTTCATTATTATGGTGTCAAGTTAGAATATCCTTTTTTCTTAAGTGCTCTGTCATTAACTTCGCCTAGCTAACATCTCTACCTGATAAGCTCTTGCCACTAACCCACTAAGAGTACGGTAAAGACCAGAGCAAAAAAGACATCAAATGCTTAAGCCCTTTCATATCCTTTGTCTCTGGCTTTCCCAGCCTGTTAAGCAGCAAGTCTCTGTTTTGTTTGGTCCTTCTTTAGCTGCTTATTTCCTGTAGAGGCACCATCTGTCCTGTGACAGTTTCCAGCTGAGCTTTGACTGCCTTCTGCGCTGCTGTGGGGCAGCCCCTGGCTGATCCCCCTCCATGGGCTTCCCTGGGGGTTTGGGCTCAGCTGAGTGCTTCACATCCAGCCTGGATGACCATTTTGGCCACAGTGGTCTCACACTAAGAGCCATTCTTGTGCTTGGAGATCAGCGAGGTCTCCTGTGCACTTCTGCCCTACAGGGGTCTCAGATGAGATCCTGTGGATCAGGTCTCTAAGCAAACTGAACTTGTTCCCCAGAAGTCCAGGGCATTTTTATTTGTCTTTATCAGTTCCTTCATGATGTGTGTTGACGAGAAACTCAACATGAGCTGGCAGTGTGCGCTTGCAGCCCAGACGGCCAACTGCATCCTGGGCTGCATCAAGAGAAGCGTGGCCAGCAGGTCGAGGGAGGTGATTCTGCCCCTCTACTCTGCTCTCGTGAGACCTCACCTGGAGTATTGTGTCCAGTTCCGGGGCCCCCAACACAAGAAGGATGTGGAGCTGTTGGAGCGAGTCCAGAGGAGGGCCACGAGGATGATCAGAGGGCTGGAGCACCTCCCCTACGAGGACAGGCTGAGAGAGTTAGGACTCTTCAGCCTGGAGAAGAGAAGGCTGCAGGGGGACCTGATAGCAGCCTTCCAGTACCTGAAGGGGGCCTACAGGAAAGCTGGGAAGGGGCTTTTTACAAGGATAGATAATGACAGGACAAGGGGTAATGGTTATAAACTGGAAGAGGGCAGATTTAGACTGGATATAAGGAAGAAATTCTTCACTGTGAGGGTGGTGAGACACTGGAGCAGGTTGCCCAGAGAAGTCGTTGATGCCCCCTCCCTGGAAGTCTTCAAAGCCAGGCTGGATGGGGCTTTGGGCAACCTGGTCTAGTGGGAGGTGTCCTTGCCCATGGCAGGGGGGTTGGAACAAGATGATCTCTAAGGTCCCTTCCAACC
Source organism: Penelope pileata (assembly GCA_013396635.1). Classification (NCBI taxonomy): domain Eukaryota; kingdom Metazoa; phylum Chordata; class Aves; order Galliformes; family Cracidae; genus Penelope; species Penelope pileata. Next base: position 248,840 of record WBMW01004119.1, on the reverse strand, counting down.
TGAACCATTCTATGATTCTATGATCTTAAACTCCCCTTTCTAGCATATAAATAGGCATATGGTTTAGACATTTCTCTTACATGTATAAACTGTTTTGAAGTGAGCTATTATTGTTAGAGGTGGGGCAGTGACGGAAGTGACGTGGGCTTTTGTAACTGATTTCCATCTGTGCTACCTTTCTAGTTTCATTAGGCAAGCATAGTAGGCACAGCATGTTAGCTGAGTTGGTATTTTAAAATTTTTAGAACTGAGAAAGTTATCTACTGGACAAACAAATGTGGTTAATACAAGGAAGTTCAATCTGAATTTTGAAATACAAACTATTGATGGAAAAGAAAACTTAGTTGCAACTTTTGCCTCTTTTATGGGTGTGAATGGATTGCTAGCACGCTGACACAGACTGGGAGAAATGCTGTTAAAGAACTGGGTGGTATTCTGAAGTTTCTTTCCTTTGTGTGCCACTGAAGATGTACGTCATCTGATGTTTATACATTGCAAACATGAAACTAGTGGTGCAAAAGCCAATACAGTGTAAGTTCAAAGTTGTTAAGCTTGAGGTCTGTATTGTAACTGAAATTGATACCATTGAATTAGATTTAAAGCACAGTTCTGTTTGATTTCTTTGTAAGCACTCAAAATTAGCAAATACCTTATAATAACTTACGAGCTTGTTTTTTTTAATTAAATTTCCATCTGCTTCATGTGACTTACTGTATGGTTTACAATAGACCTTGTAAATTTTTTCCAGTAGGGTTATACTATTGCAGTACACTACCAATTCATGGGAGTCCAACTACTTAGTATTAGATTTTATGTCATTTCTGCTATCATAAAGAGGTCTGACTTTCCAGAAGCTTGGTTTTGAAAATGAAGTCTGTCTTTATGCTTTCTTATGCTCAGTGTCCATGTTCAGTGGTCATTTGTAAGAGTAGGCTTCCAGCATCACTGTGGTACATGAGCATCCCTTCAATTTGACACAACTGTTATGACTTAGTGATGTGGGAAGCAAAGCTCTTCAGCTATAGCAGGGAATATGTAACCTTCCTTTTGCTCCAACTTAATGATCCTTTGTTATGGGAACAGTGTTCACCCATAGCTTTTGCTTATTTCTTAGAGCAAAAGTGTGAAAAAGTAACTGTAAAATCTACATGACTACTTATGGTGGGAACTAATGAAGTTTGAGGAAAGCATTTCTGAATTTTGGAAAGTAGTTGAGCTTGTTTTAACTTTGATCAGACTTTGTTGTTGTTGCTTTTCCACAGTGCCTCTGTATAGTGGTTTCGTTTCATCAAGAAAGTTATTTTGAATCTATTTAGCAATCCAGAGCTTGACCAGTGGCTGTCTCTCCACTTCTGCATTTTTTTTTATCTGTGGTTTGAAGTAAAAGTTCAGCATTTTGTTTTTCTATGGAAAGCAAGTCCTGTAGTATAAGCTAACAAAGTCATATTACTTGGGTCTCATGCACATGAAAAGAAACTTTAGAAGAACAGCCTTCTGATCTGTATGTGCTGGCCATTAGGAAAAAAAGTATTTTTTTGTTAGCAATGGACTTGACAAGGGTAAGTTAGAAAGACAAAAATATTACTAAGTTGCTTTAAATACACAGTAGAGCACTGTGAGATCTTAGACATGCACATTTCAGAGTGACTTTATGATAGCTTCCTGATGTGCTAATTACCTATTGCTACATTCTGTGGGGACGTTTTGTGGATTTTTTTTATTCCTATTTGTTTGAACACAGTATTTTTGCGATGCCTATTTTATTCTTTATTTACTATGGGAACCTTTTCTGCTTCAGATTTGTGTTGTTTGAAAAATGCAGTTTTTGTTTGCTTGTTCCCTGAGGAAGGAACAAACCTAGCAGCTGATGCCAAAGACAGGTCTCAAAAAAAGCTTTAAAAGCCTTTGTGTGTGTGAACCCTTCGGTGCAAATAAATGGGGATGGGATCTGCTACCTTCAAGTCCAACATATCTGGTGTCTGTTTTACTGGCTACACCTCATCTCTACATAGAGGAGAATTTTCCTGAGAACTTTGTGGCTGGTTTTACTGCATCTTTGCCAGTAATGTCTCTCTTGCGCTTAGAACTTCATATTGCTATTAGCCCTGTGCTGCATGGGGAGCTTCAGCAGGCTGCAAAATGAGCTGTGAATGTGCTATATCAAAAATTAATTTATTCATAATTTCTCTTGGATATTCTTGCTGTACCATAATATCCAGTTTCAAATACTCTGTTTACAGAAAACATTCTGGGAGGCATTGGAAGTGCTGTAATCAAAACAACTGGAAATTTGTCCCCTTGCCTTTTCTACTGTTCCTCCTGATTCTCCTCCAAACAAACAAACAAAATACCATCAATGACCAACACCCAAATTTTAACTTCCTTAAAATAGTCAAGAAGTTATCTAAATTATCTAAATTCTCCACAGATGTTGTTATATAGAAGGAGGAGAGAAACTTAGTATGTTATGCAATGGGGTAAGTAGGGAACAGCAGAAGTATATGAAGGAAAACGCAGTCGTTCATTTGAAAGCTGATAGCATTGCAGAGGAACTGTGTTTTACCAAAGAACCAGCATATAAAGAGTGTCTGGAGTGATGTGGAGGAAGATTTAAAATGTCTATATTTCATTCAATATTTGATAGTTTGAAAATCCTAACCAAGAGTTCTCATTCATCTTTTTACACAAGGAACTTGATAACGATTTGCACAGTTAATCCACATAGCTAATCCCTCCCACTCTGGGACATCACTCAGTTTGATTCGTGCTTTTCAGCTTTTGTAACATGGTTGGTATTTTCAAAGTAGCTGTGACCTCAGTAATGTCCCTGGATCAATTTAGAAATATCTGTGTTTTCTAACAGTTTTGTCTCTCTTTTAGCATGTATCTCTGAACCTATCTGATTGTCTTTCTACTTATAAATACTGAAAATACATATCATGAGGAAAAACAAATAATTTTAAGATCTCTTCAGTCAACCACTTCCTCCAACCATGTTCCTTTGTCCTCCCTTGGGTTTTGGCATTACAGTTTCAAATCTAACCAGTCTGGTCTCTGCCAGATAAAAGCAAGAGGCAAATAAACAGAAACAAAACAAAGAGGATGGGGAGAGAATGTGGGGTTTGTTTGCTTTTTGTTATGCTTCGAAGATTGCCACTGAAGACTTTATCTGCCCTGAAGCCAGAGTGCACATGATGGTGTTGATAATAGAAGAGCCTTACCTGCACTTGTTGCCAGGCCTTTTGGGCTGCACGTACCAATGTAACTGGAAATGAATGCCAGTCATGGAATCCTTGTACTTGAAGCTTTGGTCACGTAATGTACGTGACCAAATTCTTTTATTTGCTTTGTAACTTGAGCAAAAGCCAGGCTAACTAAATTGTAGGGCACTTTGCACAATGTGTAAAAATGGTACCTTGTATGAGCAAACTGATTACAATAGTTTGCTCCCTGGAAGAATGCTGGTGTACAGGTATGGAGTCACCAGCACATCTCTCCAAGTGATGCAGGGAATGAAATTCTCCCTGTACCTTTCATTCAAGGATAGCTGTGGCTGATGGCTGGATTTTCACCTGTTTTCCTATAGTATTCCAGTATCCATTTTTCCCTGTTGTGAATGGAGAGAGATGAAAATTTGGGCATTGCCATGGATGAGTGCTTCTTTTCTTTATGGCCGTATCTGTCAGTTTCAAACGAGGCAAATGGTACTCCCTGGGGACTGCCATTTTCTTCTAGAAGAAGAAAGCAGTAAGCAACTTCAGTTAAAATCAATGAAAACCCCATCAGACTGCAAATATTAAACAATTTTTTCAGGGCATATGTTTTGGATGACTGTAATTTTTGAACTTGATTTTAGTTAGTGCTGTCAGGAAACTTCAAATGCGGATGTATTTCTGATGTGTTGCCCCTCACAGACCATTCTTTTTCTATTCTGCTTGACACCCCCTTGGGTTTAGTTTGCAGTCAGATTACAGCACTCACTTGCACCGGCAGGCATTATTGACTTTTAAAAGTAAGTGTGTGTATTTGATGTTGACTTTGGAACTTCCTTTAAAAATGTAAAATACTTGCTCAGTATTTTACCTTGATAGTTACTTGCTGTGGCTTCTAGTTATTGCCAGTTATCAAGTAGCAGTAGCATCCTGTTATAGGATAGGCGTGGAGTCAGACACAGGAACTGAAAGCACTGTTGTGTTTCTGGCTTTCAGTCATTGGCCTCAGGCTCTGATGTGAGATGAGCCGGCTCCATGGCACCGAGCACCAGAGCACAGCCTTCCTGTAGGGCATGCCCCAGAGACTGCCCTGCTGCCTTTTGCTGCATGTGGGTGGGATGTGAAGAGCCCCAGGCTTTAGCACTTCAGCTGTGGGCTCTGAGCAGTGTGACGCTTCTGAAGGAATGCACTTTGGTGTCACTGGAGCTATGGTTGGTGACCTGTTTCACACTCAGAAGCAGATAAACGGACTAACTAGTAGCTTTAGTCAAACCTACTATGCTAGGACACGTAAAAGGACTAGACTAAAAGCTGATTTCTCGTCAAAGAAATGATGACTTTAAAAGAATATAGGCTATTAATGGATACAAGCAGAATACAAGGAAATGACTCTGCTTTGCTCAGTGAGACAGGACAATAGCAGAGCTGACATGTTTGTTTTCGTGTCTGATAGGTGAGACAGTGAGACTTCTCTGTAAATATCCACATCAGCAGTTTGTTACCTCCCTTATCTACTATGGGTAAATTTTTAACTTCCAGTTAACCACGTCAGCTGAACTTTGTAAATAGGCTTAACTGGTGTGGTTGTAACTACATACGCCTTCTTTGAGACTGGCTGTTACTGTTAAGAGCTGTTACTTTGGCAGCAGGATCACTGCTAGCACACTGTGTTGGACACACCGTTGAGGTTTTGGTTATGGAGTTCTGCTGTTTTACAAAGTGTACCTTCCCATCAGTGACAAGCTTAACTTTTACTTAACACATCTCAGAGAACTGATTTTTTTTTTTTTTTTTTAAAGTGCTGCTACAGACCAATAGCTTTCTACTTAAGTGACGAGCTGATTCTATCGAGTCTGAGTCTCCTGGCTGCACAACATCCTGTGTTTTGACTACTATTTTAGAAGGTGATTTGCTCATTAGAACAAGTTCCACTTCCTTATTAGAAAGAAATGCCTTAATTGTATAGAGAGGTCAAATTTTGATTTTGACATGCATTTCTTTGCACTAGTCCTCAGCTCATATTTCAAATACATACGGGTTTGCTATTTCATAAAATACTAATCAGGTAAGTGTATGAAAAATGTAGAAGCAAAAGTCAGTGGATTCTTAAATGATCTACTGTCTGTCCATGGTGGATAGTAGGTTGCTTGGATTCTAAACTAATACCATAACTTTTATAAAAAAAAAAAAAATAAATAAATAAAAGTTCATTCTACTTCTCCAAAATGTTGTACATATCTGTGTGTCAAGGAAATAGTGCACTGCTCAAGTTTAAGGGCAGTGAGGTATTTTAAGGTATTCTGAAATAGCTCAGAAGAACGTGCCCCAAATCGAGAATGAATTGTTAAATGAACTTGGATATGCTGAAACGTAGGACGCTGGGTTGCCTCTGTATGATTCCACAGTTAAATGGAAAAGAGTTCTAAAATATTCCATACACTTGGCAAATCTAAACTGTAGGATGCAGCGGGCAATGGGACTTTCTGTGACTAACAGAAAATGACTAGGTTGCATTGTCTTTTACTGTGAAGAAATGATGATGGACCTTCCAAAGTGTCCTGTTTTAAAAACTAACAATAATTGCTATTACAGGTTCAATTCCTGATGTGCAGATGAGCTCTGTACATGCAGCAAATCATCTTCTGTGCATGTGGAAAATATAATTCAGGATTTTATGAAAGTGAACAGGCAAGATAGGTTTGAATGTTAGGATTTTTTCTGTGTTGTGTTTTTCAAATGGCCATTATGGGCTGGAACTCTTAGGTTCTAGCTCTAGTTTCATAAACTACGTTTGTCTGAACACAGCCTTGGGGAGTGTTTTGAAAAAATGAAATGGCTCAAATTCTTATATCAGATTGAAATATTTCACTCTTGCCTGAAAATGTAGTATTAAAATAACTGTCTTCCCGTTTCATTTTTAAAGGGAGAAGTTGTGAAAGAGCAAGTTATGGAAATGAAACATATTGCAGTTTTGAGAACACTGCTAGAAGCTGTCTAAATAGCTTGTACATTCACCTTCTGTCTGCTTGAAAAGGACGCAGTTTCTGGAGGAATGTAACATTAGAAGGACTGAAACCTCTGTTGTCCTAAGCTGTCGTCTGAGGCACACTACTTTCTCATGCTCAGTGTTATATTTGAATCTTGGAAAGTTAAAAGCTTTGGCTTTCTGTAATTTGATTCTGAGATCAGTAAGCGCATAGGGATGGTGTGATAGCAGGCAGCTAACCCGCACGTCATTGGGACCAAAGGCATGCTGGTCATGCATATGGTGTGGGACTGGATGCTATGATAACACATGGCCACTTTATGTGAAGTTTTTATTGATAGGAAGTTATGAAGCACTTTGGAGATCATAACTGCTTCCCCATTTCAGAATGCAGGAACTAAGACATTCAAAGCCTACTAATACACAAATAGCAGATAATTAGAAATAAGCTAATTTACACATCCCTGACGTCTGCTCTCCAGTACAAAAATCATTACCAAAATACATAATAACAGTGTACTTTGTTTCAAAATTATCAGACTAACTAGATTTAGAATTTTTCAGCAAAGTAATGCTATTGGGAGAAAGAGGTAATAATAAAAAATAAACGTTTGTGGTGGATTTAGTGATTTTATTTAAGCCTATTCTGAGAGATGTTCCTGCCTGTCCAGTACAGAGCTCATCAAATGAAACTGCCAGGTGACAAAATCAGAACAAACCTGTTCTTAACATGCTGCGTTGTCGAGCTGTAGAGCCCTTTTCTCTGGGACGTTGTCAGCGTCAAAAATTTGCATGAGTTCAGAGAACAGTTGAGTAATTTCATGAAAGAAAGCTCTCCTGGGGATTATTAATCATACAAACATCCCATCTGGCCCAGAATGTCCCGAACTCTCAATTTCTAAAGATTGATAGTACTGATAGGAAGTATTTCTGTTTGCTTATCCTGTTCCTAAACTTTTGTTAGGGACAGGAAGCTGTAGTAGATAAGGCCTTTAGAGTCATCTAGCAGTTTTTGATTTTTTTTAAGCTGGGGATTTGTTCTGAGAACTGTAATCGTTGTTGCCTGGCTTGTACTCAGAGAAATCTATTTTTGAGAGAGGAACAGCAGCAGCAGAAGACTCTGAGGACAGACTCTGAAACTATTTCATGATTGCACAAAGAGAGTTCTTAACAGGTCTAAGTAAATTACATTACCCAAAAGCTTAGGTAGTGAGCTATAAACAGGCCTGTTTTGTCCTGCACATTGCTTGGACATCGGAGGGGTCCCTGACTGGCAGGAGGGAGAGAAGTCAGATTCCCCCTCATTGTACAAGTCAGATAGGAGTACGATGAGAGTAACAACAGATTTCATTTCCTGTTCCAAGCTGCACTGAGAAAGTGCATGGCTGCTTGGCGGGTGCTCCCAAGCAAGCCCCATGCACACAGTTTCTTTCCCCTTGTATTTCCTTCTTCCATTTTTCCCTTTCCAAGTTATTTCCATCTACCATTCTTGTTGCTTCCCAAATAGACAGCTCAGCACTGTTTCCCTTTCCCCACTGATCTCAGTTCTGTTGACTTTATACCTTTATTTAATATCGATTATACAGTTTTATACAGTTGTCCTGGTAAATTCTGTTAAGCTACTGCTCCCTGTCTGTTATCTGCAGAGCTCACCCTTTCTTGTGCTGCTGTCTCATTAGTGGTGCCACAGGACAGGGCGAGCCATCTGTGTATGTGCTACTATTCCTCCTGTTATCTGTAGCGTCTCGCACTTGTTCCTGGTATCTCGTCAGAGGAACTGTGAGTCTGGGTGGCCCCTCTGCTCACTTCCCTAACATATAGAAAGTTTTCTTAGTTTATAACTTTGTGTTGGGGCCCTAGAAGAATTCTAGAATAATACGGTTTATGTATACCTCTATATTTACTATAAGAATGCCCTAGCAATATTTTATAGTTAAAGCTTTATCAAAATAACCACAGCTGTTAGCACTGGAGGGAAAGGGACTTGGTAGATGGAAAAGGATGGACATACTCGGATCAAGCCCAGAGGTGGACGAAGAGTGCTTCTTGTAGGGGGGAAAAAAGTAATTGATTTAGGGAAGAAGTATGAGACAAAAGAAGTATTTATTTATTTTCCAAGAATGCTTCATCCAAACCAGAATCTCTAGAATTTACAAAATTTGCTCACAGGCAGCCAGTAAACCAGAAATGAAAGTTGACAGGACCTGTCAAGCAGGCTGCTAGGGAAGCTCAGCTCCGTGCCTGCTCTGTTCCTGACCCATCAGCCTGCCTAGAAGGGACTTGTCAAAGCCAGCAAAAGAAGTGAGTGAAACTGATGCATTTGGGGTGTTTTATTGGTGGTGGTGGTTTTTTTGTTGTTTTGTTTTGATGGGGGCTAGGGGACAGCTGGTTTTTAGACATGGACAGTTGAATTTCTAACAGAGAACTTCTCAACCAGCTGTAGTCTATGAGACACCTCATAGCTCAGGAACTTGACATAGATTAAGTTGCATTTTCGGAAATTACCGTGACTGTTTAGATATTGTTTTCACTTTTGCTAAATACAATAAATACTTTGATCACCTTTGAGTAACTTGAAATAAAATGTAGAATCAAGAGAACTGATCTGAGAAACCTGTGTGGTTGTACATTCCTGCCTGAAAAAAGCAAGGGAATTAGAGGAAAGGAATAGTGTGTACTGGAAGATAAGTCTCGTCTGTGCCTCTTTTCTCCAGGCTTGCAGGTTTGTCAACTGTTGGCTTCCCCTTTTTCTCCTCTTTCTGCTTATGAAGAGACAGAACTTTCAGATAGTTGTTTGAATGGCTTGAATTATGGAGGAGCAGCCTGTCTTCTATATCTGTGGTACTTTATATCTTTGTGTAAAGTACCATATAAGCTGAGAAACTGGTGAGATTAAATGACAATGCAAAGCTAAAACTTCTACCCATTAAGGGAATAAGTTTCTACTTGATGGGCTGGAAGATGTCTCTCCCTCGTAGCACTACAGCCTGTGGAAGTTGTCACGGTATTAGCTGTGCTACAGACAGCCATGATATCAGCAGTGTTACAGATAGAGCAGATGGGGATTATGCTCCATTTGAGCTGTGAATGGTATATGGCATTTGGAGTAATTTTTAAGAACTGCAATATAAGGTCTGGATTCTCTCATTTTCTTCTATCTTTTAGTAATAATTCCTGAGTGTTTGCTTTTTCAGTAACAAACAATGTTTGTGTGTTTCATTTTCTCCTCTTTTACAAAAATGTGCAAGGAGCCTCTGCTATCTTCATGCTTCTACTCTGTTCTATTCTCTTTTTGTCCATCTACAAGTAAGTAGAGCTAATTTTTCAGGCTTTCCATTGAGGAAAATATCTCAGTGCCTCTTAATTGAATTCTGTTTCCTCTATATTCTTTTGCTGCCAGAAGGTGATTGGAACAGAATGCTGGTGTTCGTCTTGGCTGGTGTTAATTGCACATCAGTTTTATATTTTTCCATTCATTTCCTTGTACAACTGAGCATCTGATTTCTTCTGTCTGTCATGAAAGCATGAACATCGACATTCTGCAGACAGCTCGTATCAAGTCCATGTAGATCTGTTGAAATATTAGCAGTACAATAATTTTCTATCTCCATTAGAAACACTTCTTGCAGAGGAACAATTGGATATGTACGGAAAACATTGTGTGAAGTATTAATATGCTCTTCATAGCGTTGGAAGAGGTGCTGTCTAGAGGTCAAATTACTTACTGTATCTAAATGCAGATCTTTATGCATTTCAAGATTGTTTTTAAATTGTAGCTTTCCACAAAAGGCTTCACTGTATATATATATATATATATACACCTTTCAGTACAAACACGTTACTTCCCAGGTGTTTAACTCCAGTTTGATTGGTGGGAATTATAGATACCAGGTACGTTTCATCTGTTGGGCATAAGGGCAAGTGCCTTATTAATTCTTTTGCAGATGACTTTGTGTGAATTGGAATACAAAGTTAACTTACAAGTCTGGTGACAATTGTGTAATGTGGATACCATGGCAGTGGAATTGGGCAAAAGCCTTAAGTTCTGAGTATCGTGTGTTTTGAGAACATCACCGGCACTCATTGTGCCACGATCCGCAGGCTGGATAAACGTTGGAAGAGAAAAATAGGTGCCATATGAGAGTGATAATGTTTGTTTGCAATATCAGTTTCATATGCTAAGGTAAGACTGCTAAAGGTGAACAAGTGATATGCATTTTTTGTTGTGGTGGCTCTTTCACTGTTAGTACAGAGAGCAATGACTAATTTACAAAAACAAATTTTCACTTCAGAAAAATCATTACAACACAGTCTGTGTTTCTGAGAAATACTTAGAGGGCTGCAGATTTAACAAGAAAAAAAAAAAACCTTTCTTAAAATAATTTTCTCTTAATATCACATGCAGCCCTGGGTAAGCTGTTTGGTCAGTCCTAAACAAGAGAAGTAGATACATATGTATGAATTATGATTTCCGTCCATTTCACATAACACTGGGTCTTTCTCATATTTTGCTAAGGTCTGATTATCTTAATTATTCTTGAATCGTCCTATACGAAGGCAATAAGTCGATAGTAGCAGTAAGTAGCTCTTAATTTGCTGTCAGAAATAAGCTGACAGTGTTTTGCACAGCTGAAGCAGTTTATGTAATATAGGAAAAAAAAACTTGAAATAGATCTGAAGGCTGGGAAAAGTCTTTAACAACTCATAATTTTCATCTGGAATACTTTAAACTCAGCCAAAATCTTGGGTTGGAATGAGAGTTGCATCCTTGTTGTTAATAGGAAGGAATCATAGAATGGTTTTGGATAGAAGGGACCTTAAAGATCATCTAGCTCCTACTCGTGCCATGGGCAGGATTGCCAACCACTGGATCAGGCTGCCAAGGGCCCCATCCAACCTCACCTTGACCCCCTCTGGGGATGGGGCATCCACAACTTCTCTGGGCAGCTGTGTCAGTGCCTCACCATCCTCGGAGTGAAAAATTTCCCCCTAGCATCTAATTTAAACCTCTTCTAGTTTAGTCACTTTTAGTGAGCCAGCATGGCATCACCAGGCAGCCTGCCCCGTGGGGGGGGAAAGAAAAACATTTTCCTCCAACCATGCCTGACACCACCCCACACACACACCTTGTCCATTGTCTCTCCAGCTCCCTCCTCTCCACCATTTCCCACAGGTACTGGGGTGCTGTCACCCCCAGAGCTGCCTGCTCCAGGCTGGGCCAGCACCAGCCCCTCAGCCTCTCCTCACAGGGCACTGCTCCGTCCTTCATCATGGTGGGGGCCCAACACTGAGATCACCACAGTTTATCAGTGTCTTTTCTATACAGAGATGCCCCAAATGGAATACAATATCTAGGTTCAGTCTCACAGCTGCTGAGTGCAGCAGATAATCCCAATTCCCAATGGACAGACTGTGTTCCTGCTGCCCAGGCACTGCTGGCTCGCACACAGCTCTCTGTGCACCAGACCCCAGTGCCTTCCTGGCAGACCAAAGCTGCTCACCAGCCTGGCTGTTCCTGCTGCCGTTGTCAGGGATTATGGACTTTGCATTTGTCCCCTGCTGTACATCATGAAATTCCTGTTGGCTTGGCCCTCCAGCCTGTCTTGGTCTCAGAATGACAGTCTCAATGCTCTCAGGTGGGATGTCCATCTGCCCCCTTCTGCCTGGTGTCACCTTCAGGCTTGGTAAGTAAGGGTGCACCATGTCACATCTTCCAGATCACTGATAGAGATATTTAAAAAAAAAAAAAAAAAATTAAAAAAAAAGTGATGAATAAATATTTTCTGGATTTGACCTCTATATAACAGTTTTTTGGCTGTTGGGAAACAGTCCAATCCTTTTGCTCTCATTTCAGGCTATTAGGCCACAGATACTTTTCCAAGCATCATGATAATGATGCAGACTTAGCCCTTGATCCATGCAGCAACTGTGTCCTGGATTAATCTATGTAAATACTCTTTAGTGAATCAGTGCTCTGACTTCTGGAAGTACAGTTTCACCACGGTCACAGTAATGAGCTCCAGGAGCAGAGCAGGTTCTTTAATAGGGTGCTGGAGTGAGAAGGGAATTGAATGAAGGGAAGGGCTGATTTGGGGCAGGGGGAGAGGAGCAATTGCAGCTGAGAGTTAGTGGCATATGGGTGAGGACTGGATATGTACTGCTCTGGTCTGACCTCTTGTCACGAGCTGCTGGTTTGAGGAACATTTATTGGCAGTACCCAGTGTTTTGGAAAGCTCAGTGCCCTGCGCTTCATGAAGTCAAGAGGATGCAATGAAAGAAAAGAAAATGCAATTAAAGAATGCACTTAATGCATCTGAAATTCCATTTTTTCAGTGCCAGCCTGGATTCCTATTGCAACTACAACTTCTTACCAGTAAGGTTTACACCCCTTCGTCTCCTAGGGTGCTCTGAGAGGAGTGCAGGATTGCAGAATGAGTGTGGAATGAATGCAGACTTACTCTGCTGAGGAAAAACTGCTGTTGTGTTGTTGTCGTTGTTGTTAGGATGTTTGTTTTTTTAAAAACCTCCTGGATAGGTCTATCTGCTCAGTCTGAACTAAATAAACTAACACTTTAATTGTAGTGGAGTGGACAAAAGTTGGATGTTTACTGCAGAGCAGAACTTAAAAGAATAGTGGCGGAGATTGGAAGTTCAAAATGGGGTCAGGAGAGAAGAGGAATAAACCATGTTCTTCGATGTAGTTTAAGGAGGGCCCTGCCCTGCAGAGTTTTTTCTGATCCTAGTCTGGTGGGTGGTTAGCGTGAATTGCAAAAGGAGATGGAAATCTCACAGCCCTGAGTAAAAGGAATGCCGTAAGAAGGTACGGGGGAGATGTCCAGTCCCAGCTAGCTGTGATAAGGAGCGTCAGCATGGTGTGTGCAGACTTCGCTGCTCAGTCACTGATGTGACATGCTAAGAGAGGTCGTGGGCAATTCTACCAACAAATCTGTGCCTGTGGAGATACGCAGAAGCCCCAGCAATCTTAGTGCCTACTGACAGGCAATAATATGCATCTGTATGAAGTTGTTTGCATTAAAGAGGGAGAATAATAAATAGATTCTTCAGAAACGTTTTCCTCCCTTTTTGTAATTTTAGCTTTGTGCTGAAATAATGACTTGAGTCACCTTGATATTAATGTGGATGTGTTGTGCTGCATAGCGCTGCACTTATGTTTTGTTTGCACTACTCCTGCTGAGATTGGGAACTTCTAGTAGTGGCGTGGCTGAGTAGTGCCAGGTACTTACAAATGTGTAGGAGATACAGTCCCTACCATGAATAATTCATAATTTAATTAGAAGCAAACCTTATCAAATAGCTGTTTAAAGAACAGCAGGGGAAAAAAAAGATAAGAACAAAAGCATGATTATATCATGCCCTTGTGGGTGTCTCCTTCTTCACCCTGTTCAGCTTAGGATTTCTTGGAAACTGTAACAAGTCATAAGCAGACTAGGGGAAAAAAATGCCACTGTGTAGGATGAGTTGCTGTTTAACAGTGTTCTTCATAAGAGAACTATTTCCACAAATTACTGTCTTTTTTTTTCCCTTTATCTTTTCCTTTCCCTTTTACAACATTAGTAAAATTATGCATGAACTTCAGAGGCTGCATAAGATCTAAGAAATATAGGGTTTTTGTACATCTCTTCTGTGCTTCTCTAAGTGAAAATGAGCTTTCGTTCTGGCTATTGTCAGTAATGAACAATAACTTGAGTTCTTGAATGTTACTTTATGATGTGATATGTTTCTCTTTTGATGGATGTTTCACTTACACAAAACATATATTTGATTATGTTCTTTAAAAATTAGCCATTAGTGAAACTACTTAGAAAAAAAAACAAACATTGGAATATCGCTATTTTCTCCATCATGGAAATTAAATAAATAAATAAATCCAAACTGCTGAAATAATGAAGTTTCTGAAGAAACAACATCCAGCTTTTACACTAGTAATATGGAAATAATTTTTTAGTCCATCTGTTAAAGAGCTCGTCTGACTTTTCTGTTGGGTTTTGAAGAAGATTTAGCTTTGGTGAAATACGGTGGTCTTGGGTGAGAAGCTTTAAGCTTCAATTTATTTCTGAAACGCAAATCTTAGTAACAGTTGCTGAATTGTAAGATGGGGCTCTATGGGATCAATTTCCATATTACTTAGAATGCTCTTTTGTTAATTTTCTTCCTACATATGTACGCAGATGTCAATGGAATCTGTAGTTATCTGAAAATAGAGCAGCTTCAAAGTTAATGTCAGCTGTGTTCAATTTCATGATGCTACACTTCAATACCACATCTGCATTTCTTTTTTCTACTAGTTTAGTTGCAGAAAATGTGCCATTGGTTCCCCCACCAGTGATTGAGAGTTGGATGTCAGAGCGGTTTGACAGCATCTGTCTTGATGCTTTCATCAAATATCCGCTTTCAGGAAAGATATTTTCAGGAAAAACTTGAAATACCTACAGCACACATTGAAATCCTAGCTTATTTGGTTGTTTCCTTCCACAAGTATATTGTCCAAATCCCTCAGTTTTAAAAGGAAATAGTCATTTCTTTCGTATCTGTTTTGCTTGCTATATATCAAGGAAAAGAAAGCTGAAGCTGAGTGAATGAATCTCAAATTAAGCTAGAAGCAATCTACTTGTCCAGCTTTGGGTGGTTTAAGGTAAAATGAATGCTGTTATAACAGATTTGCCTAATGATATGGACAAGAGTTTTGATCTACGCTTTTATTTCCATGGAATTGATAGTTTAATCTGACTGAAAATTTCATTTATACAAGGAAAGTGTTTCAGCTAGGATGCTTTGATACTGGGTCAAGTAGTTTGTTTTTCTTATTAGTGTTGGAATTGCTTAGGGGAGAAGCAGACCATAGTATCAGCTTGATCTGCGTGAGACCCGTGTTTGGAATGTGGAGGTGAACTCTGCTCTTCCTTCAAATTCCTATGCCTTTCCACCCTATGACTTTTACTGAAACAAACTGTGCAATAGTTCAAGCAGTGTAGCCCAGCTCTGATTTAGAATGTAGCTGTACAGCATTACGGAAATTTCAGAAAATTCACAGTTTTAGATGTGCTTTACTGTTCAGTAAAGAAAGATATGTCTGACAAATGAGTAGTATGGAAAATAGTACAATAATTTTCAAATGAACTCCTTTATTTGTTGAAGACATCACAGCATAAGAGCTACTGTTCTTATGAATCCTTATACAAAATAGTCTCTTTCTGTGTGCTTGTGCATTAAACAAAATATACAATAATAAGCTGTCTTAGTTTCTAACTGAAACTTTCTCTCAGTGTCTACTACAAAGCTGTGTTTTGGTTCTAGAAAGAAAACATGGCTGATAACACCCGGCAGCGCTGAACAGAACCAAGGACATTTGTATGTCTCTGCCAGGAGAGTAAAGAGGCTGGGGGGGGCCTCAGGGAGCTAGGAGGGGACAAGAATGGGGCAGCTGACCCAAACTGACCAAAGTGATATTCCACACCATATGACATCATGTAATATAAGGAAGGGAAGGGAGCAGGGAGGGCCCGTTTGCTTGGGGATTGGCTGAGCATCGGTCGCGGTCGGTGAGCGATTGCTTTGTACAATCACTTATTTTGTATATAATTATCATTACTGTTATTGTACTCTATTTTCTTCTTTCTGTTAGTAAATAGTTTTTATCTCAACCCCAGAGTTCTACCTTATTTCTCGATTCTCTCCCCCATCCCAGCTGGGAGGAGGGGGGGGGTGAGCGAAAGGCTGTGTGGGGTTTCCAGGCCTGCCTGCTGAAACCAGAACATAAGCGTAGAAAATAACCTTACCTGCAAATTTCCTGTTCTCTTCAGTGAACTTTTAATTGCAATTCATGTTACAGAATTAATGGAATAATTTATTCCTTTTAAAATGTGTAACTGAATGAAGGACTGTGCAGCCTCTGTCCCTGGGTAACAAATGATGCCCACAGCAGCATACGATGAATATTAGTTGGATAGTTTAATACTCTACTAAAGAGGCTTACACGCTACCATGAGGAGTAGAAAATACAAGAATAGAAGCTTATCTAGAACTTAATATAACACATGTGGGAATAATACTTAGCATTTCTGTCAGGCTTTCCATTTGAAGATTGTGAAGTGCTTTGCAATACAAATGATGAATTAATCCTCAGAATAGTTCTTAATGTTTTTGTTTTCCCTCTTAGTTCCTCTTTTATATGCAGAACTTGGATTTTCTTGTTTTATTTATTTATTGTGGGCAATAAACTAATTATTTGTAGGATTCTGAAATGCAGGAATTTGTTCATCTCGTCTTTTAATGTAAAACATTAAATACAGAACCATGTAAAACATTTCATGATACAATGTGCATTTTTGTCATTAAGAGAGAATCCTGTAAATCAGTTTGGCTGTTCTGGCCATGTTGACACCATAAAATCTCTAGATATTTCTATCTGTGGACTGCGCTGCGTGTCCTGTGCTGTGGGAATTGGTTTCAGAACCACTTCTGAGACCGAACAGTTAAGCACTTCTGACTTCTTAGTCCTCCGTTCCTGTGACAAGGCAAGTGAAGACATGGCTTAAACAGCAAGCACCTCGCTGTTCCCCAGATCTCAAACCGCTTCTCATTGGAAAACGGCATCTAGGAGCTCTTGTCACTGTCCCATGAGCTAACACAGAAGCCTCCCTTGGGATGTACTGTACAGGCCCACATAAATGCACAGTGACAGAGTGTAGCTCAATTTTAGCATCAGGATGATGGCCCTGTGAAATGAGGTTATAAACACCACAAGTCTGTCAAGCTCCTGATTATAAATAATCTCCCTGCTGACAGAATTGGCCATATACATATGTGAAATTTCACAGGGACAGGATTTATTTTACGTCTTGGTGTAGAAAAACAGATTTCTGTTGCCAGTAGAGAAAAGGAGTATATTGTCATTTGTGTCTTGTTTTGTCAGATTCAAGGAAAGGTGTAAACAGTGTCTTTGGATATTTGGGATTTTTTTTTTTTAACTTTGTTTTTGGAATAAAAAATAGTAACTGAAAATGAAGAGCTTAGGATAAAATTTTGTTGGTTGTAAGTGCTTTTTTATTTCAAATCAAACTCTAAAGATGATTCTGTGTACAGAAAACAAGATCTGAATATAAACTGATTTGTTGACTTCTCTGTCTAATTTTCTCTTGGTCCTCAGTCAAGACGCTAGCTGAAATTGTGTTTTGTGAAGAGCTGCTTAAAAGTAACATTGTTAGCACTCTAGCATAACAGTAGACATAGTGTAAATTTAAAAAGGAACAAAAAAATAGATGTATCACTCCTTAGACACATCTACATGCCTGTTCTGACAAGGTTATTAACTATGAAAAATTAACAAAGAAGTAACCACAATGGGGCACCCTACATGTTTACCTAGAACGTCCACTCTGCAGTGAGTCTGAATAGGGTAAAAAGCTGTAATTACAGATATGAGTTACTATAAAATCCTGGTTTTGTATGCTGAGGAAATTCAAGGCAGTTATTATTAGCTGAAACACTTCCAGATGGAAAAGGCATTGGAATGTACTGTGATTACCTGCAGAACTGCAGGAAAAGATTGAAATAAAGGGTTTGAAGTACTATCAAAGTAATAATAGGGAATGATGACCAAAGTTTTTTTTTTTTTTTTTTAAAAAAAAAAAAATGGAAAGAACATGCTCTGTAACAAGAGAAACTTCCAAATGATTTCACAATGCAGTTGTGCTTCCTAATCCTAGGAAAAAGTTATTGCTTCATGTTTTCAAGATGTAGATTACTCAAGACAAGGTCAATAAACTCAGCAAGTAACTTGTATTTCTTTAGAATTCTAACAGTATGCTAAACACCACTATGAAGATGGTAAAACACAGATGTAGTACTTCCACTAACTTCCAAGAAGACAGGCTGTGTTGCCAAAAATTACTCGCTATGATAAACAGTGAATTCCATAAAAGCATATGAAAAAGAGTTAATATGCAGCATAATTTTATGAAAACTAGTCGTGATTCAGCTTAAAGAAATCACACAATTTTTCATGGAGAAGTCCTGATTGGTGACCTTGTAATACCTTCAAAGGTACTGTTGTGCTCAGTAATAACAATTTCTGGAATGCCTGTGTAGTTTTTCAGCTGTACTGCAATTTGGCTAGTACTCGAGGACTGTGAAAACATTTGAAAATAGGTCTTTTTCTGAGCCTCATTTAGATGCAGTTGGTTAGCAATAATGAGAATGGAAAGTAAGAAAGAAAGGCTGCCTAAAACTTGAGTTTTTGCTAGTGGTTAATCTAATATTGTCTTCATGCACCGAAGTTACCACACGAGAGTTGTTGTGGTGAGTTCAGCATGACCAGCAGCCAGGCATCACACAGCTGCCTGGGGAGAAGGGAGCAAGAAGAACAGAAGTGAGAAAGCTGATGGGTTGAGGTAAAAGCAGTTCATTAGGGGAAGGAAGGAAGGTGTGGCAGGAATGAAAGATGCAAAAGTCACTTTTCGCTACCCACAGGTAGACCTGAGTGTGCTCTTAAGTGCTGTGGAGTCCCATTTTGGCCAGTCTAGGTCAGCTGTCTCAGCTATGCTCCCTCCCAGTCGCATGCCCACCCCCAGCCCTCCTGTGACTGGCAGCAGAGAAGAGGCAGGACTGGGAAAAACAGAAAGCTTTGATGTTGAGCAAGCACTGCTCCACAATAGACAAAACACTGCTGTGCTATCAGCATTATTTTAGCCACAAATTCAAAACAGAGCACCATACAGGATGCCGTGAAGAGTGTTAACGCCAGACCCGGTGCAGGCATCAGCCAAGTGATGATGATTTATACAGGAGAAAAGTTTAAGTGGAACATATCTAGCTGCTTCTTACTAATTCTAGGGACTTCTTTCATATTCCTTACTGATGCTGTAATAAATAAATAAAGTTTTATTTACAGCAACAGGAAGGAGAAAAGATTCAGGGGGACTAGACTGAATGAACATATCTCTCTGCTAAGGAGGAAAAAAAGGTAAAAGGTTCAACATAGATTGAAGATTTTTTTAACAATGAAGGTTTAACAGAGTAGACAAGCATACCATGATGTTTTCTTAAGGCCTTTCCTGTTAGGGTTTTATAAGGATCTTCTGCTGGGCAACCAGTATCATTTCAGTCTTCTGCTTCCCTCTCTTAGGAAGTCTTGGCATGATTTAAATGACTCTGTCGAAGGTCAGGATGGTACTATTTCATGCTGTGATAATTTTTTTCTTTAATATTGCAGTTCTATAAGGTGCTTGAATTATTTTTCTGACATCCTCTCTGACATCTCCATAGCTTGCACCTTAACCGCTGAAAATAGATCTTACTATATTCTTATTTTCATTCCACCTGGCACTGCAGTAGTTTGCATCTAAATACCATTACAGAGCTGATTCAGCATCACTCATTTTCTGGCAGTGTTTCTTGCCTGAACTCTTGGATGCTGCTGTTTGAATAGAATTGTATTTTGCATGTTTCAAGTGGCTTGTGTGTCCTTCTTAGACATTGTGTTAGTGTTTTGGAGGATGGCAGTAGCTAAAATAACAACAAATGGGAATTCATGATCAATGATCGTCTTTTGTCTGGCCAGCATTACAGCTGTTCTAAAGGTCTTTGTTTCTGCAAACCTGTTTTTTTGTCTGGTTGGGTTTGTTTGTTTGTTTTTGTTTTAATGACTTGTTTGTTTAGTTTTTAATTATGTTCATCTGGTTGAGAAGAACTGTAAAATTATCTTTCTTTAGCTCTGAAGGAAGCATTTACAAAAAAAAAATGCACAGGTCTTTTTGTGAATAGTGTCAGACCCTCACTTTTCTTCTCTAAATCTTTGCTGATACCAATTATAATAGCACCTTAAGTATTTTCCAACAGAGATGGAGTGATATTTCATTTTCTTGTGACTTCATAAGTAAAAATCATTGCCTCGTTTTGTTCTGAAGCTGTAAAAGCAGCCAGCTTACCAGTGAGAGGGCACTGCATAGCCAAGTGCTCGGCTGGGGCTTCTGGTTCTGCACGTCCTATGGCAGAGCTTAGAAAGGGACTTCACTAATGGAGACTTAGGGCCTCCCAGTGAGCTGTCAGGCTTTTTAGAATTTTTAGGTTCAATGAACATATTTAGCAAAGCTAGAAGAACTGAGGAATACGTCTATGCAAACGTAATTCTGCCTACTGACATCCTGGGACAATAATAAGGAATTATTTGAAAGCACCCAGGTGAAATCATTTTATTAGTTACACTGCAGGGGAGTTTGAGAGTATCTGGAATCATCTAGCCAGGAGCTTTGATATGCTTCATCATTAGGAACTTCTTGTTACGCAGGTGTTCTCAGTAAAGGTGAAATTTTATTTAAAATTTCAAGTGTTCAACAGTACTTGTGCAAGGAGTCAGAGAGGAAGAGCCTCAATGAATTAAAAAAAAAAAAAAAAAGTCTGGAGATACTGACTTGGGGATATCTAATGCAAACAGAGAGGTCAAGGGTGCAAGGATAGACAGATTTCTCCAAACAGCTGTTAAAATTTATTTCTAAACTTCCAGCGCAGCAAGTTTGGCATAAGCAAAGGCTTAATTATCCTTAACTCACGTCTATACAAATTGCTACTCAGTACTTTAGAACTTTTTCATTCTTATGTAGAACACAAAGCTATTAATAGGTAGGAAATCCTTTTTAGTAGGAAACTTAATTCGTATGGGGGAAAGCATATCAAGCCCTTCTGATGCAGTGAATACTAGAAATTGAGACTTACTGCTAAGCTGGAAGCACGAACTGTGACCCTATTGTCCAGCAGTGCTAAGGGTTGTTCTTGTTGGTTTTTGTTTGTTTTTAGGCCTACTGCGTCTGTGTGCTATTTGCACAGTTAAGTACAGTAACACTGAGTCCTAGCAACTCCTTGCTAGGTAGGCACAGCTTGTGTGGGGTTGCTAGTAGTTACATTTGTGTCTAGCACACTGAGTAGTTACACTCAGCAAAATGGGAGGCCTTGCTGAGAAATAAGAGGGCTTTTTCATGGAAATCCAGTAGTAACTGTTGTTAAAAGGTGGGCTCTACTGTGTGGGTTAGCTTCCTGTCTTACAGACCCAACAAGAAGTGGCTTCTGTTAAGAGCACACATCTGCATTTACAATGCAATATGATCAAAATGGAAATCAGTTGGAAAAGCTAAAGGCAACTGAGGGGACATCTTGTAGCGTCATGCACTTTGTGACTGTCCTGGCTGAACTGAACTGGGTATGGGTATGGGCTCTTGTCTTTCCTGCTTGGTAACTGATACTCCTGGCAGTTGGACTTAGAGAATGGGACAGGACAAAAATGACCATGAAAACAAAAATCTGCAAAAGTTTCTGCTCCCTGAGATGATTTGGTGTGGGAATGGGTGAGCACCGTCCCTTCTGCAAGAGAAAGAGCAGAGATGTGCTAGGAGAAAAAGGAGGGGAAAAGCCATAGCAGTACTGGCTTGTGCAGTCTTAGTTTTGTTACAATTCGACATCTTCAGGCACTTTCATTCAGATCATTTACTTACAACTTCAGTTGAAATAAATAAGCCTTTCCTTGTGGTGTTTCTAGATTAAGATTAAACAAACTAAAAGAATTACAATGTGACTTTTATGGGGAAAATAAGCTTTGACAAAGAATAGAAAATGTCAGGTTCAGTGCAGGTCAGGATTTAGCCTGTTGAAATCTTTGAGAATTTGTGTTCTGATATCTAAAGCCGAGCTTGCAGGTCTTGCACGACTGCAGGGCAGAATAAATCTTTCTTGTATAATATGCAAATTACCGGAAAACTTCATTGGTAAATTAGAAAAATTAGACAACAACCTTGTGCTGTGGCTAAATGATCAGTTTTGTATGATCCTGATCTCTTTTGCCAAGAGTGGGGGACGCCACACAGACATAAAGCCTGTGACTTGGCTGCCTGCTGCCAGGTCTGTGCAGGGAAAAAACGCCCCGTCCAGAGGGAAGCTGAGAGAGGGATGTGGCTCCTGCCAGCTGATGCATCCCCGCCACCCACAGCCTATGGACGTTTCTACACGGCTTCTTGCTGCCTGCCAGCTGAGATCTGACACCAGGCTAACTTTCTGGTGGAAAATGCTCGTATGTTAAATGCAGACACAATTTTTTTCATTTGTGAACTTGGCCCTGTAAACGCTCTACAGTAATTTAATGTTTCTGAATTCTCTTGCAGGATAGATGTGCATTTATGCTTCTATAAATAGCAAAGAATAATTTTTTCCCACAGGCATAGCAGTACTCTAGAAAATCTGTTGTCGTTTATTATGGTCTGGCTTAATGCAGTTTTTTAATTGACATGATTTCTCTGTGTAATTTGAGCAAAGGAAGGAGGAAGGAAGAAAGTTTAGGATTGCTATTATCAGCATGTCCTAAGGCTGTTGCTTTTAAATGTAGGATTATAACTGCTATTTAACAGAATTATCTTTGGCACACATGGCCTCAAGAAGAGGTCTGAAAGCAAGGGCAGAGCAGTGCTGTCAGCTGGCAGCCTGAAGCAGTATCTTTGAAAAGGTCTGAAACCATCAGTTCTTGTCTGGAAGAAGACCTCTGGCATTCCTAGCTCAGTTCTTCTTTGTACAAGCAGTGAGGAGAGGCTACACAGTGCTCTTATGCTCTTATGTGCTCTCTTGCTGTTATGTAAAGTCAGCCTGCTGGTGTGGCCTTTGAAGAAGACTGTTTCTGAGCAGAGGCTAAAGGCAATGCTGGCAAAGGGAGATGCTGGACCTGCTGGAGCCATGGGTTGGCTCCTGGCTGCTCACCCCAAGCACCCCTCAGCTTTGGGCTAGGCCTTGGTTGATTTAAGGTAGCAGGGGTGGGAAGTGTCCTGGAGTGGATCTGTTGCCAGCTTCTGAAGTGAATGCCCTCTGCTCTTGTCACAGAGCTCCTGTACTGGGTTCCCTGAGGGAGTTTTCCAAAGCAGATTTATTTGTGGTACAGCTCTGTGTGGAAAACACATCTTTATAGCCATGCTTAGTTGTAAAAGTTCTCGGCTATTTGTTCAAAATGATATATGAGAGTAGCTACAGAGGCATACAGTAGCATTTATAGTCGTAGAAAATTATATCATAATAACCTCAAAACCTTTCCTAGATGTCTTGCCTGCCCCTGGCTTCATTCTTGTAACTAGCTGTATTCAGTTTGAATCAGCTAGTTTTACGCAAGAAAATCTCTGCCAGACTCTGAAAATTCCTGTGGGTTGCTCTTAATTTTGACCTTAAAAATTTCTGCTCTAGAATAAGCAACAACAACAAAAAGTTTACTTCCATCAGTTTGAAGTGTAAGCTTAAGGGAACGAAAATAATATTTGAATTAATTTATAAGATGATCAATTAATTTATTAAATAGTAATTTTTATTACAAGCATGCAGATATCAAATACAGGTGGATCTGAGAGACACAGAGCTCTTAGGATAACCACACCACTGTCATCCAGAAAATAGCACTATTGAAATTTTTTACACAAAAATAACATAGTTCTAAGGCATAGAACATGAATTTAATGAAGCATTGAATAAAATATGTTTAATGTTGAGAATATTCTCAAGTCAGTATTTGCTGTGGCTTCTTGTAAAATCAACATTATAATCCTGCTTTTGTTTCCCTACAGATGATGAAATATGCCTGGGATAATTATAAGCGTTATGCATGGGGATTAAATGAACTGAAACCCATATCTAAGCAAGGACATTCAAGCAATTTATTTGGTGAGTAGAGTGTATTTTTTGTGCTTGGTGATGTTAGCATAAAACAGTAAATCAGCTGAAAAGATTATAGGTTATGAACACATTCTTTCTAGCCTTTGTGATGCAGTGTGGTGTTTCTTGCTTATGTTATGTATAGAAAATAACAGTTAATGAAGGTGATGCTATGACTGTATAGATTCCTTTCTGAATGAGAATAAACGAAGAGTGTCATTGCTGCATGGTAAAGTAGTAGTTTTGTTCCATTAAATACTGCCCTGCCTTAAAACTTTTCTTATAAAGTGGAACTCGTTGGCACCAGAGTCAGTAAGGATGAAATAAAAATATAAGATGGGGTGTGACTGTTTCAAGAAAAATCCTGTACGAGGAACAAACATTGTTGCTAGATACTCCCTACAGCCGTGAAGGTAGTTGAAGTTTTCTGCGGTTCTCAGGAACTTATTCCCAACACTTGAAGAAATTCATTAATCTGTATCCGTCAGGCTCCCTTAACAGGCTTTTTCTTTCATGAATATAATCATTATTTGCACCTCTAAATGTTACACAGGAGATGTTTAAATAACACCCAAGTTGTTATCAGTTTAGAACAAACATGGGGCTGAAAAGCTCCAGCAGGAGAGGCACACTGCAGAAATCCAGTGTAATGAGGCAAGACTTTTTAACGTACAAGTGGGACAGAGCTCTGGATAAACAGCAATTGAAGGGCAGCCGCATTCTGAGAAAGTGTGAGAAAGCAGTCTTATGAATTATCGTCTTTGGTTTTGCAGAAAAAGATCAATTAAACTGTTTGACAGCAATCTCTGTATTCAAATAAATTCTGTTTTCCAAGTAGAAAGCTGAAAAATGAACTAATTTCTGTGGCTGAGATCAAGTCAATATATTATTTTGATTTTAACAGGAACTTATTTTGTTGACTGTGTGGAAAAGATGGTTTCAAGTGCGAGCAGTTCCTGAAACAGCTTAAATAGAGCACTTATCAAATTCCCAACTATATTTGGAAGTTGCTAAGAGACAGCAGTTGTGATTATGAAAATAATTGTGAAAATGCAACATCTATGTTGATGTTGCTGCACTGCTTATCTACCCAAGATGATATCCAAAAAAGTTACTAGATTATAATTGTACAATTAGCTACTGAATTTAAAATGTTAACAGGGTGTTTGAAGCCAAAGTAGTTTGGCCTTCTGTTTCCATGTGCAAAACTAAATTTTTTTTAATTATCTTCTTTCAGATCACGAGTGGTTTTGCACTTTAATATCAGATTTCAATAACTGTTTAATGCAATCCTGTTTTCTTTATTTTCTTGGAGGAAGACAAAATGGTACATGATGTCTTGAAAATTGAAATGCTTAGTCTAGTTTTCATTGGCATCAGAAGTGGGATAAAAGTTAAACTGATTTGTGTTCTTAATGGTACTGCATGGATTTTTTGGAAAAAGCAGTAGGTGTATTGACTTGTGAAATTCTTAAGCAGAAGTGCTGTGGAGACTGCATAAGAATAAGTCACTGAAGATGCTGTTTAATGTGCAACAGGAAAGGTGTTGAATTTGAAAATAAAACTACGTTTAAAAGAATAAGAGGCAGAATCAGTCTAATTATAGGTCACTTACTCATCGTGGTCATCTTATGAGATCTTATTGCTGAGGAGATTTCCTTAAGAACATCTCTTATTGATCTTGGTGGCAAATCAAAATAAGTATTTGTTCTTTTTCTGAGAGAGTTACTTTGTGAAATACTGAAGAGCAACATATCTGTAAGTCACTCCATCTCATAAACTACCCTTTCCTGGACCTGTATTCTCCTTTTGTTTTTTAGAAAAAAAAAAAAAAAAAAGCTTGTTTCTCTAGTTTTGTCTTCAAAGCACTAGATCTGGTCTGTACTTTGATCCACAAATAGCTTTTCCCTTTTCATAAAGGAAAAAAAGGGATAAGTACCTCACTGTGGGTATCAGCATGTTCCAGCACTGTGGTTCACCGGGACTTAATGTTGTAGAGGCTACAGACAGTGTAGTTCTGACACAGAAGGGGAGATCTGTTTTCAAATGATGTTGCTTCCAAGCTTAACTTTGGAGGTATAATGGAATGCTGAGGCATTTTTTAGATAATCATGATTGTTGTCTTGAAGGCTGGGAAACATAAAAATAACATGGGCACTTAACAAGCACCAGCATGAATTTGGCAAGTTGTTTAATGCAGTGTGGTACTATTGCTAGACTAGGAGGAAGGGGAATATTGCTGGTGTGATGATGACAGGGGAAAGCTGAGTAGAAGCCCAGATGGTTCTGACATCTCGGGACGAAAAGCAACCTGTTTTAGCACTTTACACAAATTAAGAGTAGAAGAGCTCTGAGGTCTTCTTGAGGAACGTTAAAAGTGACATTTTATTTGTCCTAAACCCATGGAGCAGCCTTTTGAAGACAAGGACCTGCCTTGATTGTCCTAATATTCCGTGAACAGTGTAAGTGGAGAATGGAGGCTATATCCCATGAGCTTGAGGAAATCTTTAGACTGGAAGACATTCATGTTGTGAGCACAACTCACTTCCTCTCCCATGTGCACACTCAAAATAACCCTCTCTTTAAGGAAAGGCTTAAATGTATATTCAGCTGAAATATTTCTATTTCAAGATGAAGCCAAAGACTCATACTTGCCTCTGACCACTGAAAAGTCGTCTTGGCATATCCATGTAATGTTTTGTTTTCTTTTTAATTGCCACTTCAGCTTTTATCATATTTTCTTGGCAAGTAACTCACATTATTATGGGTCTTTTATTTTTTTACACCAGCTATAAAGGATTCAGTTACAATAAAAGCTATTTGATAAGGTAAAACTGAAGTGACAGCAGTCGTTTTCTCATTAGTAATTCTTAATAGTTTAATTCCATGAAATTAAATATATAACTCTTTCTAGACTAATCAAGTAAATCAGAACAGCTGAGTGGGGTTTTTTTTGCACCACACTGGTGCACATCTTTTTCACTGGTGGTTTGCTATGTGTACTAATGGTTCCTAATAGATTCTAACTGTCCATCAGTAGAATGTAGACCCTGTTCAAATGCTCAGTTTATTTAAAAACAAACAAAAAAAACAAATAACCAAAAAACTGTAGAAGAAAGAGTGGCAAAGTCACAATTTTGTGATCAGCTGTCTTCACTAAGCTTTCTCTGCTCATCCTAAAATTAGTGAACACTACTGGTAGAGATGGCTCTCTAGAAGCAGTTTCTGCACTTGAATGTTGCTAAAATGTTTTTATAATTTACTGTACATTAAATACAGGTTTGCAAGTTTAGTAATATTGTAACTCGTGAGCATAGTATAATCAATCTGCCAGTGGACAAGGGACCTTTTCTGGAGGGATAAGAGGAGACTACTAAGTACTCAAACACTGCAATGCCAAAGTAATATATTTTAGCAAGATCCTGTTCCTCCCACTTAGAACTGATTTTTGTAGTTTTCAGAGTATTGAAGTTCCCAAAGATTTTTAAAGTCTCCCAATATTCATATTCAAAACTCTCTTCCAGTGAATACCACTGTTCATTTTTGAACCGGTAATTTATTAGTATTCTTCAAGAAGTTTAATTTGAAGTTATTTAAAATAATATCTGAATTTAAATTGAGAATCTTCAGCATTTCCCATCTTCGCTCTTAATCTTACTTAACTTCACCGTTGCTGCTGAAGTCCCTGGAATTATGGATTTCAGTATGCGGTATTCATTTTGGAAGTGAGCCTGACATCTTTCTCAAATAATAGAAACTTGTCTAAAGAATAACATCAGCAGATATGTAGATGAATGGCTCAGCACAGCTTATGTGAAAGGAGGTCATGCTTCACAGCTATTGTTTTTTTCAAAGTTTGTCAATATGAAGGCAAGGAAGTTTATTGCCGGTTCAGATTTCCAGAAGCATTTTTCAGGGCTGTTAATGGCCTCTTGGAGTACTCTTCCAATAATGCTGCGTCTGTGCTCCCAAGTTACTTACTGCAGCCCTGAAAAATCAAGTGAACAGAGTGACAGTTTGGCAAGGATAACAAGTTACCCAAGTCAGTTAAAGCAATGGGAAACTGCAAGCAATTCTGTGAGCCCAGAGGGATTCCCTGAGAGATGATAATTGCACTTTAAAATAGCAAATGGGATCTAATATACCTAGATTTAAACTGGTACATAAGTGACATGGGAGATATGAATCTAGTTAACCTCAAAATAGATAATAAATCTTAAAAACTTTTTGGAGGCCCGTAAAAAGTGCCATAGATGGGATGAGTAAGGATTTATTATTTCTCGTGGGGAGCAATATCCCTTGCAGAGGGTTGAAATATCAAATCAATAGGTGACAAACTCAAAACAAGCAAAAGAAGAGGGTGTGTAGCTGAGCTGCATGAGTGCCAGAAGCATGGTGGATGCCAATGGCTTCCATGGAAAGCAAATAGATAAGCTAATAGATGAGAAATTAATAGGCTATTAAATAGTGAGACACCAGAGCTGGCTCTAGAATGCATAGACCTACAAAATACTGGAGATTAGAGAAGCATTCTAGAAATATCAATGCATTGTTAACTGTTGCACACATGAGAAATGTTTAAAAATATATATAAGTATTGTTTTTTCCTCCCTCCCCACTCTTACCAGCTGGTAACAGTGACTGAAAGTGTTGCTGGGGGATTGCCAGTTCTTCATGTTTTGGCATGGTATATTTTAATAATTAATCATGCCTGACACTTCAAATTTCTAATGATATTGGACAGGAGTCTTTAAGTGAACTTTAAATAAAGGAAACCACTGCTTAAAAATCTGAGTCAGCTTTTGAAATAGTGCTTTAAGAAACCTACAGCTCTAGTCAAAACATTAATTTTGTGAAATCTATGTATTTTTGAATATATTGAGAATAATGTAATTTAAATTTTATTGTATAATGTGTACATGTATACAGTTGGAAAAAATTCAATGCTTTATCGATTTTTTTCTTACATCTAATGTTACAAAATATCCAGTCTTATTTCTCATATCAAGAAAATCTAAACTGCTCTTAATATCTATATTAAGGAAAAGATTGTGACATATTTTTGTCTGGAATTGTGAGTATGAAATGACAAATTGAAGGAAGAAAACAAAGCAGAAAACATCTGCTTTGTCCGAGTTGTTTCAGTTTACAATAACTGAAAGGTGACAAAACAAATTTGCCTCAGTAGCTGTGAAAACAATGAAAGGTCTGGAAGATCAGGTTGGGGTTGAGTGCGATTTCAACACAGCTATGTATAAAATTTTCTACAGCAGTACAAAGTAGCCATTAAAACAGTTCTGCCAGTAAAAGAGGAAAATTCTTTTTGAACACTTGCACATTTCTGAAGTGGTGTCCTTAATTTATACATGCCTAATTTCTATCACATTAAAAGAAAAAACCAAGAAACTAATATAAATGTCATGTACTCATTTTCATAATTCTCAGAAACACAAAAATGTAACTTTTTCTGGAAGAAAGAACAATGTTCTAGTCATCTAATACATTCACACAAAAAGAAGAAATCTGAGTTCATGATGCTTGTTGGTCTGTGATTTATTACAGGTGGGGGAACCAACGTATAGTATGAGGGGTGATCACTTCATAGTTTGCTCCATTCCTCCCAGTTTTGCTGTGTGCTTTTCCACAGTTTTATTTCATTCAGAGTATGACACTGAGTCAGAAGAAGAAAAGCAGTTAATTTCAAGAAGGATAAGGAGAAAGCAGTGTTTTTGCCTAGCTTCCATTATGTTATAGAAAATGCATTAAGACAGATTTCTGGAACTTCTCCATGTAGTGTTCTCTTTAATGTCTGCAGATCACAAATCTTTCTCTGATTCACATATATGAATGCAAATATGTATGTGTGCATATCTATATATCCAAATACATTTGATAGCAAGGAATGTGGATGTTCTGGAGAATGAAAACAAGCTTGAT
The DNA here is from genome assembly GCA_013396635.1 of Penelope pileata. Lineage (NCBI taxonomy): Eukaryota > Metazoa > Chordata > Aves > Galliformes > Cracidae > Penelope > Penelope pileata. The sequence continues at coordinate 219,017 of WBMW01004119.1, read as the reverse complement.
ATACAAGGGCAGGGAGGAAAGTTGTAAACAGGCTATTAAATGCACCAACGGGCATTGATTTTGGCTAGCTGACTGAATGCTATATCAGACTCTCTTGGCAAAAAAAAAGAAAAAAAGAAAAAAATACAAGCAATGTCTACAAGCCTGAAACAGACAAATAAAAGTTTCTCAGCACACCCTCCAAATAGCTTGGCCATGAGCCAGTTGAGGTTCTTAAACCATATGGCCACATAAGCTCAGTCACAGAGCTGTGCTAATAAGCTTGTCATCCAAGGACAGCAGTTCTTCCTGCACTATCTCCCTGGAAACTCGCATGAAGTTATTCATCCTATGACCAATTTTTTTTTTTAATTATTCTTCTGCCAACCTACTCCTGAGGCGCTACTCCATTCTCTAATATAATCTAATTTTCTTATTTGTGTACATAGTTCTGTTTTGTTGGATATTAGAAAGGATGTTGTTAAATGAACCTACTGCACATTATGCAGGGATTATCTTAAACTACACTGTGCTGTATATCCAACTATTCCAAAACTCTGGATAATCAGTCATCTTGAGACATCATCCACAACTCCTGTAGGCAGCAGGATCTTTTTATTTTCTTCCAGATCGTTGTTAAAGACATCACTTTGTTAAATTTGAAGGGATCTTTAGATGCTGCTAGATAGTTTGTGTTAAGTTGCATGTTTACTGATTTCTTTTACTTTATCTTCAGTTAACTATCTTGTAGGCTATTTTATGTGTTTTCTAATGTTCACTTACATGGAACAAGTGACTATTAGTATAAAGGAGAGATAAATGCAGAGGTGAGTTTAACAAAGGAAATAAAATTGTGGTTGTTTCACCCTGATGGACAGCTAAACGCCGCCTCAAAGGAAGAGGGAGAGAAAATGCAATGGAAAAGGGCTCAGTGGTTGAGATAAGGACTGAGAGTTGTTTCCTCATCACTTTCCATCATGAGCAAAACAGACTCAGCATAGGGAGATTAATGTAATTTATTTCATATTACTAACAAACAAGAACTGAGAAACTACCTCCTCTCCACCTCATCCACCATCTTCTACCTCTTCCTCCTGTGAGTGATGCAGGCAAAGGGGGGGGCTGTGGTCAGTCCGTAATGCTTTGTCTCTGCCACTCCTCCATGGTCACTCTCTGCCCCTACTCCATGTGGGATTCCTCCCATGGGATGACATCCTTCCCCAACAGATCCTGCATGGGCTTCCCACAAGCTGCAGCTCTTCAAGCACTGCTCCAACGTAGCTCTGTACTACGGGGCTCAGCCTTCAGGAACTGCTCCAGTACAGGGCCCTACAGATGGCGGCTCCCCCAGACCTCCTGCTCCACCATGGGCTCCTCTCCATGGGCTGCAGCTCCAGCATGGGACCTGCTCCTGTGGGAGCTCTCCATGGGCTGTGGCCTCCTTCAGGCCACATCCATGGCTGCACTGTGGGTTCTGCCATGGCTGCATATGGAGATCTGCTCTGCCTGGTGCCCATGGGCTGCAGGGAACTTGTGCTTTGTGCCTGGAGCACCTCCTGTCCTCCTTCAGCACTGACCCTGGTGGCTGCAGGGCTGTTTCTCTTGCATTTTCTCTCATCTTTCTCCCAACTGCTGTTGTGCAGCAGCATTTCCCTTTCTTCAATCTGCTTTCCCAGAGGCACATTCAGTGTCAGTCATGGCCCATATCTAGCCAGCAGTGGGTCCTTTTCGGAGATATCTGCTGGGCTCTGCTCACAGAGGCCACCCCTGCAGTACTGCTGCCAAAACCTTGCCACGTAAATCCAATGCAAACATGTATGAGTACTTGGTTTGGAGTTTTTGGTAGAGACTAATATGTCTCACTTTGGTAGGCTTGCACATCTGGTTATTTTTATCATAAATTATTCACTTCAAGAATGTTGAAGTGTAACTGTTTGAAACAAATTTGACTATATAGTTGTCACATGAAGTGTCTTCTGAAGCGTTCAGAATAATGAGTGAAGTTGTTTCAAACAAAGTAAGATCTACTAGAGATTCTCCCGCTCTTTTTTTTCCACCCAGCAAGGAGAGGTTTCTACTCAAAGCAGGCCACATTCTGATTTTGTGTAGGCCAGATCCAGGAAACAATAGGAGATGTGTGACTCCAAGGGCAATTTGGTAAGGCTGAATTCTCCTCTTTTTCTTCTGACTTGGTAGTGAGTTGCAACTGAAGTACTAATCCTTAAAATTGAAAGCTTGACTGCTTAGAGGTAGTGTTAGCTGTATTACAAGAGGATTACCACAAAGAATGTCGTTGCTCTGAGCCTATCAAAATCCACTGAAGCAAATCAGGTTATAGATGATTTTTAAGTAGAGCTCAATTGAAAAGTTGACTATGAGCTGCTTTGTGTGTGTCTGGAGTTACTATATATCTGTAGTCTTTGCAGTAAAGTTCTTCAGCACGTTCTTGAGCCGTTTCCTACACTCAGTCTTACTTTCTCACAAGCTCAGGAAAAGTATAAGATACTTGGATATATTGAAAGGAATGCCCTTCCTTTAATATGAGAGAAGGGCAGCCAAGCTCCAAGTAAGCTCTGGGAAAGCTCCAAGTAAGCTCTGGGAAGATAGTATGCACTTGTTACCAAAGCATGCTGCGGTTTTATTCCTGGAGGATCAGGAAGAAAACAGAGATGACTTCCTTTACAGTAGAAAGGGGATATTCCAAAAGGATGGTAAAAGCAATTAGGAATTGTTAAAAGAGATAAAGTGTCCAGTTTTATTAAATGTATGAATCAACTGTTACAATAATACCAAGTATTATATTTTTAAGATGGTAAAAATGGGAAAATATTTTCTACCTGGAAGCTCAAGTTGATAAAGCGATGTTAGTTCTGCTATATGGAGGTGTCCAATTATTCCTCCATTTCATGAGGAAGAAGAATACCACGATGATAGTGAACACAAAAGGGTTCACTGAAATTATTAATTTCCAAGTTTAATATGAACAATTCAATTCTGATATGTGGCAAAACTCTACAAAATCAAGTTTACTTTTTTTTTTCCTCAAGCATCTCAGGATTACTGTCAGGTTCTCTAAAGTTGTTTGTAGCTACTGTCTTGTTGTTTAGCCAGTGGCATCTATTCCTGAGTGAGTAGTCAATTATCCGCCTGAGTCATTAGCTCTACTGGGGAGAGAGGGATTAGATCTAATGACTTCCTCTGGTTTTGCAACCTAAAGTATTTTGCATATATTCTAAATGTTTACTTCTGTGTCTAGGGTCTTCTGTAAAGACTATCTTAACAATAGTTTGCATTAATAATGAAGATTGCTGAAGTTAAATTCATAAACTCAAAATTCATAAATGCCAAATTGAATAAATTGACCCAAACTGAATTTTTTACAGTCTTTTGGTAAAAAAAAAGAATCAAAACTCTCTCTAGACCAAAATGCTGTTTTGAAAAGATTGTCATAAATTTCAAGGAAGCTTGGGAGCATCATTTGAGTGGCTTCGTTTTCTCCTCCACCATCCGCTACAGCCAATGGGTCATGTACATTTATTTATTCCATATTGAAATGAAAATATGGGTGATGTTTTGTCTTGCAACTTCATTGAAGGCTAGTAAACCGACCCTTATCCATCTCCATAAAAGGGGTAGAAGGACACTACTTTTGCAAACGAACCGAACTTGCTCTAAAAACCTGCATCTGGCAGCCTCTTCTGAGGTGAGAAATTCAGATATGTGCAAGTTTGCCTTTGTTCCACATAATGGTGTTGGGTGTAGGTTACATGGTGCATAATATCGTGCATAATGTCAGAGAAAATATTTTTCAGAGAGGATACTTGTGAAAGAGCTGGCTTCACTGAAATGCAATTACTACTTATCAGTTTCTTGAAGTTTTATGTATGTTACTGAGTATAAAGTATAAAAAGAAACACCTCCCTACCCCAGACTTTTTTCGGAATCAGTCATTTCTCAATTAGATTAATTGTCTTCTGTGAATTATATTTTACAGTGAATGGTTTCACCAGTGTTAAAAAAATACAAAACTGTGGCTGAAAATGTAATGCATTAGAACTGCTCTTCAAAACGGCATTAGAGGAAGAAATACTTAAATATTATGATGTTGTGTTTTGGCGTGAGAATCTACGTTAAGGCTGTGAATTACTAGTTGCCCACTTGAATGCCTATACATCCCGTTTTTAATTGGATAAATTTAAACTGGAGTTTGAAATTAGAATTAATTTGAATTAATTAGATTAAACTGAAAAACATTCTTTTGGAAAGCAAATCACTGGCTTCATTTATTTCAGGTAGCATTCAAGGAGCAACAATAGTGGATGCCCTTGATACACTGTACATCATGGAAATGAAAGAGGAATTCAAGGAAGCTAAGGAGTGGGTTGAAAAAAACTTGGATTTCAATGTGGTAAGTAGCGTTAATGATTAATTAATGGTTTGCTTAGTATCTAAGGACCAACTGAGGACTGGATTCAAATATTGCAAGCATGATTCAAGACTACAGCATTTAGATTATCAGTAGATAAAACAAGGCAAGAAGCAGGAATGTATTGAACTTCCTGCACTGCTTATAGGCAACTTTTCAGTCTGAGAGATTTATGCAGATAGGGGGCAACCACCTGAACTGAAGCAAGGAGAAAGTGGTAGAGTATCATTGTAAAATAAGCAAAAACTTTTTGACCTTTTTGGATGGTAGAATCAGAACTTCAATGCAAACGATTTTTTTTTTTTCTTTTTTTTTTTAGTTATGTAAATACTTCACAATTTTACTTGCTGGAATCTTCCATCAGTTAGACCTGCATTTAAAGAAGGCTATGCACAACATGCAATTGCTTAAGTTCCTTTGTGTGTTCTAGTGAAGTTGAATTTCCTGAGTTATACTCAAGTCAGCTCAGCACAGACTGATCTGCTTTAGCCGTATGGGGCACTAGGTCAGCACACCTGCATGTACAAATCATCCTATGGACCGGTAAATGTGCACTTGAGAGTTCATTCATAAAACTTTTATTCTAGAAATGTTCTAGCACTGAGCACCTAGAACAACCATAAAACTTTGGTTAAATTGAGAAGCCCTAGTGTTGGTCTTTTTTGTTTTGTTTTGTGAGCAAGAAGATGTAATGTAATTGCTGGTTACAGAGAGCCAATGGAGTAGCTCTACTGATGAGAGTAGTCGCAGTAAGGTACGTAGTGAGGCACTGTAAGTGCAGCAACACTGAGCTCCTTAAACCTCTTGTAGTTAAGGGACGTCATGGTGGAAACGCTTTCTGCAAACAAAATACTCATTCTAATATGTTATGCAGAAAGTCAGGATTAATTAGCTTCTCTTACATACTTGAGAAATAATTATCATTTTAAAAAGGAGGAGTTTATTAAGTGTGGATATTATATAGTTTATATAAGCAGCAATTTAGTGTGCATTTATGTTTATATTAGTAATGTAAATAGAGAATATTAAACTGTGCTTCTGAATAATGTCAGATGTCTGAGCAACATGCTAACTTTATCTTGAGCAGAAGATTTTTTTTTTCTGTAGAAATTTTTGTTATAAAATTTCTGTCTTACTAGCTTTGCATTAGGAAGCTTAAATGTAAGAACAAAACATACAAAATAGCAAATTCTTTCAGGGAAAAACTGAGCTCTACTTGGAGAAGTGTTATGATGTCTGTAAAGTGATTTACAATAATAACATTAAAATCATCATCTTTACATAAATCTTGCTATACTTTCTACTGCAAACTTCTACTTATAGATGGTGTTGCCTACAACTTCAGTTCCTCATGTTAATCTAAGCATCACTGAGGAAAAAGAACTAAAAGCTATAAAATTCCAGTCAAAATAGCTGATACTTTGTATTAGTCAATCAAATCTAACAGATTTACCAAAACTACTTTACAGATAATAATGATATGCATCAATAACAATATCTGAAATAGCTGCCTTGAGTTCAGCAGCTCATGTAGCTATTTTCATAGTACTTTATAGTCATATAGAGCTGAATTAACTTTCTCAAATTAGAATAAGGAAATTAAATAACAACACCAACTTTAGTGATTTGTTATCACTATTAACTTGAATATTGGTTAAATAAACTGTTCAGTGACTGAGTTGTCTGAAGCTACTTGTTTCCATTTTAAGTTCTAGTTTCAAATGCTAGTTTGTATCTCTGTTTTATAGTATAAAGCTGGAGGTGAGGCACTGGCCCAGGCTGCCCAAAGAGGCTGAGGATGCCCCATCCCTGGAGGTGTTCAAGGCCAGGTTGGATGGGGCCCTGGGCAGCCTGATCTAGTGCTAGATCTGGAGGTTGGTGGCCCTGCCCATGGCAGGGAGGGGTGGAACTTGGTGATCTTTGAGGTCCCTTCCAACCCAAGTCATTCTATGATTTTGTGAATGCCACCCTTCCTGGTAAACTTATGAGAGGACTTCTTTGTAAGCTTCTCCTTTTTAGAGTGTAATGATTAGGCTATTTTCATTGTAACTGGCACTGCTAGCCCTTTGTTTTTGAAACTCAGATACCCACACTGCAGTGCTCAGTGCCTATTCTGTTCTAACTCCTGCAATTCCTTGCATTTGATACCTTGCTGAAGTTTTGGTTAAACTAAATGGTTCTTCAGAAATTAAGTTGCATGTTCTTGTTCTGTTGATATTTTAAGAAGTGTAGATGTACTCAGACCTTTTAAAAGAGTTGATATTTAGTGTTGGCCAAATCCATGGCCTTTGCATCATAGGGGTGCACTCTGTTTTCCATTAAATAGCTTCATGTGCGTGGGGGTGTATCTTTGATCTTCAGTTAATAAAGCTGAGGATATGCTCTGACCTCAGCACACTCAACAGCTGAGAAAAAAGGAGGCTGTATTTCACAGGATCAGTAGGGAACTTGACTGTTTCCTAGCTATAACCACATACTTCTGTGTGCTTCTCTATTTTTATTTTCCCTTATTTGCTTTAGGGCATGCACACACACACAGCATTCATAGCTTTCTGAAAGAGTTTCTGTACCACCATCCAACTTCACACCGGGGAGGAAAAGCTATCAGACTGCAGTACAAGGGAGCGAACCAAAATGAGCTCAGCCTTGGGAAGACAGATTGGAAGAGGAATCTCAATAAAACATGGGAAGGGTTCAGGAGCCAGTGAGTAGTGGTGGAGGAGCTGGGCCATTTGGCACAGCGGTGGAGGTCTAGGAGTTGTTAAGGACTGGAATTGATGGTGCATTACTTCTACACCTGGACACCCAAACTTCTTTAGGATGAGAGACTAGCAGATCTGTCCTCCTGCCGTGAGTGTGGTCGGAGCCTCAGGCTGTGGTGAGGCAGAGGAAGGGGCAGGAGTAACATGGGGAAGGCTCAGGGCAAGCTGGAGGTTTGCTTTTTTTCCTCCTCTCTGTTGTGATAGAAAGATAGAAGAGATCTGTAACTAACTGGATGCAGAAGATGGAATTAGTCTGAACTGTTAAGAAAGAACAGCTCTCTAGCCGTGCTAAACTCCTTCACCTCAGGAAGACAGACTTGCCCATACCACATACTGGGAATGGCCCTTGACATACACTACGTCTAAAAGCGTGCCTGGGCTGGAACAACAGGAGCCAAAATCTGACCAGAACGTGCTAACAATTAAATGCTAAGTGGGATGGTGCTTGGATTCATGCCTTGACCTGCTTAGCCTTCTGATGTGGGTGAGGTCAGGAAGGACCAGAACAGAGACAAGGTGTGGAGCAGAAAGCTCTGAAACTGTTGGGCAAAGAAGAAATTATTTTCATCGACTAGAAAATTTCTCAAAGATGAATTTGAAGAATCCTAACTAAAATAACTTTCAAGCTGTTTTGTAGAGGATTTTGCTTGTTTCTCACCTCTCTCTAGTTTGGCCAAAATGGAGAATGGCAGGAACTTATGGTTGCTTAGTCAGATGTAAATGGTACCGGTCTGTGCAGTAGCTCTAACTATGTGTATATAATTTAATTGACTCTAATTAACATTTTGTGTGAGCACTGACTCATTGTGCATTATCTATCTCATCAAAGATACTTTTCCTTGTTAGCTGCGCAGGATGCCTCTACTTACAAAAGAGCTGATGCTGTGCTGTGGGGAAAAAATTAAGAGCTTCCCATTATTTACTGTACAAAATGAGTTGAGGAACTGCCTAAAGAGAAGGGGATGGGTAAGATGACAAGGATCAGTAGAGGCTTGTGTCCTGCCAGCATTCTTTTAAGCAAAGCTGTTTACAGAGGACAGTCAGTCACGCTCTGATCTTATAAGCTGTCTTGAAGCTTGAAGACTTCGCATGTGCTATGTCTACTATTTTGGCAACGAGAAGAGTGTGGAAAAAGCATAGAAACTTGAAATCTCTACTGCCATATACACATTAACATATCCCTTTTCCAAGATTCCAGAATACCAGATATTACTTAGGTTTAATTAATAATGCTTTGTGCATTTATGTTTAGTTCTGGTCCATCTGGGCATGACAGTCAGTAATAGGACAAGCTTTTAGAATGCAAATTGTTTATTTCAAACTTCAATATTTAAAAATGTTAATCCTACCGTGTTGAAACTGTGGGTATTATGACTGAGCTGTAATTATTTTTAACAATCCATAACCAAATGTTCTGTTTTGGAAACAGAGATTTTTGCGCTTTCTTTTTTTTTTTTCCTCTCATTAAATGAGAAAATCAGAAAGATTCCCAATACAAGATAGCTTTTCTATTTCAAAACAAAACAAATAAAAACAAGATGTGTGGGAAGTGCGAGTAAATGAGCTTCAAGTATAATGAGTCTATGAGGAAGCTTAAGCCAGCCAGTAGTTGAAGATGGTTCTTTAATTTGTGACACTATTTGTGGCACTACCAGTTTGTCAAATTATTAGTACACTCTAAATACCAGACTTATAGTGACTTGATTTTGTTTCGATTGCAAAACATTGTTTTGATGAGCTAAAAGGAGATTATTGCAAATTTACTATTAAATGCAGTTCTTTTTTGGCTAGTGTTTGTAATGCTGTACCTGTTTAAGGTCTTACAGTTTGCTGTGTGGGTACACCATTAAGTTTAAACAGTGTGCTGTGCAGTAACCAGGCTTTGATACTTGCACTAATGGTTGCCTAAATTGCTTCCCTTGTGAATGGGAACTGAGTGTTTTACCAAATTACCACCAGATTTCATCTGTGGACTATTAAAGAAACTTTTTTCCTACAATTGCAAGTAATTGAAATGTTTAAATACAGTAGATTAAAGTAAGCTGTTGTTGTACTATTTGTGTCCCTTTCATACTTTCTGGACAGCTTGAAAATTCTAAGGTTTGTTGTTGTTCCCAACATTCTTGTTTAAACATAGCAATATTATTATTTAGTAGTAATTTCACTTGAAACGTGGTCCCTTTGTGTCCATTTTTTAGTCTAGAATTGTGTACGTTGTTCAGTATTGTTCAGGGTAGGGCTGCTGGAGTTGTCTTGCTCAGCTTGTTAACCTGCAGGATACAGGCTGCTTGTGATGGTACAGTGAGGGGTGTGTGTTTGTGTACTCCTTGTGCATAGGAACAATAGATGGAAATGCAGATGACGTGACACTCATACCTCAATTAATATAAAAGCATTAGAATTGAAACAAAAATACGTTGTTTCTAGTATGCATATTACTCTCCCAAGCATCTACATATTTTCAGAATCCTTTGTAAAAAGGGAGCAGCTCAAGCAAGATGATACGGCATGGTAACAGCAAGAGATGGGCAGGCATGTACTGACAAAGGTATTTCAGATATTGTCTTTCATCGACGTCTTGCATTGCCATGTAATCTAAATTAGGCTACTCATGAAAAGACTTTGAAGTTAGAAGTTATAACCATTCAGTTGGTCAGAGCCATCTTACACATCTGTGAACATATTAAAAAAAAATAATAATAAAATAAAAAAAACCAGAACATTGTCGTCATTTTAAAATAAGCATGTCCAGTCACTTCTCCTTACAGAAGTTCCATTGGATATAACGGAATTAATTGAACCATTTCTCATACTTGCCATGTAATGATACAAGGAAGGTTTGAAAGAGAAGTCTAAACCTGAAATTAAAACAAAGTAAATTCTGGCTTCTTCAGCTGGTGTATAGAAGTAAAAAGCTTGGGAGATGAAGATAAAGTTGTTTTTTCTTATATATTATGGTATTGTTAAGCTGTTCACATGGTATTTGTGTGCAGCTGGATGTAATAGCAAAATAAAAAAATAGCATTCCTTATTTGAGATTTGACTTCTGAGTAGAAAAATACAGAATTATTTGTGCAAACTGCATGTAAATTATGATTAAAATTATGAAAAGAGGATAATGGTCAGGGTGTAGCATTTTAAATGTGTGATAAAAAGAAAATCAAACCGAAAAATAGGTGAAGTTGATACAGCAGTAAAACTTTCAGACAAGTTTACTTTTCACTACAGACTACTTTTGTTCGCATTAGTTTTCTATGTGGAGATGAATGTTTCTTTGACATGAAATAACACAACCTCTAACTGTTTTGCAAATTGCTATAATCCCTGTGATTTCCAGGAATACTACTAGCCTGGTATAATGAGCTTTAGAATAACTGCCCTATGAAGCACACAGTTTTCAAATCTGCCATTAATGGAATGCCTGCCCTCTTCATCCATTGTGTCTGCTTCAGCGTCTTGTGTAAAGGTTTTAGAAGGAGATGAGAGTTTTGAACAAAGGGTCAGAGATGTGTGCAAGTGAAGTACTGGAAAGCTGCTAACATTGGAAGAATGGTTAGCTTCAAGAAATGTCCTGAAAGATCAACAGATCAGCAAACATTCAGGATTACAGTACAATTAATCTTTGAGGCTCAATAGTAAAATCTTTATTCACATTGCTGTGTCAGAGAAGGTTCAGGCTGGATATTAGGAAAAGTTTCTTCACCTTGTGAAGTCGGGTGGTTGAGCACTGGAGCAGACTCCCCAGGGCAGTGGTGACAGCCCCAAGCTGCCCAAGTTCAAGAAGATTTGGACAGCTTTCAGACATAGGGTTTGGATTTTGGGTGGTCCTATTTGGAGTCAGGATTAGAATTTGATTATCCTTGTAAGTTCCTTCCAGCTTGTGATATACTAGGATTACTTCAAAGTATTCTTTTTGTCTATATCTGAATTCTAGAAATAGATGTCAGTGCACATACACAAACTTTTTCTTAATTGCCCTTTGCACTTCTTGAAAGAGAGCAATGATTGTGAGTTAAATGGCCATGCTGAATCCAGAAAGGATAGAATGTAAGGTTCTGGAGACAAAATATTCAGCTCATATATCATTCAATTTACTTTGAGCAAATCAAATCAAATGGTAATTTCATGTGATCCATATAGGAAACACAAGTATGTGAGAGAGCTGATGAACTCATTCCCTTGTCTTATACCTGTCTTTACATCTTCAATTTTCCCACGTCAAAGAAAAGTTTTTGGCCTGTGCTGAGTCTCAGGATTGTAAGGGAAAGATTTTTAACTTCTGAAGAGGTCTCTCAAGCAAACTGCAAATTATATGAGTTTCTTGATGGGATATATAAGCCTAGCTCAAGCTCCAAGGAAGAGAAGCTGTCCCTGCCATACCTTTAAGCATCCTTTCTTCAGATCAGCCTTTCTTTAGTCAGATCAGTTCTCTACAAGCTGTTTTCTGCACTGAATTTAGTTAATGTAAACTTCCTTAGTTAATTCAATGATCTTACATAGGTAGGATCTTAGTAGGTGAACAACTGTATTAGTTAGTTCAGATTCCTAGCAGATTTAAATATTCTTGTTCTTTATCTCTGAGTTAATCATGTACTTTCATATAATAAAAGAGTATAGAAATTGCACTAGGTAAAACTGAACTGAATACCCGTATACAGATATTTTGTTCTGCATCTTGCTGGATTCACAGACACAAGAACTGGACACTTGGAAGTAGAAATATCAGATTAATTTTAGAACCAGAAATTAAGTCCTCTATAATTTCCTTTGTAGTTTCTTTCAGATAGAATGTCAGAAGACAAGTATTGGGGGAGGAGTAAATGAGGAGAAACTGCAGAGCTTTAGTACCCTTAAGATGAACTGGGAAAAAAATCCTTATGTTCTGAGCAGGCCTGTACACTAACAAAACTTTTTCAGTTGGCAGTATCAACATCTGATGCCAGCTGTGAGCTTTCCATTGGCAGACCTGTGTGGATCTGACCCTTCAAACTTTACTTTTGTGTATAAGAAAACAAAAAGACATGCACGCATGTGCGAACACACAATATGAATTAGATATTATTCAGAGCAATTCTATGAATTAAATTATATTCTCAATTTTTAGAGGGGGAACTGCACAGACGATTTGGAGGAAAAGTTAAACACCTAAGGAAAAGTAGACAAGCATTGTAGCAAGTCAGTGTGTGTTCTTTGAAGCCTGCACCATTACAACCAATGAGATGCTGAACAACCCTCTGTAATGTGTTTAGATTACGTTGCTTAATCAGTGCCTTGCAGACTGAAAGCCATGAAGGAATATTTCTAACAAGTAACCTAGTGTTGTTTTCTTCTGCTAAGGTAGTTTGCTAGAATTTCAAATCCATAGAAAACGGGGCAACTTCTTCTCGCCTGTTCAGATTGACATCTGAACCTTTAAAATGGAAAAAAGTATGATAACTAGCTGAATGAGAAAAAAGCCTGCAAGGAGGAAGAAAATCCTGCAGCTCCACTATGCATTGATTTATATTGAATATAGCTATAGTGTATGTCAGGAAATAGAAAACGGAAAAATAACTCAATAGAAGCAAGAGCAATTCAGAACACATGAAAGTCAAACACCTTATTTATGTGCCTGAAAGCTTAGAAGATTGGCAGATCAGTGCCAGTTTCCTACAGAGATGCAAAAATATGAGAAGTATTATCACATTCAAAAGCTGAAATTAAGAAGCTTCACTAGACCAGTATTTCAACTAAATGCCTCTTCAGTGGATTGAATGTTGTTTGTTGGGATAAAACCAGAACTGATTTGGTCAAGAACAGGGAAAGGTAGTGATCATAAGAATGAAAATCTTATTTTAGATTTGCATTTAAAAAGGCAGAGGAGCGTGTGCTTTGAGTTTTGAGTTAGGTAATGGCTGTATCTGTACTGCTAAGTACAAGAAAGCCAATCTATATCATTGGTAAAGGCCAAGTCAGGCCAGACCAGCTTGGGCAGGTCATTGTAATAGTGAAAGATCATCTGCTTCCTAGTGAGTACGTGCCATGACTACATGTTTATCATTAACACATAATCGACTCATTCTCACATTACCTACAAGGCCTGTTTTAAAATAACCTGCATTTAGACTGAAGTAGAAGTGTTCTTGATATGGCATTCTGACCAAGAGCTTGTCACATGGTGTCTAAGACAAGATGGTCAGAGGTGAGGTAGTGTGGGATGTCTGATCTGAGAGCATGTTTTGTGTGTGAGCTCTGAAATGCCTGCAGGGAAGTGCTCACATATATGGATTTAAACAGTCACTCCTATCTAAAAGATGAGAAGTTAAGCAGTGTTAAGAATAATTGAGGTGATACTTCATTGAAGTGAGGAAGAGAAGGAAACACTTAAAAATGCTGCGAGTTTTAAGTGTGATTTTGGCTTTCCCTACATCTTTTGTGTTTTGCCGTCTACAGGTGTTGTAGTTTAATGTCTGCATGTGTACTTAAAAAACAAAGCAATCCTTTTTCTACTGTTGCTGGAATTATCACTCCATGTAAATGTAATTAGAGCCTATAATTGCAGTAGGGAGAATCTTTCTTACAGAAAACTATCAAGGAATAAAATTTTATCTGTTTATTTCACCAGAATGCAGAAATTTCAGTATTTGAAGTGAACATCCGTTTTGTTGGTGGACTACTTTCAGCTTACTATCTTTCAGGAGAAGAGGTAAGATGTTTTCACGTGGTCTATTTGAAATATCACCATCTAGATAGGTACCTAACTTTAAATTAGCAACCTGTTTTATTTGTTGGAATTAAACTTGTTTAGAGCTTTGAAAACCTGGCTTGCACAGCAAAAGCCTGTCCAATGTCTCTTTTTGCTTTTATCATTGTTAATTTGTATTAAAGTTTTTAAGTTATTACTTTGTGTAAGTGTCAAGTGAATTTTTTTATTTAGTTGAAACCGTACCCAGTACATTCCTACTGGGCTTGATGCTGGAGTGTGTAATTACGGAGCCTCTATGCCACCATGCTGTGGAAGTGGTAGATTTGGCACATCAGGTACCTGCTTCACGAATCATTCAGGCATGTGTCCTTTAGCTCATATGAACTACACCTCTGACAAAGCTGTTGGCTTTCCTGAAGCTGAAACATCAACTCACATGGAAAAGATGTGTTAAAAGAAATAGAGGATAACTGTTTATGTATGCTTACGTGTGGATGTCTTTAAAGCAATAATATCCCATTAATCTCCATCACCTTCTTAATAATGAGTTTTATAGGTCTTGTGACAACACTTGTCATGAATTTTAGAGAAGATAAAGAAGTGCTTTTGTCTAAGAGCTTTAACAAATGCAATTATTTCTGTAATATATTTAGCAAAGTCTATATAAGTGACAGGAACCATGACATTTTACATTTTTAGTTTAGCACTTAAAAAGTCTTTAATCTTACTAGTTTAAGTTTTTGTTCCCAGCTGCGGATTATAGTACTGGTTTACTGTAGGATTAACGCAAGTTAAAACTCTTTAACTGTAAGTTGAATCTATCTTTGGATTTCTTTAAATCTAAATCAATTACTTGTGGTAACCCCACAAAACCCTAAAGATGTATAGTCTTCTGTCATCTGTAAATTTCTCAAGTGTTAGATAAAGCTGTATTTTGAGCCTGTTACGTTAAATAATATTAAATTTTAATTAAAAAAAAATGACATATACACCATAAAATTTAAGATAATGATAAAGTTGTTTTAGCAAGTAATATTGGGTTATGTAATTAAGATAAACCAGCTATGAGGAGACAATGTTTCACTGACAGTTTTAATTCTTAAAAAGACTTACCTATTTGTTTCTCTTGATCCTATTCTGAGTTTAGATGATATTGAAAAGACACCGATGTTTTAAAATATACCATTGTTTGCTTTAGCTTTTAACATTTTCTGAAAAAAATCGCACGTAGGCCCATTTCAGATTCACTCCTAACATTAATGAATTTGAAAGGTGGTTAGTAGCTGGCTTCTTCACCTTTACTAAATATTGTTTTACTTAATGTTTCATCTCTGACTCTTGAAGGAAATTACTTGTCCTCCTACAATAACTTGGCAGCCAGAAATAAGCATACCTGAGGGTGTCTTCGGATTTGAAGATTCTTCCTTGTGCAATTCTATAGTTGTATCTTTCACTGTAGATCTCCTTCTTATAAAACGTAGTGAGCTTTTCCAGTATTACCTATTGCTACATTTTAATTAACTGGTTGTGACAGAAACAAAGAATACATCTTGGCAGACAAGAGCTGGTGGAGGACTGTGTGAGAACCTTTAAATAAAGTAGCAATTGTCTGCCAAGAAACGCCTAAGCCATTTGTCATCAGTGCTGTTGATTTAATTTATAAGTTGATGGTTTATATCTTGTGTCTGTTCACGTGCAGTCTCACTTTCAATCAAGGCATATTGTTTCTCCTAAATAACACCTAGTCATTGCTTCTCAACAGTTACTTTACCTTTAGAGAGGCAGTTTTACCACAACCTCTTGGTCTGGATTTATAGCAGCACTGATATTCAAATAAAACTCCATTGTACAAAGGAAAGGAGGAAGCATTTAAACAAAAGAAGGTATTTCACACAATGCATTATTAAGTGGAATGTTCTGCAATGGAATGTTTGTGATACTGGTTACTAATGTCTATTCTAAGAACGATCGATTTCATTAACAAATGTAAAATGGGCTCCTGAACAAAACATGACATGTATGATTAAGGAAGGTCCTGAGCTCTTGCTGTCTGGGAAAAGACACTGTCCAGCCAGTCAGTGTTTTTCATTACTCTGATAGGAATCTCCTATCTGAGGCAGAATGATGTCCCTAAACTAATAGTTGTCATAGTGACTTAGTGTAACTCAGCGTGCTTCCTCGTGTATCTCTTAAAAATGCTCTGCCTTTATCAGATGTGGGGAAACTTCCTGATTTGCCTCCTAAGTCTAAGATGATGAAGCAATAACCAGCTGATGTGTATGGGAAGAGCTGGATACAGCCATTCAGATGATGGACCGGCCATCCAGCAGTGTGATGTTTCCCATGTCGTTGGGTCTGTCCTCCACTGGCACCACTGACAGATGTAGCAGGAACTGATTTTGCCAGAAGCTGGCTGCTCCCACATCGTCCTTTATTCTCTTATATCAGTGAGCATTCTCTAAGGGCGTGGAACCACCTGCCTACAGGTTGTTTGGAGGATTAAACTTTCTCAGTTAAAAGCTCATTTAACTATTTAAAACTCACTTATGAATATCTTAATTAAAGAAGTGTATGTTTCATTAAAAGAAGTGACAGAAATAATTATTGTTTCTACTTCCAAATTACATTCCCATGGGTAATGATCCAAAGCTGCAACATATTGTACATTTCATAATCATTTGTAAGTATAACTACGAAAGTAAATGCACCATGCTCTGAAATGAACAAGAAGCATGGGAGTTTTAGATCCAGCTGTTAAGTTCCCAGATTCCTTTGAAGCTGTTCTGTTTTCTGAATGGGATGACTAATTGTTTGTTTGGTTGATTTTTTGTTTGTTTGTTTAATTAAAATATTTTTGATTCAGTAGCTGTTCTTCCTGCATAATATAACCTTTTCTAGGGCTAAAGACAGTTGTCTTTACTGGAGGAAGACAAAACAAAGTTGATATTGTTCAACCTGATGTTCATATTGCCATTTCTCCCCATGGCATGAAATACAAATGTGGCAGATTTTTAATTACTCTGGCAGTGCATTCTGATTGAAGGAAGAAAAATTTATCCTGATCAGGATGAAGGGAAAAAATACATTCTTCGTGATAATAAATGTAGGATTTCACCAATTCCATCTATTGCTATATCTGTTCAGGAATACCTAGATTTAAAATGGAAGTTACAGTGCCATTGTTCAAAGTCACCTGAAGATCTTGACCACTTGTCTGACTTCAGACCTAATCATCACCCACTTAACCATCCATTAGTGATGATGGTGCTTTTTTACAAATGAAATGTAGACATGCAATAGGCATATAGACTCTTTTGATTCAGAGTTGCTTTTGCCAGGCTGGCCACAAAGCATTGCTGACTTGGTACAGCGCTTAGACACTCTTCACCATTTAGCTGTAACTATTTTTATCTGGCTCGCCTTATCTTGTAGATGTTTCACTTCATTTAAATTCCATAAATTAAAAAAGAAAGAAAGAAAGAAAACAAATACCAGCATATAATTAATCATTTATCAGTTGTAATAGTAGGAAGATTAAGTTTTCCACCTGTACAAAGGTATTGACCTGTTTTTGCCAATCAGAAAATGTAAGTTTCAGTATAGATCCCTCGGGGATCTTATCTCACTAGTGTGAGAATTGACCACATTTTATCTTCTGCTTCCTTTCATTTAACTTGACACTAATTAACAAGAGGATTTTCCCTTTTATGTCTTGGAAGCTTGATTTCTGACACTGTTTGAAACTTCAGGCATACTGTATATCAGCTTGATCACTTCAATGTGAATGCCACTGTTCCTCCTTAAGCATCTTCACAGTCTGACAGTAGAATTCCCTTTTTAGCAGAAAGTAGAGGACTGCTATTACATGTAGTTTTCTTCAGCATTGTTTTAAGATTTGGGTCATGTTTGCCACTTCCTCTCCATCTGCTGCCACTGTAAGTGATATATCAGTATTTCAGTGGTGTCATGTTTTTGTTCCTTTAGAGCTCCAAAATCATCTTGTTGATTTATTTTTATTGATTTATGACTTTTATTTGTTTTAACTTCCATATTTTATAGAATCCTGGAGTTATTCAGCTTGGAAGGGACCCTGAGAGGTCATCTAGTTCAATGTCAATATTGGAACAGTGCATTAGGGTTTTTCTTTTAAGAATCTCTTTGTATGGGAATCTTTTTGTTGGCTCTTCAAGACCGATTGCTTGTGCAAACTTAGCTTTTCTCTTTCAAAACTTCAGATGTACTAAAGCGAACCTTTTGTTTATAGCAGGATGTTAAATTGGAGCATGAGGCACCTGTTAGACAATAGAATGTCAAACTAAGTCAGGAGCTACTCTTTCTCTTATGGCCTCTGAGTTTCTGCAAGAAGTCATCGTTACAGTATATAGAAACATGGTTTATGTCTGCTCTGATGAAGTACTTCACAGTCTGCTCATGGACAGAGAAGGATTTAAAATTTCTACCCTTTCCCGAAACTGTTTATAATCTTCCCTAGTATTTCAGTCTCTTCACCACCTTTAATAGCAGTAGACCTAATGCTGTTCTCTTTCTTTGCTAGCTGCATCAGAATGTACTGCAGAATCCGTATGGGTTTACATTCTGAAGATAACCTTAACTCCTAAGATTTTCTCCTCTCAGATTATTCTTCTGCTTTTCCAACCTGACCTCCCTTCAGTCTTCCGTTTTCATCTCAAGTTCCTGCAGTGCAATCAACAACCACCACTGTTGATTGCACTGCAATCATCACTGTTGAACAGTTTCCCTATACCTATACCTATAAAGCTTCCTCATTCCTAATAATTCTTTCTCCCAATGCTACTTGCTCAGCTTCTCTATGCAACACTGCATCTCAAGCTGGCTGCACACAAAATGCTGAGGACATTTCAGAGAATGGTAACAGAGATGCTCATTTTCACTCTCATTCTTAATTAACATTTTGCTGCTCAGTGTTCCTTCTCTTCTCTCCCTGCTTTGGAGCGATTGGTACCATATACATGTACCATGACTGGGAAAGCCTACCCAACTGTAAGCACCTGAAGCCTTGTGGAGGATCTGCCACCTATACACCTGGCAAGAAATCTACTGCTGTCACCAACAATTTTTGAAAGTTATGATAAAGACCCTCAGGCTGCTGTGCTAGTGTAAAGGGAAAACAGTAGCAACTCACATTAGTTCAGTGAATTGTTAACTGCTGAAGCTCAGCAGTGGGTACATTTCTCTTTGAGCTATTTGTCATTAACATGAATATCCAGAGCAGGGATACCCAGGGCAGGAAGGACAAAGCATCTGTGATGAAAACCTGTTTCAGCTGCTATATGTAAAGCTACCACCCTACTAAGAAACCAGGAAACAGAGTCCTGATTTTGGTCTTAAAAACATGAGTTTAGAACTGACCTGTACATAATCACATTCTTTCTTACTTTTAATGGATTTTATTTTGCATAAATAAAAGTAGGTTGTGTGCTTGGGAAATTCTTCCAAAAAAAAAAAAAATCAAACTTTGTTTGTCTAATGACAAACTTATTTGAAATTTTTGCATTCATGCATTGACTTTAGAAATAGCTGAACGAACTCTTTATTGGTCATTACATTGATTTAAACAAAAATTCCTGCTCACCTCCAGACTTACTATAGATTGATGCCAAAATGAGTAAACTTTTAGAAGGGAGAATGGATGATAATAAGGGCTAAGTAATATCTGATTGTGATTGTAACAGCTGGTGTGTTTGACATGGACTCCTGAGCTATATTATTAAGTAGAATTCAAGCAGCTGAGAGGGAACTGGTTTGTTTGTTCTGAAGATTTGGCTCTCAACCAGCTCCTGCAGTTTCACTGATTTGTGATTCTACAGAACAGTTGGAGAGGGCATGTCTGCAAGTAGTAGTAGTGTGGGTGCTTTCCTTTTGAGCAGCAGTTCTAAATAGGCCTGAAAGAGGAGTTCTCTGCATGATACACTATTAGCAGTCTGTCCAGAGACAATGCATCTGCAAAGAAGTTTGCAGACATTTGTCTCTTGCATTTATCTCAGTATTCAGTTCTGTCATTTTGCAGCACCAAATACAATTTCAATAATAAAGCTGAGTAAAAGAAGAGTAAAACTATATTGCCTGAAGAGTTAGTGGGATTGTCCTGCTCTGCAAATTTAATAGAAAATGTACAACAACGACTAAATGCAATATTCCTGGCTCTATGGAGCCATTTGCAAGCAGTGTTGAGATTGTTGCAAATTTACTTTCCTTATCTAAAGAATAATGTCTGTATTTTATTTTGTCTGTTTACAACCAAAAATCTTACTTATTTCTTCAAATGAAAGCAGCATCAAAGTATCTCAGCTGATTCTGAGAGCGAATATAGAGGGACATGAGCTTGTCCTCCTTTAATCTAGGCTACATCAAATATTTGGAAAATTTTATTCTCTCTGTGAATGTGTTATAAAAGTTCAGTTAGGTGGCTCAAAATTAATAAATTGTATTGAGTTGTACTGCTTTTTCCCTCCAAAAAAAAGAGGGAGTAAAAATCCTGCACATCTGCATTTCCCTCTGGACATGGAATAACTCTTTGTTTCTTCATCTCAGTCCTTCAGAATGCTTAGCTATTTTTGTAGGATGCCATTTTGTGCTCCGTCTCTGACTCTGATCCACAGATTATTTTTTGTTAAGTTTGGTGATAAGTATACAATAGCCTCCTTGTTAGCTCAGAGAAGATACAAGCGTAACTAGAAGATTTCTCTGGTTACTAAGGTATTCCATCAGATTTCCAAATCTGACTTTTTCAATGAATCCTTCTACCTTTGTATCTTGTTGTGAAAAGTTAAATGAATTCTATTAAAGAAATTGAAGTATATGATAACCTGCTTTTAGCGGAGGAGTTGAAGTTGGTGATCTCCAGAGGTCCCTTCCAACCCATGTGATTCTGGTGACTCTGTGATAAAATTGGAAATGTTTTTTACAGCCTCAGTCTTTTTACATGAAGGCATGAGAATTGGACTGTGGAATATAGATAAACATTGGAGAGGTGTTCTGACAAAAAATGCTTCCTTCTTTTGTATGAAAATGTTGCACTTGGAGAGCACTTGTGAAAACTACCACTATCCTGGGGAGAAACTACTGTCATACTTTTTATTGTTGCTGAGCTTTAAGAAAAGAAACAGTTGTTTGAACCAAGAGACTTGCATTTTCAGGCTGAGAGAGTTAGGACTCTTCAGCCTGGAGAAGAGAAGGCTGCGGGGGGACCTGATAGCAGCCTTCCAGTACCTGAAGGGGGCCTACAGGAAAGCTGGGGAGGGGCTTTTTACAAGGATAGATAATGACAGAACAAGGGGTAATGGTTATAAACTGGAAGAGGGTAGATTTAGACTAGATATAAGGAAGAAATTCTTCACTGCGAGGGTGGTGAGACACTGGAGCAGGTTGCCCAGAGAAGTCGTTGATGCCCCCTCCCTGGAAGTATTCAAAGCCAGGCTGGATGGGGCTTTGGGCAACCTGGTCTAGTGGGAGGTGTCCTTGCTCATGGCAGGGGGGTTGGAACAAGATGATCTCTAAGGTCCCTTCCAACCTGAACCATTCTATGATTCTATGATTTTCCCTGGGATGTCATGACATTTGTTTAGAGATGTCAGGAAAATGTGCTGATGTGCACCAAACTCCAGGAAGAGGTTGAACTTCATCAAATTGTCTGTTCAAAGGATCAGCTCAGAGATTCATTGCCAAACACCATGTTTTGTGCCACATACAAGCCCTGGTGCTTCAAGCTAGCTGAAGATCATTGAGAATATTGAATGCCTAAAATCAGAAGCAGACATTATTGCTGTTCTTGCATGTCCTTCATGCCTCTAGCAATAGATACAGATAATGGCATCTTTGCTACAGAAGAGACAGATATCCTTTTAGCCTCCTTTGGATTTAGCAATACATCTTGCCCAGCAGATCAAATCTGCAACAGATACAAGCAAGGCTCATTGGCTTTAAATTAGCATGGACTCTTGGGATCAATTTACGGAGAGTGCTAATTGGCCTTTACTTATGTTTCTTTTTTTTTTTTTTCTCCAAACAACAGAAATCTGAAATACTTGAAAGGCAAACTAAGGAGAGATTTTTATGGAGTCTTTTAGAAATTGTTGGAATCTACCTGCTATATGTGTGCCATGTTTGTAAAAATGCAACAGTTGAGTAATGTTGATAAATGTTGTGGCTGGGTGCGGCTTCTCGTCGCTTCTGTGCCAAAAGCTTCTTTCTGCCATACACAGACTGTATTTGCACCCTATGTGCAAATGATTGAGTAGGAACTTGGAAAAGATGTTCACATGAAAAATCCTGAGCCACTTCCAGTACATCTGGCCGGAGGGGAATTTGTATATTTTCAGGTGATCACCCCTAATCAGAACTGTCATGAAGCATTTCAAAGGCAAATCTTTGTTTTTCCTCGAGTCAATAGAAATAAGTGCTCATTTTGTGTAGGGCTAAATACGTGGAAATGGACAATTT
This sequence comes from Penelope pileata, assembly GCA_013396635.1. Lineage (NCBI taxonomy): Eukaryota > Metazoa > Chordata > Aves > Galliformes > Cracidae > Penelope > Penelope pileata. The sequence continues at coordinate 196,684 of WBMW01004119.1, read as the reverse complement.
GCAAACCTTTCTCAAGCCAAAAACTGAGAAGAGGTTGAACAAAATCACTGTAGTGAAGACCTGAAAGATGAAAAGGAGGAGTAATATGTAGTGCCAGTGTTTCATGCAAGCCTTACTTGCTTTCCTCAATGTAAAATAGAGCAGGATATACTTAAACAGCAGATTTAATTTCTTAGCTCACTGTTTACATTGCAAGTCTTTTGTCAATAAATATTTCCTTTTGTATTTCCACAGATGTTATCTGGTCAGTTATCTTACCATTTAATTTTCTAGTAATGCATAAGATAAGAGAGGTCAAGAAGTGGTAAGATATTCTGAAGGACTTGGCTTTTATGTTTGTGTACAGCTGTGATATTCTCTATTCAATTGCTTATTAAGCCACCTGACTTTGATAACCCCTTCAACAAGTAATTGGTTAAGACAGTACAACATAGGGGTTTCCGTCATTCAACTTACAAGTGAAAAAACCAACCTTATGTAAACTGATGAAACTCTAAACAGGGAATAGCATTTCAGCAGCAGTGTTACTGGAGTAGAGTCAACCTTCAGTGAAAAAAAAACAATCTTCCTTCTGGCACTGTGGGCCAGTTCCATTATTTCTTGTGATTCAGATTCATTGAACTACCAAATGGCTCCATAACCATTCATCTGAAGAACTGGATGTGTCCGGTTTGCTTGTTTTCTTCAGCCTCTAGGCTGTCATCTACTTTTGTAGGCAAAGCAAAATAACTATACTAGTTGTTGGTTTTGGAAGCTGGTTCAGTTCTGTTAGTGATTTAAAGTTGTGTTTTTTCCTTGGAGGGCATGTTGTCCTGAATTTTTGCAAGCATGGCTAGGTAATTTTACAGTCCAGTAGAATCCTGAGGATTGTGATCATCATGTGAAAAGGAAATGCTGTGAAATTCATTCTCTTCCATTTTTCTTTAAAAATCCTTTTTTGTTTTCTTCAAGCCAACAGCTGCAGAACAAACTCAGCAGCTCACAATGACATTTCTTAAAGGATGCTATTTTCCCCAGCTTGTTCTTAAAAACAGTATTCATAGTATACAGACAATTTCAATCTTTTTCCTTTTATTATGCAGGAGTAGTGAATAACTCAGATCTTCTCATCAGCATTGGCTGCTTGCAGGGTATCTCTTGCAAACATCACTCAGACTGTGCTCAGTCTTTTCTCTCCATAGTTGCCTTTATTTCCATTTATATTCAAGAGGGAACAACAAATAATCTTTCTGATTCCAGGCAAGATCAATAACTGCTGAGATGCTGTAGGCAAACACTGCCAGATTGCTATGGGAGACTAAGGGGATGGTATTCAGCACAACTGGGCAGACTTACTCTGATGTTAAACACCATCATACATTCTGATTTGCTTGAAGGTTGTGTGTTAATATGGTTTTTAACTGGCCCAATAATGGAAGTGAAAACTTTACTGAGAAAGAACTGCTGGAGCAAGGAGTTTTTCTCACTTTCTCAATGGTCTATGACAGTTGCTGATAGAATAAATGAGGATAGGTCGTTCTGAGATGCCTCTTTTCTAGATTATGCTTTTAAGACTTTTTTTTCTATACCCAGTTCCAACTTGAAATGCGACTAAGTTACTGCAATGTTTTAATTTACACACTATCAACTAGAAAAATAAGCAAAATCTGCTAAGTACTCTTTCTAGGAGTGACCATGTGAAGTCTTCAGCCAAACAATGAAATGAAACAGTAGAGCCATGTCATGAGTTTTGTTAAAAACAGAAAGATCTTATAGGACTGTCTTGCCTTTTTTTTTTTCCCCCTCCTTGTATCAACTGTGGAGAAGGGAAGAAACAACGTTATCTATCAATGATGGTATGCATATTACTTGAAATCTTTATGAATACTTCTATCCATCTTTTCCTCCAAGTGTACACTGCATTCAAAAATAATGTAATGCTCATCATTGGAGAGAAGATCTCATAGCTTTTTAGATTTGGGAAGGAATTCAAGGTTTAACTGTTAGGAAAAAATAACCAACTTGGTAGGAAATTCAGAGAAACCAATTGATTTGCTCATAAATTCATGACTTGCTGGCAGCACTGCTCTTCAGTCAGAGCACTTGTTTCTGATGCTTAAAAACTGGAAATGTCTGCTTGCCTTCTTATATTTTAGTCACTTAGTTTTATAGCTTGTCCAGTAAGAGAAATGGTCTTAGAGTAAACACAAAGGAATTGAATTACTCTGCCTGATGATTTAACTTACAATGTAAAAGCAGCTTCTTAAATTATAGTTCTCCTCTCTTGAAGCCTTCTCTTTGGTTTACATTAGAAGAACTGCAAGACAGTTCACATTGTAAGGAAAATATGCAAGCATTTTATTTAGGCATGTTATTCATCAGGCAGACCAGTGACTACTGTTTTTCAGAGAAATTTCAACAATAAAAATACACTGAGTTAAGAAAGCATCGTCCTCCTTTCCTACTGTATAAGAGAATTTTTTCTTGTTACGTTGCTTATATAAAAAATTGGAAAGATGGTCAGTGGTCTTGTGGAGGAGGGAACTAAGAAGTATGCTAACTTTTAACACATTCCTCTCCTCTGAAAAATAGCATCTCAGAAATGTGTAACAGATGCAACTACTAGTGGTACACAGTACCAGAATAAAACACAGCTGTTTGAACAGAGCTGCAAGTACAGGCTGAATTTACCCAAATAACACCTTCTTCATCCCATTGTTTTTAATGAAATTTGCCAAAACAAATGAAAAGTAGTTTCTGTGGTTTTAGTAGTTGTGAGAGTCATCAACATTTATATGCAATCTGAGAAACTACTGAAAAATTATGGCAGGAGCAAATAAAAACTTTTTGTTCCTTCTTCACACATCTAAAAGTGAAATGGAAATAGTCTGTAGCTGCTTGTCATAGAGGAAGGTCAATTTGAGTTTTTTGTCAAGTGGCTTGTTCCTGAGTGATCCATGCTGTAAATCTATCAGACTAATGGTAGGCACTGTCTTTGTACTTGCAATCATTTTTCTTTTTAAAATATTTATGATGTTTCCAGTATTTGAGGTCACAAAATCTGGAAATTCCTGTATCAGCTTTAGCCTTAGTGTAAGGATTAAAAGAACCTCTTTATGGTTTAAACATGCAATAGTCTTAATATACAAAATTTTGTATACTCATTAAACTTAATATATGTTTAAACAGTAGAAGAAGCACTCTAAAAGATTAGTTTAATTTATTCTTGTATCCATGAACACATCCAATTAATGGTCAGTGGACAGGCCTGAACTGAGCAGAGAATCTCAGTAAAAGACATTAACGTAAACTTTAATGCAAATGAAAGTACTTAAGCTATTTGTGTTTGATGAAGACTGTGTAAAGACTGGAATCCTTTAATTCTATGCCCAACATCATGACTTGTTTTTAAACATCAGTATTCAAACTTGTCTGTTTGGGTTCTCATTCTGCTTCCTTCAGGGTCATTGCATGTAAATTAGTTTACTGCTTGCTTCTTTCTAGAGCAAGCCACTATAGCCCTATGAAAGAGGAGGCTCTGGGTCCACAGCTGGTTTGTTCCAGTGTCTACTGAAGCTCTAGCTTGAACAAAGGTTCACTTAAGACTGTCCTGTGACACTGTCGTGTACATGCCCTTATGCTGTGCTGCAGGTTATATAAAACTTTCACCTACAGCTTCCTGCAAATACAACCCCTTCACTATCTGGAGCACTTTAAGTAGGGGGGGTGGCGGGAAATGCAGGAAAAAGGAAAAGTTTTGTATGTATCTCAGGGCCTCAGCACTACCACTGGAGGAACAGAACAATTGCTCTCCAGCAACGGGCACAGCCACAGCCCTCTCCAGAGGGAACAAGCCCTGAGCTAAGTGGAGAAGAGTCTGTGCTACCTGACCTGCAGGCCAACACAATAGATGGAGACAAGACAGATATTGTCAATTTTTTAGCCATTTGAGGGCTGGCCTTTGAATGATACCAATACCTGACTTAAAATACCTGTGATGGTGTCAGATAGACTGAGATGCCCGCCTGTATGTTGATTCAGGAAGATTCTCTTTTGATAGGGAAGTAGAACAAAGAGGCAGGATGATTGTTTTTTTTCACAGGTTCAGCAAGCTGGCCAGATTTACTCTGCAGATACCCATTTGCTATAATCCTACTCAAGGAAGATGGCAGAGTGTGGGAGATCTTGAGTTTTGGACCATTTTCTAGGTAACCCACCATCAGTGAACCACGCAGAGAAATTGCACTCTTGCTGCTTTCTCACTGCTCTGGTCTTCTGTTTGAGAATCCCTTCATTAAGCTTTTATTTTGATGCTGGAGTAAAATATTAACTAAATGAAGTTAGGAAAAAAAAACTAGTAGAAGAACAATAAAAGTAGGAATACTCAGTATCCTGATCATGTTGTTGTACAGTTAATAAACACAATTTAAAACTCTTTCCATTAACAACTGGAAGTGCCATGGAACAGTGGCTGAAACAGCTCTCAATTTGCCGTTAACATTAAAAAGCAAACAGAGCTTCCTTTACCTACACAGAGTGATGTTAGTCTTTTATGTGTCTGCTGCTGTGGTCTAGGATCATAGTTTACAGTAAAGGCATCAGTCTGAATCACATAATGGTATTTGAATTAAAAGATACAGTCAAATTTACAAAGCCGGGAACGCATCTTCAGATAGCACTTTATGCTGCATTAAGGATGTAATTATTGATTCACCATGCAATGTTTATTAGGCTTCTCCACCACACCCCCCCTTTCACACAGATGGTGTTGCAAATCACCTCTCAGCGGTCACCTGCTTGAAAAGAGAGTTTCATATGCAAAGTGCTATGCTTTGTTTAGATATGATAGCTTGCAAGATGTAAAATGAGGCAGCTATTTAAATTTGTTGTTACAGCTCTTGGGCTGGGTACACAAGATTAAATAAAAAGAAAATTAGGAAGCAGATGCTTGTGGTTTAACAGACGAATTGTGCTAAAGATGCTCCTCATTACTGGTGGGTATGAGTAATTTTACTAGGGCAGCTGTTTCCTTAATCATGAAAAACACAAACCCCTAAGATGGCATCCAGATGTTTTCTGTATTGCTTCACAATATAATGAGTTTCCATTGTATATGCCATATTTCTAATTCCATTCATATTGACTTGTGGCCAATATATTTTCAAGTACATATGTCATCTTTCTCAACTAGAGAAGACCTGAGCGCTAAACACGTGACATACGTTGTTCTCTCAACACGCTTACCTGGTGTTAGTCCAGTGGCTGCTCTTAGGGTTGATGGTATTTGGGTCTCTCTCACCAACCTCCAAGCATTTAAATACCAGATTTCTGCGCATCGATGGGAGTTCTGTTTTGTTGGGGATGAGGGGAAGTGGGTCTGTAGTACAAACCATGTTCCAGTTAGCTGGATATCAGGTAAAAATAGATTTAAAACTTAGACTAGCTCTTAGGTTTGAGCTTAGTCCTCTGTTTTAACTGAGGCTACTGACAGATTCAATGCCTGCTAGCTTGCCATCTGCCCTTGCCCTTTGACGGGAGGCCTGGGATTCCAACCTCTTCAGTGATTCATGTCTATTTCTGGCAAGACTTAAGAGTGGAATCCGAAATCTTTGACAGAGATTTACTTACACTGAGCTATGTTAAAGTTTATTTATTTGGGTTTGTAGGGGACTTCAGAAGCTTAAAATTTAAGCACAGCTTTTTTAGGCGTGAGTCTTGCTACCTGTGGGTTCTATCTCTGGAGCCAGCTGCTGGCACATAGTTGATCTGCACATATGCAGCAAATTCAGGTAATTACTCACCATGCATGCTGCAAGCCACAATTTTTAGAGGATTAAGGCTGCTCTGAATTTCGGGTGAGGAATTCCCAGAAGCTTTTATACCTAAATTTCTTCTATTATGGACAATTGCTAAAGTTGGTTTAATGTATTCATTTTCTTGAATTACCACAACAGAGATAAAAGTAAATGACCAGCTCTTGAGCTTTTCAGGTGCTAATGTATTGTAGCTTAACTTTTAATTGTGCAAGTATGTATAAGCTTTAAAAAAGTTAATGATTTCTTGACATTAGTAGATAAATGAGCAGTTACTGGTAGTCTAAAGTTCTTCCCGTTAAATTGTTCTTTATAGCTGCATAAGCAATCTTAAATACACATAAATAGCACAAAAGGAAATAACTAAAGATAACTGGAACAAACTCTTCCCTTATGATTTTTTAATTCTATGCTTATTTAGCGATTATTTCTCTCATTCTAATTTTAAAATACAAGTCAAACATACATATATTACTGCACTTCAATAATTTCTTTGTTTTATACCTTGCTTTCTTTCTGCCAATTTGTACCATTACTGACTTTCCTGACTTTTGAGATTTTCAAACACAAAATACTTAGAAATTCTTTAGTTAAAAAAAGTAATTACTTGTGTTAGCTACCGCTGATAACTTGAGGGGTTTTGCGTTGTGCTTGTTGCTATGTACATTTGGATTAAATCTGGAAATCTCTCACTAATCCAGTTACTTCCATTTGATTAAGTTCTCTATAGTCTTTCCTACAGGGGAGGGGCTCTTCATGTTACTATGTGACTTCTTTGGTGATTTTGTGACTTACTTTTTCAGATAGAAAAGAAAAAATAATTTTCTTTCCATTAGTAAAATCATAACCAAAAAAGGTTAATCAAATAAAAGAAAGGACAGAATTTTTTTTCAAAATTGTAATCAAATCTTTGTAATAAGCATCTTTAAGTAGATTTGCTTCGGAAAAAAATAGTAGTCATCTTGGTGTATGTTTTAGCTCTCTTTGTAGGGTAACAGATGCTTTTCGTGCTTTGCATTGTGGAATTTATATCTATGGATAATACAGTGTACTGCTTATGATATGCTATGATCTCTACAAGCTGGAGACCGAAATACTGGAGTATCCCATACGAATCTAAAAGCTTAGCTGTGTTTGTTATTTCTGCACGTTGTGAAAAAGACACGCGCTGTTCTAATATTTTGCAAATCAGATAGAGTTGTGGCTTGCAGAAACCACAAGCTGTCCCAATCTCCCACAACTGCAGGGTCCAGGAAGGTTCTTTGCATACTACAAAGATCAAGATTTTCAAAAGCTGGAAACTGCTGCTCCCCTTTGTGAGCTGACACATCACCTTAGGTGCCAAGAGCTCTCAAAAGCTCTAACGAGTGCTCTAATGCCTGGTGCTGTCATCTGTGAACTTTGGACTCCCGTAAGGAAGATCTTGTTAAAAACACTACCCTGTGGCTCTTTCAGTCGGAGATAGGAATTCTCCTTTAACTGCAGAATCTGCATTTTCCGGGTTCTCTTATCTGGAAACCAGTGTGTACACATCTGTCTATCATGTTACACCCAGCACTGTATGACAGCAGATGCTTAACAAGATTCTGGGAATGGCTGCGGATCGTAATTATTTTTAAACATAATATTCCTCCTGTTTATACAGCTAATATTGTTCTTATATGTAAGAGATTTGAATGAAAACTGACACAGCTTTGAGGATTTTAATGAGAGAGGTGCTGCTGAGATTATTTACCACTCTGAGTCTTTTCGACATAGTCCCTTTCCTGGGCTTTTCTGATGTCTCCTGACACCAAGAAGCCCCTCTTCTGTGCAGTGTATCAGCTCTATGTGTGCTCCCTCTGCCGGCATCCCTGCGGGATAAGAAACCTGCCAGGGTCTTCTCATGGCCAGGGGTGAGCAGCCGGTTTGTGAAAATTCTTGTTAGAATAAATGCTGCTCTGTCCAGTCAAAACTCTTATTTGAGGGTGTGGCAAACCACGCTTCGTAAGGAAGCTGAACCATGCTTTGTTTACTTCTTTGTGCTTTAAGAAAGCGGTGGTGATTCACCTTTCCAGCACAAAGTCAGCTCTTCCCTGCCCAAGCCCTGCAGGCCGGGGCTGCCCCTGTGGGTGGCTGCAGCTCAGGCCCTACAGGTACGTGGGTGCTCTCAGGTGTCTGGTGCAGGCCCTGTGCCTCTGCAAGGGGTCATCCAGCATCCACCCACGCCTCCAAACCCAGACTGATACTGGGGAAAACGCTCAAAATGGGCTCTCTGGCACTTCTGGATGTGAGTGCACACAAAATATAATTGCAGCTGCATAGGTCCAACGTGATGTTTGCTTGGGCTCCTGCTCTCCGTACTGGTTTCTACACCAAAGTGACTCATTACTACACCTGGGCTCGGAAATGTTGCTAAGTTGCAGCACAGGTCTTTAATAACTGACTTGGCTCAGCCAGGAGCCAGTGAGGGCAGGCTGAAATTAACCCCCAAACCTGCTGTTACGGTCAAGGTGGCAGGAACTGTAAAACAGATCATTGCTGCTGAGCTAATGTCAGCAGCCAGCTATCTTGTCAAGGTGTCATAAACACTGAAAATATTTTGTAGGAAATTGCTTCATGAAACATGACACCAAGTATCATATCACTTGGTGCTGAAGATAGTGGAATAATTCATCTTATGCTATTTGAAGTATTTTGGTATCTCAGGTGGAGCACAGCAATGTTTGTAGCATTTCTAATCTTTGTAAAAATGAAATACAAACAGCAAAAATCTTGGGTTATCTTTCAGTGAAGAAGGTATTAGAGCGAGTTCTTCTAAAAGAGTTCTCCTTTGTTAGCAGATCACTTTAAACCTAAATCAACATTTGTTAGGCTGAAAGGATTTCTATTCAATGTTCTGAAGAGAAGCAAAGCAGCCTGTCCATGTTCATTTTTCTGCTCACATTTCCTGCTTTTGCACTGAAATATTCATTCCCTGCCCTACTGGGAAAGGCAGTCAGGTACAGGAAAGCAAGCAATAAATCTTATTTAGTGGCTTGTCAGTTTTTATCTGTAAATATAAAACAAAAAATGAAAAATGCTTAATTTGACAGAATTAGAAATGTGGATAAAATGTCTTTGTCAATTAAAAGAAATTAAAAAATAGAATTGTTTCTCTGATTGCTGTTAAATTTTAACTTCTAGTTTCACTGGTATTGAACATATTGTGCTCTTTTGAAATTACACGTGCCTCGTATGCAATTCTGAGATATTTCTTTGTTTCCTGTGTTTTCTTTTCTTCCTGATTAGCAAGTGCAATTAAATCTGTGATGAGGTAATCTAACACTTTCAAAAGAGTTTGTCCCCGTGGGTTCCTCCAGCTGAAGGAAACATTTTTGTTTATTCAGGGGAGATAACCTTCCTGCACTGTAATGAAAATCAACGTTGCACCAAATGACAGCTCTAGTCTTAGTCCTACAGTTACACCTTTGCAGGCAGACATTTACTTCTCTGTGAAAACCCTGCTTTCCCTAATAAGGTTTTGTAATGGATACAAGAGTCTGCAGGATCTCATTGGTTATGGGATTGGGTCTTCTAACAGGAGCAATGCAGTTGTGAATGTTTGACTTCTTTTAAAAGAAGAGAAGGATTTTTTCTCAAAAGCCATTAAAAAAAATAAATCACAAAACATACTTTGGATATCTGCATGCCAAGTGTGGCAAACCACGCTTAGTAAGGAAGTTGAAGGCTGCTTGTTTCGAGCAGGTCTTTAGAAGGTCTTCAGCTCCAAACCTGTTAGTTTGTTTTCTCTAATGAAGATCAAAATATTTATATGTATTTAAAAAAACAATTAAGAATGACTCATAGGGTGAGAAAATAATATTTTGCTCACTGGCTTGATGTGTGTGTTAGCTGTAGAACGAGCAGACAAGAACAGGAAAGCTGAGTGTGCGTAGCAGTGACATGGATTTCTTCTTTACCTATTACTAACTACTAAAAATGTTGTCCAAAGAACTGCTCACTCAGAGTAATGGTGATAGAATTTGGAGTGACTTTTGGTTGTGTAAGGCACTTGAGATTGGTAACTCTAAGGACAAAGTAGATGCTGCTTTACTGGGCACTGAGCTTGTCTTAACCAGTGATTCATAGCCTACTAATATAAACAGAGTTCTCAGTGGAAAATGTAGCAACTTGATCATCTGTATAATCTGTTATATGACTGTAGCATCTAATTTTCTTTAGTGCTAATTTTGGTAGTATTGCTGAGTGTGAATGAGTCTGCATTTACAGAGGGGATATTCTCACACAGGATCTTCACACAGTGGGTACCAGTACTGTACAAGTGTGTTAGAAATGTTACATAAACTTTTTAAAAATATATTAATAAGACCTTGAGTTTAAAAAGAGGGATTCTCTCATCTCCCAAATCTGTCTTCTTACAAAAACAAGGTTAGAGAGAAATGTTTGAGGAAGTATTTAGCATCCTAACAGTGTTACACTAATCATCAGTGCTACATTAATAGTCTAATTCTGACCCTCTTCAGTTATCATTTTTTCCTAAATCACAGTGTTTCACTGATTCAAAAAATAATTTCCTTGATTATAGTATAGTATGTAGCCAACTGGAATGTGAGTGCATTTTTTAGTGGTTTTGTTGCTTTTTGAAGTTAGCCAGAGGCAGGCATGGGACCTGCATGGTGTAGGTCTGATCTCGACAGAGTACATTGTCTAAATAAGCCTTCATTACTTTTGGCTGAACACTCATAAGGAGAGGCCAGAAAACCTCCTTGAGTGTCTCAAGATAACCAATTTGATGGGAAATTTTTCTGTAGACTTTTCTTGTATATAATGTCCTATCTTTTTTTTTTGTGATCTGTCATGTCTGCCCTTCTGTACATGCCAGTAAGGAATATCATACTTCTTGCTTACGATGTCTAAGATGTTTCTGGTCTAGAAAAATGACAGCACCAGTTTTTTCTATTGCTATTTTGTAAATGTTAAAGCCTCAAACTGAAAAACAGTGTGGTTCCTGTATCAGTCTTCAACCTCTTACGTTCACTGAAAGAGTGTAATTTTGCTATGTGAAGTTGCTGTTTAGTGTGTTCAGTCATTCACAAAGTTTTGTTGTGTTCTTGTCATTCTTGCCTATACCATTTTTGCTTGATAGATAGTGGTTTAGCTGTCAGTTGTTCAGCCATGTTAAATTAGCCCTAGACAGTGTCCATAGTTGACTTCTTTTTAACTTTGAAAAGAGAAGGAAAATCACTAGTATTAGTGAGTTAGTTTTTGGAAAGAAAATAAGTTGTTAATTTATAAATAAAAATAGACTAGAATAGAAAAAATGTATGTGAGAGTTGGTAAAACTATTTGAAATTAAATCATTATTGCCATACAACAAATATCCAGCTGAAAAACTGGAGCATTACATTTTTATCCAGAAGCAGTTATTATAATGGACTTTCATATGAGTTTGCATATAATTTCTTTTTAACGATGAAGGATTAATACAGCCTGTAACGGAGCAGTTATGGAGCCTTGGTTAGTTACTGTCATTGCTGCCGCTGCTGTGGTTGAACATGCAAGTGCCCTTTGAAAGAGTGATCTGCTCTTGTCCTTAAATACAAGTCTAAAAAGAGTACATATGGCACACTGACAATCTCCACCTTCAGTCACATTCCATGTAATGAAATATGCATGCCCTTTACTTATGGCAGAAGGGATAGTTCTATGCTGCGCAGCCGATAGATGCTCCTACAGGAATTCAGACACCTTTGTGCCTGTTGCTAAGGAGGTCCGTCATGACCACTCTCCTGTTAATACCTCAGTGTTTCAGAGCAGAGATGCTAAGATAAGCTGCTATGTTGACCATAGTATATACTGTGAAAATCTCAGGAGGCCTTTCTTGTGCTGAAAGAACGAAGGTTTGGGTTTAATAGCACAAGTGAACAAATGCAACTGCATAGTGTAACAAGGGGAAAGCTTACCTCTCCAGTAAATTTAAGGCATAACTCAGTTCTGCACCAGCTGTTGTTTCTGAGTGTCTCTCAAGTTTTAAACCTTGGGAAGACTGAGTGGTGATGATCCCAAATCCATGATGATGGATGATGTCTGATGATCCCAAATCCATGGCCAGTTCTTGGCAGAATCCACACAATCAGTGATCTGGGAATTCAGAAATAACATGATTTCTGAGGGGATTTCCAAGCAAGTTATTTTCTCTGCTGCATTGCTTCAGGTTTCTCCCAGCACTCACAGGCACTCCACTCAAAAATGTTTTCTGCTTTCAGCCAGAAATTAGCTACAAATTCTTCAGCCTCTCTCAGAACCTCTGTAATTCCAAATCCAGGACTACTTTCACAGAAACCTATGTCACATAAAGAGACTGTGAAGTACTCTGGACATTCTTCATGGCAATGTGATTGTCGCAGTTTTAAATTCTCTCCTGATCCCGTTTTTTAATAGTAAAAACCTTTTGCCCAGAGAAACTGTGGATGCCTCATCCCTGGAGGCGTTGAAGGCCAGGTTGGATCTGGGCAGCCTGATCTGGTGGGTGACAGCCATGCCCACTGCAGGGGGTTTGGAACTGGGTGGGCTTTAAGGTCCCTTCCAACCCAAACCATTCTACAATATTCAAAATGACTTTTAGAGAGAGGGATTTTGTAATGTGCATTGTATTTATGCATAAAGAAATTTTTTTGTTACCTTGTTTTGACCAGCAAATGTCTTTATTTATGCATTCACTTAAACATACAGAGACGGTTTCTATGCATTGCTTTCCTTCTCTGACAATTTGCTGTACTGTACTTGGCTACGCTGTACATCAAATCAAGTGTACAAGTTGAGTTCTACAAATAAATGCGTACAAATCCATCATAAATACATTTGATGGGGAAAATGAACTGACAAGTGCCATTATTATGAAGAGAAGATGATGAAAGTGACTGCTATTCTGGCTGTTACATCTGGGAGAATGCCTTTCAGTTTTCTATGGGATTTCAGTGCAATCCCAAGTAAATGGGCCTTGAACATCCGCAAATACTAAATAGGTTTCTATGTTTAAGTTGGAACAATTTTGCTTCTAATTAGAAATTCTTTTACTGAAGTGCTCAGTGTTTCAGAAGTTAGGCTAACCTGAGGTGAGCTGGCAGTTGAAGGAGAGCAACATCGTATTTGTTGTAGTGTTATAACTATTGCTCTGAACAAAAAAGTTCCTGATGTTAAATTGTTTGCAATTCTTCTGGGCATATGTTAAGCATTCAAGGTCCTTCTTTTTGTTTTAAAGGTGAAAGTTTAGACTCTAAGCGTGCTAAAGATCAGCTAAGTCTGCTATCTGTAGGAATATATTCCAGTTTCTGAATTAATCATGGCACTGATGCCTCTCTGGGTGTAAGCCAACTGAGCCCATAACAACTGTGATGCTGTGAAAATATCACTGTGCTGCCACTTCTCTTTCTTGCGGAGGAGCTGTATTGTGATTTGTGCTTGCCTCAGACTGCCTGTGCAGCACATTCACCACACAGCAGGTACCTGGTGATGCAGCCTGACTTCCCATGGCGCTCTGTTAACAAGTCTCATCGTTGTGAGCTGACCCAGGCAGAGCATATGCAGTGTTCCTGTGGCAGCGTGCCTGTGCCCAGCGAAGACGCTTCACCCTGGGCAGGCAGCTGCGTGCTGGCCAGCCTGGACCCAGCACTGCACCCAACTAATGAACCCCCTGCTCCAGTGCACAGCAAAGCACAACCAGCCACACTGGTGTCTCTGATTTAATGCCGGTTGTCTGGATGTCTTCGCCATGTAACCCTGTTGTATGAGTTCTTATGTAGTCCGTGGCATTCACTGTCTACCCCCTGTTGCTCTGTGTAATGGAAAACTGTTTGTGTCGCTTTGTTTCTTTGACGTCACTGGGCAAAAACCAGGGATGCTTCGTTGTGCTGAGACATCATTTATTGGGAGCTACAATTAATCTTCTAACACTTGGTTTCTTTTTAAATTCCAGATTTTCCGAAAGAAGGCAGTGGAGCTTGGAGAAAAATTGCTGCCTGCTTTCAACACTCCCACTGGGATACCTTGGGCATTGCTTAATATTAAGAGGTAAAACAACTGATTTTTGGTGACTACAGCATATAAAAAAAGTTATGTCGAAACGAAACTTCTTTGCCATAGAACTATTACAGTTGCAGCACAATTCTAATCTTTCCAACTAGGTAAAAGTTGACAGAAGATCCTTAGTTTCATAGTTCAAATTAGGAAATACAAGTAGACATACATTGCACACACCAGAATGCATGTGGAAGTACATTTATCCACCTCAGAACTGACTGCTTACTTGTCAATATGTTGCTCATCACAAAGTTCTCCATTGGTTTTAGTGCTGTTATACGTAGAGTAGCTGCAAAAAAACAGGTGTTGCTCTGAAAGGGTAAGGAGTCCAGCTGCTTGTACTCTTATTTTACCTGTTCTCACATGCAGTGTCAGTGTGTCCTTTGGTAAGTGGTATATCAAGAAATAAGACTAATATTTGCTACAAGTCTTATTGGTTCATACCTTCTCGTACTGAGTGCATATTTATTATTTTTCCATATTTGTAAGGACTGATCAGATTTCATAATGTTACAAATCAATCCCAGCATCACCCTTTATAAGAATGTGAAGTACTGCTGGTCAGGAAGAATCAAGGAGAATTTCATCTCTGTGTGTATTAGTGTCACAGTTTTTTGTTTGTTTGTGTGATTCCCTCCTTGACAGTCAGCATCTTCCCCTGTTCTCTGCTGCATGTGTATTCATGGTATGCCTTGTTCCCAGAGTGGGACGTGATTTGCTCTTGCTGAGTTGGCTGTGTGTGTATGAGGATTCCCAGTAAGCTGCTCAGAGCCAGTTCTACAGAAATTCCCAGCATCTGAGTCTGAACAGGCTTATCTCCCACCTTCCCTTCAGACAGAAAAGAGGCAAGAGACCAAAAGCACGCGTGTGTGCTAGGGGCAGGAGGGAGCTTGTTCCTTGTGGACTTTCTCATCGCTGAAGGGAACTGATTAACTCCTGCCCAGTGATGGTCCTTGCAATTCAAGTAGTTACTTACATGCATGTTAATGATTTATTCTCAAAAAATTTTAATAAGTTCTGCACAAGTTAATTGCACGATGGCTTGAGCTTTTTTGTTTATTTTTAAGCTGTTACAAAAGCTTCCAAGCATAAAATCCTAGCACGCATTTCTAATTGCAGCACAACAGTACCTTATATTACATGACGTATTTAAACATTATTAAGATATACAGGCTAAAAATTTCTTATATGCAGCCTTTATCTAAATCCATCTCTACTAAATATATTGAAATGGTTCAAATTCTGTGGTGAATGTTTATGGTTTTGTTCCTAGCTTCTCACAGCAAATTCTGTAGGACAATGCAAATGTTGGCCTCAAGCAATGTAAGATGGTGATTAAAAAAACTAACATTGGAGATTCATTTCTTATCTTTCACCAAAGTGGAAGAATATCAATGCCAAGATAACTTCCTTTGCTATGGCAGCAGGTGTTACATTCAGTGCTGCATTCTTGGTTATTCATTCCGAATCCTTGCACATTTGTCTACATTTGACCTTCAGTAGATGACTCTTCCATAATACTGTGTGTAAACAAATATGCTGTCATCCAGGCTTAGGAAATGCTAAGCCACTGAAGCCTGAATATATTACAGATCTAATATGCCTCATTTCTGATTAGTATTTTATTTGATTTTATTTTGATTTATGCTTCAGACTGGAGAGCGCTGACAATAGATTGTGGGTTATTTTTAAATGACTATTTTTGAATTAACAGATGAGCTGGATATTTGTTTCACTAGGCAAATATTCTTCACAAAATAATTTTTCTCTGCTCATTCTCTAGCATCAGAGCCAGACTTGCTCTCTCCATGACAGCCTCTGTGTATATGTATTTGTACTTTTGTCCATGTATGTGTCCTATCGTGCCAAAAGAATCCACCTGAAATCTTGTCCTCTTTTTCTATTCTGTTGTTTTTCTTCATTCTTCTCCTTTCCTCATGACTCAAAGGCCACGGGATGCTTGCTGGCTATTTATGGAACCTTGATTTTCAAATAAAAATGTTCACTGTGCTGATTCTGCAGCTAAAATTATTAGCCAATTTCTTGAGTGTGTTTGTTTCTATACGGAATTTAATTTTGTCTCTATAGAATATTTTAAGTAATTAGATTGGTAGTTTGTAATGGAATTTCCTTTTATTTCTTTCTAAATATTTAAGCTGCATTTCCATGTTTTTGATGTTCTTGGTATTGCTCTGTATCTTCAATTTACCTTCACTCCTGCTTATACTGCTGAAGTTCCTTTTGTGGCTCAGTTGTGTATTTCAGTAACAAATGGTGTGTCACATTTTTTGCCTGTTCTGGCTGAGAACGCTGGTACAGTCTGCAGAAGGAGAACGTATACACATTGGTGCTGGCTTGACAGATAGGTTTGAGTTCTTCTCACATGGATTCTTATATGTTCTTAATATATAGATAGGTTCTTCTTGGGATAAGGAGCAGTAGCTGACAAAGCTAGTTTTTAAAATTTATTTATTCCCCTCACCTGAAAGGTTTCTTTAGATGTTGTCTTCAGTGCTCCTAAAACAGCAGCTATAATAGTTTCTTAAAATACCATTAGTTCATGATCCTTTCTTTTTGTTCTCAGTGAGCCACGACAAACTGATTACTTCATGCTAAAGTTTTTATTTCCCTTTGTCTTAAACTTCAAATAATGTATGACTGAGCAATTGTATTGCTAGAGTATTTCTGTAATACGCCTCTCAGATCGAAAGAAATAAGGTTTGGGCTTATGTGACGATGCCCAGCTGTGAAATACAGAGAGCTCAGATTGTTGAGGCTCTCTTGGATCAGTCAAGAAAAACTTGTCAGTATATGATCCTGTACAATGTTTTGTCTCTTGGATGGAAATTCTCTCTTTATATCACTTTTTTTTTTTTCCTTTTGAAGCAAACCTGTGTCTTTTTTTTTTCCAGTCCCTATCAGTTCCAATAAGATCACATTCCTGCTGTATAATAAACAACCCTGAAGCACTCTTATATGAAAGAACATAGTTTCCATAAAACATTTGCTCTCCAGGCATTGACCAGTGGAATCACTGTTTTAAAGTTATTTATTATCCCTTGTGTGCCAGTGTGTAGCAATACTGTTAGCCACTAAGTTGACTGGCTTTTTATGTAGAATCAATCCGTCATATAACCTCTCAGTGCATCTAAAATTTTGGGAAGTAGTTATGCCTTACCTTTATGAAAAAGCTTTTGACTGGGCTAAATATGTTTTTCTTTTACTTCTGGAAACAACAAACTTGAAATGCTTTTTTTTGGACCTCCGGCTTGCTTTCAAGCACTGTGGCTGGGGGGATGGCTGCGGTTGTTCTGTTGGCTCAGTGACAAGAGTGGCTGATTTCAGCGCTGCTGAATGTGGGGACTGTGGGAAGTCCCATCCAGAAGAAAAGGCCATGAGGCATGGATGGAGTAGCACAGAGCAGGGAAGCTTAATGGAAATCAAAAGGGAGGAATTTGAAATGAATTTGATTAATGTGTGTTGAAGTTAGGAAGTGATAAGATTTACTTGACATAAACATAAACTGTATGCTGTGTCTGATGTCAGCCAAGGATTCTTTGCCTTTTACACTTCAGCATTAATTATACATTAACAGTGGACCTGAGCTGAATTCAGGATTGCATATTTTGCAAAGTGAGGTAGCAGAGGACTTACTAACTTGTTTGAATGAAGTAGTTACTCATTTGTAGGTAATCAAGGATGGAAGTGATCAAAACAGCAATATTTGTGCTATTGGGATCTGGCCAGTATGTCTTACGTTTTTAAACCAAACTGCATTTGATTTTAGTCTTTTTTTTAATCACATTTTGTACAGAATATTAATGTTGAACCACAGACCTCATCAGGCCTCCTTGCTTGCATGAAAGTTTTGTGAAGTTATGGACATCCATGGGATCCCCTGCCTGTGTTCTGAGCAAGGTGCACCCACAGAGCAGCTTCAGAAGTGATCTTTTCCTTCCACCTCATTTGAAAAAAAGAAAATACTCTCTTAGTTTTTTGTACCAGTTTTTGTTTCTAAAGCAGCATGTGCTGTGTTTGTTTTGTCTTTCCTGTTGGACGAATTTTGAATGCTTTAGGTTTTACCACCAGCTATGCTTCCTCTTCTCATGACAGCAGCACAGAGCAGAGCAGCTCTCCCCCAGCAGCCTGACTTGCCTTACAAAGCGGTCCAGGTTCTTTTGAGAGGGGTAAAATGCCACAGTGCAGCCAGTGGCACTAAGGCACAGGTGTTCTGCTCTGAGGCAGGCACTCTGGTAATTCAGGGAATTGGGAGCATTTTAAATTGCAGTGATTTGAAGGAACTTACCTGCCAGAATCTTCCATTTAGTAGGAAATGTGGCTCAAAAATCAGCGACCAATGTATGAAGTGTTGACAGACATCAGAACTTGTTTGAAAATATTTTAAAGTTTCAAAATGATTCCCAGTTTCAGAACATGTTTAAGGTTCATGTGCCTAAATCACTTTAGGAACAGAAATTGATTCTCATAATCACTTTAGTGTCCTATTGCATTAGGAAAACTTGAAGTTTTCTTAAGAAAAGATGTATTTCAGTGCATAACAGAGTGGTTCTTTTTGAGTTCTGGGACTTCTAAAATGTCATAATAGATGCACTTTAGGGTATACTCCTTATGATTTGCAACGGGATCTTAATGCATTAAGAAAGCTTGAAAATGTGAAGGTAGGATCCAAGCATATAAATTCAGTAATTTGTTTTTGGACAGCTTAATTCCCTCACTTTATCAGAAATGCCTGCAATATGAATGTTGCATGATATTGCAAAATTTTCCAAAGTATCAAGTTGTCTGTATAATATTGTATTCTTTAGCAGAGGTAGTGATTCATGCATTTACTTGTCCTAGTGACTCATCAGGCTTATCACAAAAAGGGAGAAGGAAGAGGAGAGGAACCCTGCACATTCATTCAGAAGGCTAATGGGAATTTTCTGGCTTTTGCACTTATTAATTCTAGTGTCTAATTAAAAAAAAAAAAGAGAGAGAGAGAGAGAGAGAGACTACAGAGATAAAGTTTATTCAAATGTTACTATCATTGGCAAAAATAAATTTGTGTTTTAAAGAGATTGTAATTCGGAGAAACTTACATTGTCTTCAGAGTTTGCCATTGTAGGGCTGTGCAGAAGTTTTATTTAGGTAGAATCTTTAATTTTTTTTCTTCTATCTACCCTGGACATAATGTTAGAGGAAGGAATCTAAAGTGTCTTTAGAAAAGAAAGCTAAAAGTAATCTTGTAGTAGTTTGCATGTTTGACAAAAGCTTGTGTGTGTGGTTTTGGCAAATGCTCCACTGATGTCATAAATTAAAGTGGTAACAGTAATAAAAAGGATTTGGATATTGAGTAAAATGCTGAGATTTCCATTGTGTTAATGCACACTGATTGAAACCAGACTTTTTCCTTCAGGCATTTGGATCACGGTGTGAATTTGTATTAGCACTAGATGTGGAAAGATAAATCCTAGCTGGGCTTCACCTATGTAAAAAAAATATTTGTCCAATGTTAAACGCATTTTTTTGTGATCAAATAATTCACCTTCTTAGAGATATTCATCTCACTGCGTAGGTAAATTATTGGAAGAACTAAATCTTTGAGTTAGGAAAATGAATTCCATCCTAATTTATGAGTAACCGCTGATAAAGATGGTTTCAGTAAAGGGCACATCTCAGCACTACCATTTTAAGTGCTCCTTAACCTACGGATACCTTGCATGATTCATGAGCAACTTCAGAGTTCTTGAGTCAGTACTGGATGCAACATAAACCTGGAAAATGGTTTTATGTTTGGGCTCTTTAGGTATCACCATGTTACATGCCATCTCTTCAGCAACTTTTGTTTCAGAACATCTTAAAACACTATGGCAAGTAAATTGCTTGCCTTTTCTTTGTCTTATTTGAAATGAGTGACCAGTTCTGCACTGAATGACTGGTGCCTTAGATTCAACAGGAATCAAGTGAACTGTTCTAAATTTATAGTTATTGAAAAAAGCAGCACTCTTTATTTCCTTTGAGTTTCCATAAATAATTCTTCCATGATCACATGTGAAAAGGAGCAAACTGGTACGAAACTGTTATTAAGATTTGGATTTGATGATTGTACATATATTTTGGACTTCTGACAGTGCCTAATTTGCCACTAAACAATTGAACAATGGAAGGATCCCAAGGTGTAAAAATATTAATGAGGTAGTTCAAGGAACATATCTGTGTGTGGGGAAAAAAAAAAAAACGAGCCAAGAGAAATATTTTTTGGCAATACTCTGTAAGGTAACAGCAGTTATTCAAACAGCAGTTTCAGTTCAATATTGTAACAGTGAGTTTGTGTGGGAGGCTGCCCACTGGCAATAGTACAGTAAGGGTTTGGGACTGATCATTGTTACTGCAAAGTATCTTTCCTGGGTCAAGTGCTTTTTTATAACCAAAGGAGAGAGATTCTGGTCCCAAAACCTAGGTTTAAGCAGTAACTTTTCCTCCAGTTTGCTGGCTTACTGTAAAATGAGTGTCAATAATTACAGGTTTGTAATTTATCATACTGCTGGTCTTTGTAAAACCCTTTGCAAGTATTAGTACTGTGATCCCTCAGCACTGAATGTATGATTGCAAACACTTCAGAGATCTCTGTGGTGATAATAAGAGGTAACGTTTTTTATAAAACAAAACGAAGCTTGTGACTGTCCTGCAGAAGCCAGCTGGTTACGGGGGGGAATTGGTCTTCACTTCATGGCTTTTGCCCTCTTCCACAGTAGACACTGTTGTCGGGATATCAAAAACTCCTTCAGCTATCGTAAATTTTTATCTTGACAGTTCTTCATGGATGAGAAATGACTTTTTTTTTTGTTGTTTATAGAAGGGGTAGGAAAATCTTCCATGATGGAACGTGGGAGGGGTGTGAGTCAGGACAAGCAAGTTGCACTGTTTTGTGTTTTGCCTTAGAAGAAATCGAGAGCCAGAAGTTCACCCCGGGCACTTACAGCACGTACAGGAGGTGCCACGTACTGACCAGGTGCTTCATGTTTTCTGCCCATCTGGCGGTGAATTTACCAGGCCCTGACTGAAACACTGTGACATAAGGACTTACGGGGAAGAGCATGAGGAAGTTTATCAGATCCCCAGTTTGCTTCCTGATAGTTAAAACTGCTCTTTCTCCCCAACGAAATCTGCTTGCAAGGTTTTGAAATTGCATTTACTGAAAATAGGATTTTATAAATTAGTTCACGGATGTTGGTGTTGCTTGTGGTTTTTTCTTTAGCAGCTAACTGCTGCTATCCCCTTGATACCATCGAGATAGTTGGGAGTTCCCTACATGAAGCACTTCCACGCTGCCCAGGAGACACAAGGGAGCCCCTGGATCTCTGTGGTAGCACAGCTGCCAAGTGTATTTGAGAGCTGGGCATGAAGGTGTGCACTTGGTTCTCTTTTCCTCACAGACAAACACTTGAACCATATTTCTGTTTTATAGAAACGACTTTTGATACTAATGTGGATATTGACACAGGCAAATGTATGCTGTTTGAACTCTGCAGTAATTAGCTTTGCCTTATTTATAACTGAACACTGTTGATCAAAAATTTGGTGAACTATGGTCTATATCTCTGTAAAGTTGTTTTCCCTTAATAGTCCTTATAAATCTTGCAGCTTGTCGTCTATGAGGGCCAGACAGGTGTGGAACACTTTCAGTAGTTTCTAATGGCAAAGTCAGCTAATCCAGAAATGCTTTATTAATTACAACTATATTTTAATCATTAAAAAAGTCTCAGCAGTGAAGTCTTTAAAATGATGTAACTACAAATAAAACATCTTTTGTAGTTGAAAGTATGTTGAAATACAATCCGTCTCTGACTTTCGTCATTAGAAAATTCTTTAACAGAATTTTTAAGGCTCTGTAGTTTTTCTACTGACGATAATAAGTCAAATTATAATTTATAATTTATTTGCCTTATTAAAAAACTTCATTAAAATGTCAGAAGATACAGCTTCTAGCTGGGATATTTCACCAAGAACTGTGCACACAGAGCTTTTCACATATGGAAATAGCTACAGCAGTTCTGTTCTGCAGCATGAATTAACAACGATTGATTGCGATCTGTTTTTATTAACTCAAGGAAGAAAAGCAGTATAGTGATATTAAGAAAATTAATTATAACTTTCTAATCTGGTAATTAATGTGCAACTAAGCATGAGTGCAGTTAGTGGCATTCAGTGATTTGGCAACCCTGACAAATTATCATCTCTTTTAAGGTAGACAACTGCTTTTTAATCTTTGCTCAAATTTTTACATTTTTTTTTTTGTTTCAGAATGGTTTTCACAATTTAGATCTTAGATGTGGCCTTTCACTATAATAATGTGAACTAAAGTTCAGAAGTATTCTTTACAATCCTCTTTTATTCTTTTTCAGTGTCATACTGGAGTTTTTTATGAAGCAGTTGTATGAAACAGTGATTACTGGTAATTGACCTGCATATGTTGAATAATCTTAAAATGCTACTGAGAATTTAATGTACCTTGTAAACTGAGAAGCTTCCAATTAAATAGAGTTCTTAGGATAATCACTTTCAAAACTAATCAAGTAATGTAATGATGTTACTGAAATTCTTATTGACTTAATTGTGACAAATTAATAAACCTAACCAATGCAATTACTGTAATGGTTATATTAGTTTGCATTTTTCGTAACCTATCCATAAATATTTTTCAGAAACACAAAAGGAAAATAGAAATTACGTAGAGGTACTGAACTAGAATGACAAGGTGACTTGAGTGGCGGAGTGTTTGTGCCCTTCTTGCTATCTTTATGAGGCGTGAAGGTCATTGTGAACCACCCCATGCTCAGTGCCTCTTGCCTATTAAGAAATCAAATGCTACTGAACAAAAATTAGAACTGGGACCTGAACAGTGGAACTGATATTGTTAAGCAGTCTGACTGGTTTTGGTGTTATCAGATTTGATCTCCTAAAATATACTCCATAACAAAATACTGTAATCTTGTCAATAACATTTATCTTTAGTTCTGAAGCCCAGGAGATCTTTCAGAAGCAAATTCAGTCCTATATAAATGCCTGAAAGCCTTTTGTAACAATGTGTGTTTTTTCCTTATGATAAAGGTTAACCCCAACACTTGAATCTTTTAATTCTGTTTTGATAGATTGGCCTTATTGGCCTTTATTGTCTTTTTCTTTCTTTTTCTTTTTTTGGAAAATCAAGCCTTTTTTTTTCCTCCTGATTGGTGATCAGTTGCACATGCAGATAACTGAAAGGTGATCCTCTTCTATGTCGTTGGGTTTCTGCTGTGATGGCCAACGTGACACTCATATTGAGAAATAAACTATAAAAGAAGATGCTGAATTCTACTGTCAGGAGAAGTAAGGATTATTAAAGAATCTGTATCTGCTGAGTTTGTTCTGGATTTTCTCTACTCTATTTTGCATTGAGCTGTTGCTAGAAATCCTGTGCACATTCATAGTGATGGTATAACATTATTATATCGATGTTACAGGTAGATGAAACAGACTCGAGTAAGTATGCCTCTTGCTGCAAGGAGCCTGCCTGTGTTAGGATGATTATCAGGTTCTGCGCAGGCTGAACCTGAGCTATTTGTTTTCTAATGTCATATAATTTGGAATGGATCTAGTGGACAGCTAATGCCTGGCTAGTCAACCTTAAGAGTGAGTGGTCTGATGAGCGAGACTTCCATTAGCATGTTCTGCTCAGATGTGTCTGACTCGTGTAAGGCACAAGACTCATAAGTATTTCTTTGTGTTGTGGGAAACAAGCAGTCTGACTTTTTACTCCTTAGTCCAGTGGGCTGATGAGGAATATCATCTGTGTGTTGAGTTAGGTGGATGCATCTAGCTGACATCCAAAATATGCTGTATTTCCTGTGTTCTTGCTGCAATCTCACGTTACAAATTGAGCAATTTTGTTTACTGCTTTTTGATGAGCAGACCTTGTTCACTTTTATGTAGATCACGACCTGAGTAGACTTACTACTACTTGGAGGATACAGTATGACTGAATGTGATCTTCAAAGGCGTACCAGAATAGTCAGTTTGCTCTGCGTTAAACAATCCACTGCCCACCAACAAGCTGTAATAAAATCCTAGCAGTAAATTTGAAAGACACACGGATGCCACTGTGAGAATTCAGATAGCAGAGGGTAAAGACAAAATAAGACTTGTTAGTTTGAGAGCTATTCAGAAGGAAATGAGGAGAGGCTAGTGAGCCAGCTAAGCAGTTTGTTCCAGAAATTTGCCTTCATTGGTTTAAATTTCATGTGAAAATTACATTTTTATTGTTACACCACTGACACATCTTTATGAGGAAGTTAATAGGAGGGAACAATCTTTCAGCAAATTAAATGAAAGGCTACTATTTCCAGCTGACATCTGTGAAACTGCTGCTACATTCCTTGCAGTAGCGCTTAGAGAAATAAATGAGCAAGTATTCATTATAATTGAGCTTTAATGGTAGCCATATGCTATATATCTTGTAATGGTGTTCATGTTGTGTGGTTTCCATGTAATATATATAAAAAAAGAGTTTATCTGTCAAAGGCCCATTAATGTAAATGTCTTGATTCAATACTTAGCCTTGGTGAGGCTTGTGTGTTTTAAATATATCCCAGCAAGCTGCAGTTGGTACAGCAAATCCGACAGTCTTTCTGGTTGACCTTTCAGGTTGTCCATTCCATGTCATACTGCATTCTTTACAGATAATGAAATTTGCTGGAGCAAAGAAGATTGTGTTTCACTCGGATCTTAATTATTTTCAAATTAATATTTTCTAACGGGTAGTTGAATGCTCACTCTTTCAGCAATGCTCTTTCACATCACTTCATGATTTTCTACTGAGGTCATAAATATTTTCTTATTGTCCACCTGGAGTTCATTTTGTAAATTAATTGAATTTTGCATAAGGTTTTTTTATTCAGAATTGTTTTGAAAGCTTTTGGACCGGTCTTTGAAGGCTTAAATCTGGTTTACTAGCATCCAAGTTTTTGATGAGTGGTACAACTTCACAAGCATGGTTTTGAGTGAACTGAACTTCAGACAGTGTTTCAAACTTGCTTCTATTTTCTCCTCTTACTGAAGTACTAAACAGTCCAGTTTGTGAATGACAGATTGGCTCTTCTGAATGACGTACCACATGCTTTGATATCACGCTCTAAAAAATGAGAAAAGGACTCTCTATGGCCTTTACCTTGTTTCCCTCCTCATCCTATAATGCACAGGGGGGATGGGATGCTCTAAGTATTTTACTACTATTTTTAGATAAGCTTCATTCATCAAGAATGTGTAATTTAGCTTTCTATTGCTTTATTGCATGCTTTTTAGGGGTTTCAGGAATTAAATAATCACAGAAAATAAGTCAGAATTCACATGATTACTTATTTCAAATGTTGAACACCTAAGCTACACCTAAATTATTCCAGATGGATGTTTGTCTAGCCATTTCTTCAAGATCTCCCAACACGGAGATTCCATGCTTTTCAAAGGAAACTTGTGTCAGTGCTTCTTTGTCTTCACTACTGGGAGTTCTGGAGGTTTAGTTTTCTCTGATGCCTATCCTGGAACTTCAGTACTTTACTACTTTGGAAGATTTCTCCCCTTTCACATGTTGGAGAAAGACTCTTGTCATATCAAATCTATTGTCTGTTAACAAGAGCAGCTCTGATGCAGTGCTTTCTTTGTTTCTGATCATTCTTGTTAGTATTCTCTAAGCTTTCTAAAATTTGTCCTTGTTTTTCTTGTAATGTAGTTGGTGTCCAATATTGAACATATTTCAAGACCTTTCCACGGGTGAATAAAACAGACTGTTCAGAACCCTCATTCCTGAGTTAATATTTAAGCCACATAAACTGCCCCGTGACATGCCTTGTTTGCATTTCCACTTAACAGCTTGGTCATTTTCTAAAACCTCTTTCTCCTCTCCTGCTTCCCCAAATTTTGGGGGATGCTTCTGCAGCAAATTCCTCAGTAGTTTTGTGAATTTTCCAGAATTCTTTTCCATAAACATTTTTTAAGTCAGCGAAATACCTGTCTTCTGAGAGCAACTGGTGATTCAGGCCACTGCTATAGGTTAGGTTTGTTTCCCTCGCTCGAGAACCACACAAAAAGAAAACAAACATTAGACAAAATCCTGGCATCACCATCAATTTATATAAAATTTGGGTTATACTGTACCACATCAGTATCTGATCCTTTATATTTCTGTATCTCTTGAGCATCTTTCAAGTAAGCAACCACTTTCTTTTCTCCTCTTCTTTTACAGTCCGATTGTGTAACTTTTTTGTGTGAGCCCGACTGGTTTGCCATTCATCAGTCACATATTGACTAAAGGTGCCTTACCTACTTCAGAGGGTTAGAAAAGACCTGTTGCCATCTGCAGAGAGAGCAGCTGTGGCAGAGGTCTTTCTTTGTGCTTGCCTGTTCCAGGGCAGATGAGAGGTTGGCCTTTTATGTTCCATCCCCTCATTCACCCACACATCAAAGACAGTTCAGGCTCTGGTTGCTGGCCCTTGAAGATGCCCTTTGGAAATCTGCCTACTGGAGGGAGACAAAGGTGAGAAAGGGGAACCAGCTCCAGTTTTTGTATTTACTCTGATCATTTGGGCAAGGTGTTTCTCTCATACTCCCAAAATTGTTAAACAGTAAGAGTTGAGAAATAAATCATTTTGATAGATGAGACAGGCTTTATTTTAAGTTACACTTAAGAGATGAAAATAGTTACTTTTGATGGCTTATGAGTTCAAGGATTCTGTTACCCAAAACTCTCTGTTACTCAAGAGACAATTTTGCATTTCTTCAAAATACTTATTTTATCTGACATAATCTTTCAAAAGTGTCACAAAGACTCATCAGTATGCCGTATCTTTGCAGAATCTACTCCATTCCTGCTAAGGTCTTCATTTTAGTTTGAAGATCAAGTGTGGTGCAGATTTCTGCACCAAAGCCATTAAAACAGCAAGAGATGACAAACAACATTTCAAACCTTTTACCAAATGTTTTCCTGGAGTTGGGATAGAAACCTAATTTTCTTAAATGCTTTATAAAACTATAGTAACGTTTTCAGCATGGGTAATAAAATCGTGTGCTGGTGCAAGAATTAAAAAAACACATACTGTCTTGGACACATTTCCAGAAATCTGTTTTCTAAGCCTTAGATTGTTCTATCATTTTAAATAGTAATCTTTTCATGCTGATTTCACTTCATCCTTTATTATCTTATTTTCATTGTATTGATTAAAATCCCATTACTTTTAAGAAAAGCTTATTTCACTACTTGATGCCAGCCCATTTATTATCAGATAATCTCGTTGACAAAATCCTGCAGGAAATATCTGAAGTGTGGTCCTAAGTATTAATGCATGGATTGTGGTTATTTTTTAAAGCATTACTTCTAGAAGAAATGTTTGGTACTTCTCATTTTTCTGCTCTGCCATAGGTCTTTCAGCCTTTTTCAGCTTGGGTGAATTATTTGGTAATCGAATAGAAAGTTCCTTCCCTTCTTCAGGATATTCGCTACTTTGAAGTGTCATTGGATCCTAATGTAAAGCATGTTTTACCACAAAAAAGATACAGAGCAAAATTCATTTTTCTTTAAAAAATACAAGTATTGCCTAATCTGTCTTCACTCAGTTTTCAAGGCAGTGTTTGTCTTTTTTATTTTATTTTTATTCTCCTAACGGTATAATCAAATTGTCCTGGATCATAGCTGTTGGTGCATGTCCGAGAACAAAGCTGTATGTGCCACGCTTAGCTGACTGAGATAGTATGGCTGGTTTCTTGTAAATGGCTCATCCGTAAGATGAGCAGCAGCTGTGTAGGAGCATTTGTTGCTTTAAGTAATTGTAAGTAGGTTGCAGGTGAAGTTTTGGGTTTGCTGCAACACAACTGAGTAACTGATAATAGTGACTCTACCAGAGGAAAAGCTGTAATGGGGATACCTTCTGCAGAGAAAAATCAGTAAATCAGTTGTATACTAGAAGTTACGTACGAGATTATGTGTGGTTTTATTTCTGATACCTGATGAACAGTAGGAAGTACTCCTGTTTAATCACGTTACTTAACAGATTTGATCACATTTTAACCCCTGTTTGATTTGTTCTCAATCATATGAACAATGAGGGACTTCATTCATTTACAAATACGTGATCTAATGAAATTGTATTTAATGAAATGATATTGCATCATGTTTGGGGCACAAGCATGACCTTAAAAACCAGAAACTGATAAAAAATATCAATCTGTTTTACAAGCCTAGATATATGCTTGAAACAAATGTCATTTGAGAAAAACAGAAATAGCTTCTTATCATGAAATTGACTGGATTATATTGAATAATATATTTTCTGTAAATTATGAAGTGGGGGAAAGGAGTCTGTAAACTACATTTAAATAAGGACTCGTTTTCTTTAAAGTAATCAACTTCTATCTTGATTTTCAAATAGGCAGTGCATTGAAGGATAAAGCTGTGCATAACCTCTGACACAAACTGTGTCACGTGCTGAGAAAAGGATTGAGAACTGTCAGGTTTTTCCTTTGCATTACTGGTTTCCAGTAAGAGAACCAGTTCCCAGAGCTGATGGGTGTTAGTTGAACGGATTCCTGTAGCGATACTGGCATTCCAGTCAGACTGCATGAATTCACAGTGCAGGACTGCAATATTTATTCCTATTTACTACTCCTCTTTAACTGTAATATTTACTGATTTTTTTACCCAGTCAATCTGAAATGCCTTGTCTTTATTTTGCAGTCTAAAGACTATACTTAGTCTACCCTGTGTATTTACCTCAGTTTCTTCCCGAATAGGATAAGTAATTTCCATGCGTAATGTTGCTATTGAAATCCATTTTGTCCTCTTGTATCAATCTCTACTCTTGCTTTCCACCCCCTGCATATTTGTATTACCTGTCATCTGTGCTGTGGTTTTAATGGCAGTTACGGGATTTTAATGCTTGATCATTGTTGAAGCCACCAGGAGTTTCTCTGTTGGCTGTAAGGATCAAGTTCTTAGAGACGGGCACTAAGAAAACCGTTTATCTGATCCCAGAACAAATGGATTTATGTGACACAGCGACGTGTGGGTAAGGAGAAAGAAGATTGAAGCAGGCTGGAAGAAAGGGACATTTATACTTTTCTTAAAGCATTTGTCAAAACAGATTACATCGTAGCAACGCTAGTCTGAAAGAGACTACCTCAATTTTTTTATCCAGACAAGCTGACCCTCCCAATGAGCCAGAATGCCGCTTCCATGGTGTTTCATGCCACTAAGAGTCTGTGAAAGCAGACACTGAAGGGAGAAGTATCCCTCAAGAATGGTGATGTCTCTATGTTACACATCTTTAGACTGACAGCTATATATCTGTAAGTGCATATAGGCAAGTGGAATGTATGGCATTTGTAAGTTACCGCTGTCATCATATGAAAATCACAGCTGCAAGTTTTGCAACAAGCTGGCCGGTATCTGCAACTACAGCAGCTGTATTAAGAGGAGGAACATTGGATTGTCAGTCAGAATGCCGGGGGGTGGGGGGCAGAACTTTATTGCAAATCCTCAGCAGAAAAAAAAAAAAAAAGCTTAGTGGGGGAAGAGTTTTTTGCAAAAACCAAAAAAAAAAAAAAAAAAAAAAAAAAAAAGCTTAGTCTAAATGTTGAATGTTGGAAAAGTGATATAAAACTGGGAGCAGAGCTTCATAAAGGGATGTACCGAGCAGAGGAGATCAAGAGTGCTGATTGCCATGGCTATGGTGGTTTAAGGCAGAAAGCACTCTTATTTTATATGAAATGTGAAGCTCTGAAATAAACGTTAGACCTGAACAAAGTTATGTTGTTTTCAGTATTAAAAGGCATGGCAGAGAGGAAAAGAGCATATATAAATAGCATTTGCCATGGACCTATCCAAAATTCTCTCCCCCGCGCCTTTCCCCAGTGAAAACACCAAAAAAGGCATTTTCAGTTGACTTCTCAGAGTCAGGTTTTGGAACTTTTCTTGGTGAGTGGGGAATTTTTGTTTGTTTGGACATGGGAGAGGGGTTTGACTGTCACTAACACTGAATTATACAAGTCGCAGCAGGGAATTTTATTCTAACACCTTTTCATTGCACGGATGGCAGAACCCTAGGCTTCTATTCATGACTTTTCATTTCCTGTCATTTTCACTTTTCTTCAGGGACTTGATTAAACCTACTCTGTGCTGGTACTTATTATCCCCTGCCCTGGTCTTTTGTGCTGTATTCCCTCTTGCTTTTTTAGCCCCTGGAAATTGATTAATTAAACCTTTAGCTCATAAAGTAATAGGAAACATGAATTGTTTAGTTTATTCATTGGTGTATTGTCAGAGACATGTGTAGGTCTGTGCTGTGCTCAAATAGATAACTAATCAGAAATGATTACATTAGCAAGTACAGTTTTACACGGTGACACTGAAAATTACCTTTAAGCGCTTGCCTTGTCTAATAGCGATATTTGAAATTGCACACGGCTGAGCTATGAGTTGTCTCTCCCTTTCTCACCTCCTCCTCCATGTGGGTGCATACACAAGCTTGCTGTTCATAAACTCCATTACTTTCCTTCACCGTGCCACTTCCACAAGCTTTGATTCGCCTTCAGAGTAGTGGTAATGTGGTAAATGTCATAGGGCAGACAGCCATAGGGAAAGGGTTGTAAAAACACTGACAGTAAAGCCCTAAAGAAATTCAGTCTGTTTTCTCTGAGAAATGCTGCCAGAATCTGATATAAGCAGATGAACACTTGGAGTGAATGGGCTGGTGAGATTATTTTAAACATCAATAGGCACGGTATCACTAGATGCAGATATTAAGAATCCGTGTATCAGATCACAAAAGTTGTACCCGATGGTGTCTGGTGGTTTTCAGATCCCAGAAAGGAGCTGCTCTATTTTTCATTCTCAGCAGCTGCCAGACCTCAATGGATACATTAAAGCATGATCTTCCCACGGGCGATTTCACTGGCCTCTGATTATTCCCTGCTGCTCCTCAGAGCCAGATGAGGTTCTCTCCTCTTCATCCTGGTTCTCTCTGTGTTCTGGTCCCCACCTGCCTCTTGGTTCCTGCTCCCCCTGCTGCGGTTGACACCATTCGCCTTGGTGTCTGCTCACTTCGCTGTTCTCCAGCTGACCTAAGGATGAACAAGAAGTTTTCAACATGGGGGCTGGTCCTGCTCTCATGAGATTAAATTTTATGGTGGTATTGAACAGTGTCTTTTCACTGGGCAGAGCACTTAGAGGGGTTTCACGGACCATGACTTGGATGTGGAGCAGCAGTAAGTCTCCCACCTCCTCGGTGTGTATGTGCATACTCCTCCAACACCTCCTTCGCTGGGCCAACCCTTCCTGGAGGTGGGGACCCATCCTGGAGGAGGCCACAGCACAGACTGAGACCTCATCCACCTTCTGCTTCCTTCCCACTTGTACATTTACAGTGCTCTTCAGTCTCTCTGGCTGTTCTGACCAGCTTCTGGGGAGACTGCCGATGGGATGGCCACCTCAAGGTGGCCCATTTGAAATGAGGTGCATGATTGTTCAGCAGTTTGACTTTTTGCTTGCAAATATTGTAAGGAAATAGTTACCACTTCAGGAGACCTTTAAAGGTTGCTGGGTAGGTTTCCCAACAAAGAGGAAAGGCAACAATATTGAGAGGAAGAGAGCTTTTGTCCTTGAAAACTTTAACCACTCTGACACTGTAAATAATGTGCTAGGTACTGTTTGGTGTTAACTCTCAATAATCCTTAAACTGCTCTGACCAGTCCCATCTTCCTAGAATTGATAGGGAAGTGAGGAGACTGTTTCCTTTTCTCTTGCCCTTTTATAGACAGGTGTCTCCATAAGGTCTGTGGGAGGTGATGGAGTGTGACATAGTCACCTCTGGAAGACCCAATGGACCTCACAGAGAAAAGCAGGGTCTTGTTTTCAGAGCTGTTCCATGTTAGTATCTTTTCAGAGTTGCACTGTTCGTTTCTTGCAGGATGGAGGGTCAGCCACAATACCTGACGTTTCCTACTCTCTTTCTCAGCCTTCAGCCAGGTGATGATGAGCACGTGCTTCCCGTACAAATGGATGCATCTCCTGCACTGGCAGGACTGAGCTGCCAGGAGATGAGCACACATTACTGCTGACACTGCGTATGACTAGGCAAATAGAGAAAATTAATGTTCTCAAACTAATGGCTCCTGGGCCGATAACTCTTCATTATCTCACTTGTTACAGTATACAAACCATTTGTGTTCTGCCTGACATTTCAGCATAGAAATTTTTATATTCCCTGTAGCACTGTAAAATTGAGTAACCACTTTTGTTGTTAGTCTACACGCCGCGGTTGCTGATGGCACTAATTTACTGTCTGCCTCCTCCTGCTAAGTCAGCATCCTGAGGAATCACCTCGCTGGGTAACTGCTGGTAGCAGTCGGTGTTTGGAGAGGGCAGCTCAGCTGGGCAGGAAGCAACCAGCTGGGTAATGATTAGGCAAGGGCAATGGTTATGCATTCATCATCACAGCTGAAAAACTAACCAGCTGCTAGCACCTGCCTGATTCTCCTAACACCAAGAAATAAAACAGACATCAAAAACTGCCACATAGGCTGGCTACCTGATTTAAGCTTCTTTCTATGCTGTCTCCAGCTGTTGAGACACTGTGTGAGAGTTGCTGAACCAGATTATCATAATTTTCCTTTCTCAGAAAAGAGATACTGGGGAAGAGTCAGGACTCCAGCAGTTCTGTCTGCGTGGCTTGATGCTGCTCGAGGAGGGATAGGGATCACAGAGGAGTGCAAAAAGCTAATTGCAGTTTAGTGGAAGTTGGACTGCAAGGTGTTTCATGCTCGCTACTGGGGCTAGAAATACACAGCCCCAGAGCTAGCCCTGTCACAGGTTCTCTGACTTTGCATGCAACGTGTTGTCCTGACTGCTGCTGCCACTGGACTTTGAGGGGGAAGCTCAGTAGCAGTGGCTTGGGCAAGCCTGACATTTCACTGTTCCTATCTTCCTGCCGTAATATAAGAGTGCAGCTGATTCATGCTATGGAGAAAACAGAAACAGATTAAGTGTCTTTGAGGTATTAGCAGATAAATCATCAATTTCACTGCCTGTGAAGGCAGGTCCTTACAGCAAGATGCCATATGTTGTACCCTTTGGGGAAAGGATATTGGGGAAAAAAAAAAAACAACATGAATAAATTAGTATGTAATTTATCATTTAGCATTGCCTGTGCACTCCATGGTGGTGGTTGTTTTTTGTTTTAAAAAGTATAAACTTCTAATAAAGTGATTTTATTATTCATCACAGCTTTTTTATAAAGTCATAAACCACTTTGTGTCAGCTCAACTCTGAAAGGAGAAAGAAGCAGCACAGAGGTTTGCAGGAAATCTCTTCTGAAAAGCATCAGCAGCAGATCACCCTTTAAATTCCGCCGTTTGGGCTGTGGCATTGGATTTAAATCCTCTCTTAGCAAACTGGTAGCAAGGGACTAGCACTGGTTTCTGGGAGCAGAAGAAGCTGCTCTTCATTTATTTCTGTGATAGATTGAGAAACACTTCCCTTTGGGGAATCATTCTTATGAAAGCCTTTTCAGAGGTGGCAATCCTAAATAATACATGAAACATTAGATATTTTGTGAAAATAACATCTGAGAATAACATCCTTTTGGCTGCCATAGTGACTCCTTTGCTAGAGGTTCGTAGTGTGCAGTTCTAGTATCCATTAAATACTTCTTCCCGTTAACAACTTATTCTTATGCCGAGGGGTTATGTATGTCACAAAGTATATTTAGAACATATTGTTTGGTTATTAATCCATTTCTTTGCCCAGAAATGCTGAAAGCAAGTACGTTTTACTTAGCATTTTGACATATTTTGTGTCATCACTGGCTCTATAGCAACTTAATCTTTTAAATATATTTTGTTTAAAATGATAAATAGATATTAAGCTCATAAATGAAAATCTGACTCTTTACTGACCTCTCTTCATTTGTTCTAAGGAGGCTTAGTTTACTTAATTAAATTAAAACATTGTTATGAAATGTTGGTAGTGGCATATAAGAAATAGACCGAAGGCTTTTACAATGTATAAACACTTTGTTAGCAATGCCATGACCAGCCGTTCTGTAGCTCTACTGCCTTTTTATAAAAGGAAGACATTTCTTGGTACAAAAAAAAAAAAAGAAGAAAATAGAGCCATAAATGGAAATAATGACCAGTTTTGCCAAAATAGAATGTGCCCTTGGAGACTTTTCTCGCCGGGCAGAAATAATGGAGAGAAAATAGTAAATTTGACGTTTATTGCATCTATGATAGAAAAGTTGGACGCATTCGTAATGCATTGTGTTAACTAATTCACACCATGTGGCACCATCTGCATGGCTTTGGCAGGGTGGGTGTAGAAGATTCATGGACTTCAACTTTTCATGCCAAAGTACTGCAGAAAGGTTTTCTTTTTCTCTTCCTTTTAGTTTAATCTGGTCAATAATTATCTTGCAATATTTCATAAAAATGTCATTGCAAAGGTGGCTCATCCAAAAAAGGACCATTAAAAATAAATTGTGAGCTAGGAAAATCTTTTCAGAATTAAAGAATTAGATAACGTTACAAAGTGTTAACCTCCAGTCCTACTTTTTGCTATTTATATTCATGTGCAGAGAGTTATAAAATTCATCTGATACCTGAGAAGTTAATTGAAATGCTGGGGAGATGTGAGCATCTGGCAAAGGCTGGCTGTAGACAAGGTGGGTCTCTCTGGGTATGCTCTGTGAAGGGAAAGGCTCCATCTGTGGAGTAATCTCCTCTGTGGAGGGATTTAATTCTGTTATCTCCCTGTACTGATTATCAAAGGAGCCCTTGAAGTGATTTATTTCTGTGAACACCCTCCTTGGACTTGTAAGCTCTGCCATTTCCATATCGTTGGTTATGGTCAGTTCTTTGGTTGATATCCAGTGTCAGTAGGCTAAATTACACACATCTTGGATGTAAGCCATGCAGCTGAATCTCATGTTGTTATAACTGTAAGGCTGAAACATCAAAAATGATCATATTATGCTTGCAAAATTGTCTGAGGAGTTTCTACTAAATGGCCATATGACCAAATGGCAGTTTGGGCTTCCTTTGTGGGGAAAAGCAAAGGATGATGTTTTCCTTCCCACAATAGTTAATAATTTTACTTTATTTCTATTTCTATGGTACACACTCTTGGGGCTGAGCCTCCAGGAGAAGCATGAAGTGTAACCTAAGGGAACTGTGAGGAGAAGAAGGAGAAAAAAGATGCAAAAAGATGCAGAAAAGTTTGTGTGGCTTTTCCGTCACCCTCTCTCTGTTTTTTACCTCCATCTGAGAAGGTCCCCCTCCATCATGGACATGAGAAGGGAGGCTGATGGAGTGAGGTGCGTGAACCTCACCTGGCTGCAGGCCAGGCTAGGCGATGTCCTGCTCATGCAGGTTCCTGTTAAAAGAGGATTCCAGCTGCATTCCCCAGGCAGATTCCCTTTTCCCTTAGCACCTGTGGAAGTCCCAAGCACAACCCATTTTATCCAAGTTGAGTCTCGTGACTCTGGTGAATTTAAATGGGCTCTTCTTAATGCTACATTCTGATTTTTCTGTCATAGAGCTATTCCATCCTTTCACCTTTTTTACTGGCCAAGTCTGCAGAGTATATTGACTCTCAGATTGTGCTTTTACAGCCTGCATTAAATATTGATATTTTAAAGTCCTGCCCTGTCTCTAGCTTGTAGAGTCATCCTGATACCCTCCAGGAAAGGCTGGAGGATAATAAACAAATTGTCTGCAGAGACTGAAACAGCATTGCTCACTGATGACCAGGATTTTAGATGTTTTGACCCATTGAAGTGTTTGTGCAGTTTCCCTGAAGATTTACTGTTTCTTTCAGTCTAAAATTAGCTGCTGTTTTATGTATATTGGGGATGTAATGTAATTTTTTTTAAAAAAAAATACATTAATCTTGCAAATATTGTTTTTTCTCTTTCAATAATTTAAGAAAAAACAAAAACTTAAAAATAGTTCTGTTTCCTCTGTGGTTTCTTCTCCTTGGATGTTTTGAATCTTTTAGAAGAGCTACAGTTCTGATAGTTTCTGTTCCTGTGTACAAATACTGAGTTATCAGCAGCCTGAGTCAATCAGGCTCTTATTTTCTGAGAGGGAATCAAAAAAGAGTCACAACCACTCTATTTTAGCTTGTGGCACTCACTGTTCAGTAACAAGGTTTATAAAATAAATGGATATGCCATAAAATAGTGATGCTCCTGATTCAATGTGCTGTTCTGATTCAGATCCTCACTTTAGAGTTCACAAAATCACATAATACTAGTTATAATAATAAAGAAATGAGTCCTAAACATGTACTAATATTTTACAGGGAAAAAAATATTTTATGTTTTTTAAGTGATATAAACAATTTGGTTCTAGACACAATACTTTAAAGTACTTTAAAGTAGTGTCCTGCAAACTGATACTATTTTAGCACTGGTTAATCAGTGCGACTTCTTCTTTTTCCTCCCTGAGGTGTTGGAAGAGTTTTGTTTCCATCTCTGATGTCAGTACGTGACTGACACTTGGTTGCAATGAATATCAGCAGAGGAAAATTGAAAAATACACTCGCAAAATAAATTTTTAAAAAAGAAAGCCAGTTAAAGGAATGCAGCTAATAGAAAGCATGAGTGTCGTGCCTGGACCCCCATTTCCATCCTCTGTGTTTGGTGTTATGTATCTGTTTCTTTCTGCAGACTCTGTTAACTTACAAGGCTGTTGGGACATTCAACTATTCTGGAGTAAAAATAAGCTGAAAAATTTATCAGCATTTTACAGATATTGCTTTGGTTGAGACCAGTGATCTGCACATAAATTTGTGGAATTCATAAACAGAGCTGTTTGAAAATCCCCCAAATGCCCTGATCGTTCAGAGTCTTTCCTTCTGTAGTTTCTTAACCCGAGTAATGAGTGACACAGGGAGAAAAACTGCAGATACTTGCAGTGTTATGCATGTTTTTGCTAAAATTTGGAGTAGAAGTGAAACCTTTCAGTGTAGCACCAAGCTTGCATCTTAAGATTTCAGAAAGACAGCTCGTGACTTCAGGAAGATAACCCGTCACTTCATAACTGAAAAGTAAATAAACAATCAGCATAGACTCTATGGCTGATGAGTAAGTAGATACCTGGCATGGACTTTTTTGGACTTTGAAGAAATTTTTGGTCACCCCAATAATAACATTTGTGAAGACCTTGCAAAATGCCTGAGCACTGGATTTTTTGTCTCATGCATAAGCAGAAATTGGTAATTTTATATACCCAGTAAGTAAGGTTTACTGAGCTATTCCACATATTCTCCGGGACATGTAATGTCATTTGTCAGTGCTTTATAATTGTACTCACTCTTTATAATTCTTGACACAGAAGTCTTGTTCCATTTCAGCACGTCCCTTCCTCAACAGTTTCTCTGTTGCTTGAGGTCTGTTTTGTTTTGTTTTAAAATTACCTATTTCTCAAGGAAACTCCTTGAGAAATAAAAACAAAACAAAACAAGAGCACCCTCTTCTTTTTCCTCCTTTCAAGTGAAGAGACTGTTAAAGAAAAAACAAAGTCTAATTTCCCTGGTTAAAAAGCAACCGAGTGTATGAAATCCCTCTCATTCAGTATGCTGAGAGCTTTGTTGTTCTGATAATGTCTCTTCAGGAGCTGATTATCTGTATAGCCGTGCGTGCTGGAATATTACCTTAAAGTAGGCGTAAATTCAAATGGAGCCAGAAGCAATACTGTGGCTATTGCTTTCACATGCTCACTTATCTGCTTTTTAACTCCCAAAGCTGGAAATATATGAAAGAATATTAGGCATCCACAACTCGAGGTTGCATGAAAAATAGCTGAAGACTCTGGGTTTGAATCCTTGGATTACACCACTTGTTGAGAAAAATGTGTCAGTTTTGACTTAGACTTCGACTTTGCCCTTAAGACAAAACAAGTTGATATTATCATTGCTTTGCAGATTTGACAGAAATATATTTATACTTTTTTTTCTAAATAACTGTCCCAAATGAAACCAGGGAAAGCTACATTAAAAATACATAGGCGCAACATAGATGTTTCTTTCTACTTGCATTGCAATAAAGGTAAAGAATGTAAACTTACTCTTTCAAACCATCTTAAGAGACTCTTCCGCTGATGGTGAACTTTGCAGTGATGCTCAAGAACACACTGCTGCATGAGAAAACCTCTCGATAGCTGGGTTTGGAATGTTTTCTGATTAACAAAAGACAGTACATCAAAATGTTCTGACAGAATGTGTTGATATCAGCAGAAGTTCTGGTGGAGCACAGGTAGGAACTTAATACGTTTTCTGCCAAATTTGGTTGATGCATTGCTGCAAGAACAACTCAATGTTTCCACTTTGAGATTTATTGAGGAGTTTAATAGAAAAAAATGGGCTTTTGCAAGCTGCACCATGACATGACAACTTTTCAAAACCTTAGAATTTCTCACTTTGTTTTCTGCTCGGCTCCGTTCACCAGTGATGTGCTATGTCACCTCTTTTAGTCTGGGTAATTTGGGAGGAAGCTAAAACATTTTCTTCCAGAAGTCAGCAGTGAGGCACGATTTGGGCCAGCATGGCCCAGAGAAGGTGTCTGTTTCTCAGGTGGATGACTGGTGTGGAGGTGTCAGCTCTTCAGTCTGCAGATGAGTGTTTCCAGACTCTTTGTCGCCTTGATCTTATTTTCTGTAGTATTTGATGCTTTTATGCCACCATTTGGAAAGCTTTTGACCCATGGTAGACTGAAGCATAGATAGCTTGCAAGCCAGTTGGGTTTGTTCTCTCCACTTCTGTTTTCATCAAAGGTAACAAGCACTCTATTCTTAGTAAGACTGCTCTTAAAATGCAGTATTCAAATCCCAAAAAGCTTGTGTTCTTTTTCTGTTGTGTAAAAGTCAGATTGTGTGCATCTTTGCAGAACCTTGACTTGATTATCTCATTAATTTTGTCTGCAGTTATTAAGATTAGAAACATTTTTCTCCTTTGGAGTTTTGGGCAATGGTTTGTGTCAGAGGTCCTCCATGTGTCCCAGCCCTTGCGTCCTTATGATCAGGCAGGGGAGCTTCACCTGATCCCTTTCCTTTTGCTCAGCCAAGTTCTCCCTCCACTCAGCACTAAAATAAGCTCAGCCACTTTCGGGCTCCTTGGGGTTTGGGAAAAAAGAAAATCTGCTGCATACCTACGGGGGAATTTTTGGCAGATGCAATGGTACTTCAGAAGTGGGACAATGTAAGTTCCTCTGTCAGGAGGTAATATTCTGGGTTTGTTTTTGGTGGCACTTCAGTGAGTTTCAAAGCTGCTTTCAGCTCAAGGCCGGGCAGCCAAAGGTGTTGCAAGGTTTAAAGCCATGACATTTAAGTGGAACACAAACGTGTTCTTTATTTGTCGTCTTGATTCTGCTTTTAAAGTTTAATGACTTGGGGTTTCTTGGGTTTTGTTGTTGGGTTTTTTCATCATTTGAGTGACAGTTTAACTCAGGAAGAGTACTCAATTTTCATTGCTTTGAAAGCGCTAACTAATGATTGCTTACGTGCCAAAGTAAAATTAAATTATACGTGTGCGTGCGTATGTCTTTAATGCTATTTACTATTTGAAAATAAGGAAGAGACTGAGTAAGTGTATTTATACCTAACATTTATGCTAAAAATATGCTGATCTTAAATGTCATTATTCATCCAGAAGCTCGGGAAAGTTTTTTCTTTAGTCTTTTATTTTTCTTATCTTTTCTTTAATACCGGGGGGAGGGATCTGAATATCGCTGTTGGAAATTTCAAGGGGAAAAAACTTTTTTTTTAATGAAACTTTCACAGCCTTTTTCTCCTGAATTTCACCCAGGATTAGTTTCTAGTGGGGATTTAGCAATAAACGTGCTTTTATCTACTCTCAGTACAAAACCCAAGATTAATTTTACTGTGAAGTGTCTTTAGGTCTTAATTAAAACTGAAGTTACCCATGCTGCTAAAAGTGCCCTGATAGACAATGCCTAAATACCCCACTTCAGTTAAGTCTTGTATATTAAGAAAGATAGACTGTGTATGCTTTAAAGTTAAGTCTTGCACTGTATACATGAAGTAATTTAAGTCAGTCCTTCTACTTTCGCTGTAGAAGGATGAGAACAATTAGAACTGGAGCTTGTGCTAAATACAGGGAAAATGGGTGAAGTCTGAGAAGGTTTTCACTGCAATTTATTTAATTGATATTATACCGTGAAACGCTGACACATTGACGTGTGATGCAGCTATCCGTAAGCTAAAAGACTGGCTTGCTGTGAGGAGTGATCTTACAAGCCTAAGCAGAGCTGGGCTCAAGTAATTTGGGGCCCTGTGGTAAAGTCATGGAAGGCTGCTGAAGCATGGTTTCTCACACAGATGAGAAATGCATTTCGAATTCATTATCTTCTTTTTATAACAGTATATCTATTACACATATTTTATTAGCATTGCATAAGATGCTCGTGTTTTCTGTTTCTCTCCCACCCCCACCCCTTTCTAGTGGAATCGGTCGCAATTGGCCCTGGGCGTCTGGTGGCAGCAGCATTTTGGCAGAATTTGGGACTTTGCATCTGGAGTTCGTGCACTTGAGCCACTTGTCTGGGAACCCGGTGTTTGCTGAAAAGGTTAGACTCTTCAGTAAAAATTATGTTCTAATGATAAATTACATGCTACGAGACTAATATCTCTGGGAAGAGATTTGGTTTTTTCAGATTTGGATTTTTCCATTTGGATTTTTGGGGCAGGCAAAGGCAAGAAACATCCAGAAGCAAACTTACTGGGTAAATTAATTATCTTTTGACATTGGCGATAATTTATGTTTAAAACTTCTATTAAGAGACAGCTAAAGTGTGATGAAAGTGTGTATGTTAAAAATTCTAGCCTATGCTTCTCTTTCAAAGTGGAATCAAGCAATAGCTGCAAGGAGCAGGAAACATGTTTATGTAAGCTGCTCTCAAAACCCTTTAGAGACTGAGATTTCACAGCACGCCAAGACAAGCTGTTCAAGGTCTGGTACACTTGATAAAGAAGAAGAAACACTGGAATAAGCTTTGCATGGAAGTATTTGTATAACTGTTCATTAAGTTAGATCTAGGACTCTTTGCGGTCTGCATTTAGACATGGAGTGTTAGGAAATCTGCATCAAGATGCAGAAAGCAATTTGTGTACCACAGTAGAAATCCTGCTACAGCTCGGTGTAAGCTAATTTATCTTTTGCCTTAGCAGCTACTTCAGTTGATCTCTAAACATTCAGGGCATTAAAATAAAGCTTGTCAGTGCCTTTATGTTACTACTTCTGGTCTATGGTTGTTATGATCTTCATTATCCCAAGTTGCCACCTTTGCTTTTTTTGTGAAAGTTAAATTTCAGTCTAAATTATTTCACGTACTCTGCAATGAATTGTGCTACTGAATGGCCCCAGCTGCAGAGCATCTGGACTGTCCTTGTTTCAGCAGGGCTCCCGTTTGTGGCAAGCTCCTTAGTTGTGCTGGCAGAGAGCTCAGGGCTGGATCAGTTCCTGCCAGGCAAGTTGGCTGTACGAAGCTCATTTCCAGCAGTGTTCTCCTTTCCAGGCAAAACTACTTTACAGTTCACTTCTGCATCTAAACTAGGTGATGGACTTAGCATTTAATACCATTTTTGATCTGGGTATATTACACTGAAGTAGCTGAGCTTAGTTAAGGCAACCCGCTTCCATGAATTTCACTACACTGTGGAGGGGCAAAATACTCTGTATGGTTAAGACCTTAACTTTGGATATTGCTTCTATTGTGTAGTTTAATTACTAACACTTGGCATAGAAACTCCAGAGGTTTTTGAAGCTTATTTACGTGATGATGTCAGCTTGGAGGATCTTTTTTTAATAATAATATGATTACACAGAGGTATTCAGACACACTGGATATATGTTGAGGTATTTGTACTTTGAGACTTTTGTACTGATGCTGGTTTATTTTGGGGAACGTGCATCAGTGCTCAATATTTTGTACCCTTCCAATAGGTAATGAATATCCGAAAAGTTCTAAGTCGGCTGGATAAACCAGAAGGCCTTTACCCCAACTATTTGAATCCCAGCAGTGGCCAATGGGGCCAGCGTAAGTAGATCACTTCTTCAGCACTGTGAGCTGTCTGTCAGTATGCTGTCTGCAGTTGTTAACTTCTTCCAGTCATTGTTATGTGTTTTTTTGGTTCTTCATGTTATATCTGAGTTTTTACACAGTGCAAAAAAATGCACATTTAAAAATAATAATCCTACTTGC
Source organism: Penelope pileata (assembly GCA_013396635.1). NCBI lineage: Eukaryota > Metazoa > Chordata > Aves > Galliformes > Cracidae > Penelope > Penelope pileata. Next base: position 154,533 of record WBMW01004119.1, on the reverse strand, counting down.
TCTATTTTAATGTACTTTTCTTTGGTCTTTCAGTATGGCTTATGCAAGTGGGAAAACATCTGAATATGTAGTTTTGGAAAGGGATTTGTCGAATAGAAAATCCTTTTACTGAGATGTCTGAAGTGCTCTCTAAAGTAGTTGTTTAAGGAAACAGTATCAGCTGATCTGAATCAAATTCCATGGTTTTAGACTGGTGTGGCTCCTCTGGAGATTAAAATAAAACTTTTTGCAGTTAATACCAGTTGTGATTTCTGTTGAAGTTGAATGCCAACAATTAAGGAAGCAAACTAGACAGAACTGTCATGGCATTAATCCTCTAGGAACCGTTACTGAAGGCATCAAAATTAGAAGGGAAAGAATATAGTAAAATGCTTGAAGTATTTCAATTTTGGAGCTCTTTTATGATGGCTGAGCCTATTCATGTTATACATTGCCTTATCCAGTCTTTATCCCATGTTCAAAGCCAAAGCAATGTGCAGGAATACATTTCTGGAGACCCTACTTCTTTCTCCACTTCTCCTCCTTGCTTTCAGTCTGCAACCATCGCATTCATGTTCCCAGTCTCAATGTTCTTTACCTTTTTTCTTCCCCATACTATTGAAAGAAAACAAGCAAGATAAGCTGTCTTGATCTGAAAAGACACAGAGGTAGATGAGATGATTCTGTTGATTATCACTGTTGGAGCTGGTTAGACCAAGCTCAGGTAAAGACAGGTAAAGAAATGGAGAAATTCTCAGATACAATAGCTTGCTTAGGACACAGCTGAGGAGGAAGTGAGGTTCTGAATTCTCCACAGGACATGCTACAGTCTGGATAAACGAGATAATTTTCACAAAGGCAAAGAACCAGCGTTTTATTGAACAAAATATATTTTTAATTCTTTGTGTCACTCTCTGAGTTAAAAAAGATATCTAGAAAGGTTGTGATGCTCAGTTGCATTGTCCCATCAAGGCAAAGGCCATCGCCCTCTGTGCATTAGAAATATGCCCTTTGTTTTGGAAAGCCCAGTAGTTTGCTACTCTTTGAGGCTCCGTTCAGGTTGCTGTGCCACAGGCCTGGGCCTCAGTGTGCAGAACCAGCTGGCATGTTTGTACAGACTCTCTGAGGTCTGTGCTCGCCTGTTGTCCATGTTGGTTTAGCATGGCTTTGTAAAACACTACAACTTTCCATTGGGAGTGTTGATCCTAACGCAGTGGGTTTGGTCAGAAGCCCACCTCAGTGTCCGTGAGCCTGTGTTCTGCCAATTTCAATTACTGTGGCTTCCTTCCTTGGCTTCAGTCAGCCACAGAAACTCAGCTTTTTGGTGCTTGACTAGCCAACAACGTCCCTAATTTGCATCCAACTCCCTTATTTAGCGCAATAGTATTGAAAGCCCAAAGGAGTGTGGCCGAACTGGGGTATCCTGGGTCCGGCATGAAGCTTAGTTCCACAGCCGTGCAGTTACTCTTTGGGTGAACTGGGCGAGACGGGTTCTTGCTAGTGGCTGCCACCCTTAGTGGCTCTGCCTTATTTATTTCATAGCAGTCAAGTACTGATGCTGCCTTGTGGCCTTTGACATTTCCCTATTTTTAATGTAATTGTGTCTTATGTACTCCTCTTTCGCATTAAATGCCAGTTTCTGTTGGTACGGACAGTAACAATTACAGTTTGCTTTCCAATAGCGTGTAGTATTGACATAGAAATTAGCTTCCTGCATGTGGAAAAGATGAACACAAATGTTGCTGCAGGTCATGCTGAAACAGCAAAAGCAAATTTGATCTTTACTTGTTGCATCTCCTCCAATTCACTTTCAATTGCCTCTGTTTGCAGACATTGATTTTTTTTTCCATAGTAGAACATCAGAACATCAGAACGTAAGACTTGAAAGACGTTTTATTTGAAACTGCTTTTCTAGTCTGGTTTCAGTTCATTACAACAGGAAAAGAAAGGCTAGGCCCTTAATTGGTACACGACAGAAACATCCCCTCTCAAACATCAGGTGGGGAAGGGGAAGTCGTTTCTGAACATTCCTTCTCTAGCAATGCTGTAAATGTGAAGGACGCCGCTGGATCACTGCCATTGTTCCCGTAAATTCATTTAGCCCTTGTTATTTTGACAGTAAACTGACAGTGATTTGCTGCAGCATGCGTCAATTGGATTTGTCTCCTGCAATAATGTATATAATAACAGGGCTTATTATTGATGAAACTGTGCGTGTGCTATTTAGTTTGCAAATGTCAGAGGTTTCTATGGTAATTTATTTAGGAAACCGTAAAGGTCATTTAAATGCTGCTGTTCAAAGATCAGCTTTCCATCATAGAAAATGTTCTCATTTTTTTTAGGAAGCCTCTTTTCCTTTTGGATCATGAACATTTAATTAAATAAATGGTATATTTTTTTTTACAGAAATGTAATATACCTCATTCAAAAGATGAGGGGAAAAAACGCAGTTTATAATCCAGGTTTGATGGCACAATGTATTTGTTAGGCAAAGGGACAGAACACATTTGGAAAACTAAATTAATTTTTGTATGTCATGGGCTAGAGGAGGAAAAAAACCACAACAATGTTAATAAGGCTTGAACAGAAAAAAGTCTTAATAAAATTTGAACAGAAGTCTCATCTTCTGCAGTTGCATGGCTTTCCAATTCAGTGGGTAAAAGGAGGCATTCCACGAAGAGAAGACACCAAGGAGTCTACAAAGAAATAAACTGTGTTCTTTTGAATTCTACCGACGGAGGCATAACTCTGAAGTTAAGATCAGTGAGGTGTTGGGAAGCGTGAGGTCTGTACCACTGACCCTCCTGCATCTCACTGTATGAGCCTGGGTTACTTCACGCAGGTTCTGCTTTTCTCATGCCCAGAATTCTCCAGTGTGACTCACTGACTTGCAGTGCAATATATGTATCTGCATCTCCATCCTGGATGCCTCAGAGGGAATTATCAAACCCCTTCTCTACTGTAAAATTGGTGGTCATGTATGAGTAGTCCTGGTAAAGCACTTTGAAATCCTTTCGCTGAAGACTTCATACACGCCAAGTCCCTTAAAGTTACCAGGCAGTATCAACTTCAAGAAGAAAACCCGGGGTTCTTGGTTTAATGGAGCTTAAAGAAACACGCTCTATAGTTGTAGTGTTTTATGCATTTAGGAGATTTATGCTGTAATCATATGATAGGCCCTTAAAATTTTGCCAGGAATCTTCTAGAGAGTCTTAGACAGCAAGTTAGTGCAAACTCGTGCAAGCAGCTCAGACCACCAGTAATTCCTGCCTGGCTGGAGCAATGACATTGGATGGTTTGACTTGTGTGTGCAGTGCCAAGTCCTAAATGGCTCCAATGAAATAATCACAGCATTTGTAGCACCACATCATTTCATATAAATAAGCACAGGACAGAATAAAGCAATGGGAGAGCAATAATTTTCTGCAGATACGACAAAGTCTTTTTTTTCCTCTAGAACCACTGCTGAGTTCTGAGACCAGCCGGATATTCAAAAATGTAATATTATTTTTAAACATAGAAATTGACATTTTCAAATATCATAAATAATAAAATAAATTTGCTCCTATAGTAGGGAGCCACAACATTTGGGCTTTTCAAATGATGTGTCTTAAATGGAGCATTAGTGGATAAATGACAAGTGAAAGCAATGCCTACATGTTAAGAGGGGGAAGTATTACTCACATTACAGAGCATTTTCTACTTTTCCCCTGTTATTAAGTTAAAAAAGAACTTAGGTTAACACCTTTTTGTGTGGGATAGGCTGTAAACGTGAATTAGATTTTAAACATACAAATTCTTGTTTCTTTTCCATGAACTCCTGTGAAAAAGTTAGCAATTAAAGAAATATTTTTAATATATATAGCAGTTAAGGTTTTTTTGGAGGTTCCAGGCTTGCCTTTAATAGAAGACTTACATTTAGAGAAATAAATGTTTAAATGCATTAATCTACCAATCTACCACTATTACAAACTATCCTGGTGTTTTGTTGTCAGTGCTGGAGATGGAATTGCTGTTGAACCTCTTTATTCCCTTCTAGATCACGTCTCCATTGGAGGGCTCGGGGACAGCTTTTATGAATATTTGCTCAAGGCATGGCTGATGTCGGACAAGACAGATGAAGAAGGCAAGAGAATGTATTATGATGCTGTTCAGGTAAATGAGAGATTTAAATCTTCCTTGCCATAATAGTCTAATCTCCAATAATCCTTACAATGTGAGGGATTTATGTGTTTGCCACCNTTTTTTTTTTTTAATAAATTGTGTTTTTTTTTAAAAGCCCTCATCAAATATAAATGGTAGAGGAATGCAGATACTGCGGGAAGGGGGAGAGCCTTGAAGTACAGCTATTTTTTTTCAACTGAGCTAAGAGCATAAAGTATGAAACAAAAATGCAGCCACAAGTAGCTCTCAGGTTCAATATTTCCCTGGATTTTCCTATGTAGACTTTTTGTCTTTTTTCCTTATGTTCAGAAGGAAATTCCTCTTTTGTGTTCCAACCTCACATTTCAGCCGTTACAGTATTTTAACTGTGGTCAAAATAAGGATCAATGTATTACGGTTGGTAATATAAATGAAAAAGCAAATTTTGTTACACAATGCCTTTTTGTTACAAGAGTTTGTTTCAAGACATTTGCCAGTCTCTGTGAAACAGCCAATTATCCAAATTGGGCACAAGAGAAAGTTTTCAAAAATCCAGATTGTTCGTACGCGTATTTTATGTTTTATTTTATTTATGATCTTGCTGGTCTGCAATTTGCTTTGTTATTGATGGTATTTCCTTTAATATTCTGTTTTTTGAGAAATAATGTTTTTTTGACACTGGATTGAAACTTGTGAAGCATTAAGTTTAAATCCATATTTACAAGCTTTCCTTGCAGTCTGGGCAAATGACCTATTTTCTCTGTTCTTTGCTTTCATATATATAAAAAAAGAGGATAATATTACTTCTTTTTTCCCATCCTTTCATCTGTTTTGGCTGTAAGCTCTCTAGGGCTGGGACTTTTATCTCTTATTAACTGTATGTATGTACAGTGCCTCTGCAGACAAGGCTTCGAGATGCTAAGCAATATCTGCTCATTCTTTAATACATCTGGAAATGCACAGTCCTCAGAGAAGAGACATAAGTCTCTTTTTACTTCCCACACAGAAAAAGTGGTGGCATTAAAAAATACAGCCCTGACTCACTGGAAGTGCTTTTTTCATTAGAGAGAAAAGTCATATGTGATGATTTGAGGGAGGGTGTGATCTCTGCTGGTAGTACATTTGACAACTGAACATCCTCTGCTAAGAAAATCCTGCCTTTAATTTTGTAAGTGCAGATTTGGATGTGGTCAGCCCCCTTTCCACTGATAACTGAGCAAAAGGTGGATTTTAAATTAGGTTTGAGTACATTTGAAGCTATGATATAAGAACGGTGATATTGTAATAGCTCAGCCATTAGGGTGGCAGCCAAAAAGTGAGAACAAAGTGTCTGGTAATACAACGTCAATTCATCTTATCGTGGAAGGCATTTTGAACCACCTCAAAGTCTTCTGCTTTCACTGGCTTAATAATGTCATTTCTTTCTTTTAAATGCATTCTTACACAGGGTAAGTGCTACTGTACAGATATGTGCAGCAAAGAATGGGGGTTTGCTAGTACAGCTCTTCTGGAAACTGCTGCAGGCTGAGTATTGCTAACGTGGTGCAGCCATGGCTGTCGCTGGCAGTGCTGCTCCCTGTCCCCCAGAGACCAGCGGGGGCACGCTGCTGCCCACCACCAACAGGGAGCCAAAGGCAGCCGTGAACCTCCATGATCGGCACTTGGCTGCTTCTCCTAAGGCTGAAGTCTGCCTTTCCCTGCCTCGAGCCCAGCTGTCAGGCAGGTGGTAGGGACTCAGGGGCCTGGCTCATTCCTGAGTGAGCTGCACGAGTGGGGCAGAGGCCTGCGTGTGCTGTCCTGGGCACTGGGGGAGAAGGGCCAGGAGAGGCCGCACAGCTCCTGCGGCCTGCTTGCCCAGCGAGGTGCCCTGTGCGGGTGTTTGAGCAGTGTTCATATGCTGCACTTTCTATACTGCAGTACGTCTCTATCAAAGCTGAAAGTGTACACGCGGCATGTGGAGGCAAAGCTTGATGTGGTAACGTAGCTTGTCCAGATAACAGCAGCAGGGAAGTCGCAGTATCACAGAAACTGCAGACTGCTTGGTCCCCATCGACACGCTAGGTTCTTCACCAGAGTGACTAGTCTGTTTTGAAATCCATCCTGATATTGGCTTTATTGCTGTTGATCCCTTACTTATCTAAATTAAAGCTAATTTAAGTGTCTGCATGAGCTGCAGTCTTTCTTTATGACTAAGCCTACACATTTTGGGCATTCTGAGTCTGCTTTGTATTTTCTCAGATAAATTTCCCTTGATGCTTTCAGACTCTTTTTAAGACTACACCAAAGGGAACAGCATGCTTATTCCCAGCCGTTTGTTCCTGCATATACCCACCAAGTTCTAAAAGTGTGGCGTGAGGGCTGGATGCCTAATTCAACATCTCCTGCTATCCAGAAACCACAAATGAAAATATACAACGAGTTGTACCTCACTGTGCGAAGCTGAAATTTATTTAGTTACAACTTCGGAGCTTGCACTGTTCAGTAACATATTAAAAACAAAGAGATCCTTCTAGTAGAATTCTTGTAACATCTATAGATTGTTTTATGGCTGAAGTTGAAAGCAATAACTAAGATGCCAAACTATATTTAAAAACTTTTTGTTTGCCATGAATGAGATGTATATTTGGCTGACGCTATTTTAAGAAAAGTTTATTCCTAATGGAAAAGGAACAGAAATATTGTTTGAATACCAGAGCATAATGTGAATGTATTTACAGGGCCATCAGAGGGCCCATAAACTCCAGAATTTGCACGAAGTGTACACATTTTTAATGTAAGTTACTTTTTTTCTTTCGAAAAGCAATACAGTATTTTATATAAGTCCTGCTTCGCATATCTCAGGAAGGAAGAGGTCTTCTTAAACTAGTTTAAATGGAAAGTATGCAAAATCTCGTAGTCACAGAACACGTGCATGTTCAGCTTTTGGCCATGTTACCTATCTCGAGGCTTTAACCGGCCCCAGAACAAACTATCAGTCTTTGCAAGCATTCAATACAGGAAACGTTTCACTCCTTTCAGCTAGCACCGTTGATCTTTGAGGGACAACTGAGAAGGTTTAGTAAAAGAATACAATAAATTAGAGCAAAATTGGACCTTCTAGGTTCACTTTAGTCTAGCAACAGCAAGTCCGAGCAACTGCAGCAAATCCTCCTCTCTCACTTTAAAAGTTGAAAGGCAATTTTCCCATTACTTTTATTAATAGCTTGTCCCACACTCTTGACGCTCCGATATCTTTTCCTAATTATCACATTACATTTATTCCTGGTCATTGCTGCCAGCTTTCTACATCCTTTCTTCTCTCTGACACTGCCTTCATCCCCTTCTCCGTTTATTTCTGCAGAAGTGCCATATCTAAGGGCTCTAAAGGGAGAAGTACCTCGTCTGTAAAGCAGAACTTTACAGAACAAGGGGGAATCCCTCACCAGCAGCTCCCAAGCAGCACAGTTCAGTTCAGCCAACAGCGGCCCCGTAGTATCAGAGAGGAAAGCAGCTGTGTTCTGCAGAAACGTTAGCTTACTTTTAGACATTTCGATTTGCTACTTTTTCTCACTGGGAAACAACTGCTTAGAAGTATCATTGTGATGTGGTTAGCTAGCAATCTCCTGAGAAAGTGGAAATAGAAATGACGGAAATAGCAAAAAGACAAAATGACGTGAAACATCATCACAGCCATTCTCTGCCAGATTTCAACAGCACTCCTGAAACTCAGCCTACTGCTAGGCTGGGTTACATCATTAAGGAATGTGGTAAACTTTTGTGAGTGTTTAAGGGAAAAAAAGTCATTTTTTGCCTCAGAATTTTTAGTTTTCACAAAAAATTTAGAGGGTCCCTTTGGTTTTAGTTCAGTTTGTTGTTTATTTGGTTTTTTTGTGACATTGTTAACAGTTGAGAGTAGCCTCGATACATACTCAGTCTGGACTTGGCCAAGGGAAGCTATGTGGGGCATTTTTTGTTTTGTTTTGGGGATGGTGATGGTATATTTAATTACCAACACTAAGTAGTCAGCATTTTTCAGAACTGTTGGGATTTCAGCCTTTCAGATATATAAAACAAATCCACGCAGACTCCTTTCCCATTGAAGTGAGGGAGAGAGCAAAGTGTTGCTGGCAAAATGAAAACATGATATCGGCAGATAGGCTCTTTCATCTGCAGGGTTTCAGGAGGGTGTATTTATTTAACTGCGGTGACAGGCTGGTGGCTGCTCTGTGTTGATTGCAGTTTCCACTCAGTCACTTAAAGTGATTTGCTTTGTTATTATGGTGATCTTAAGAACTACATAGCTGATACGGACAATGATAGAACTGCAACAACTCAGAATAATTCTTCATGCTGTGTAAAGCCAGAAGTATATTAATGATTTGGGCATTCACTATTTTAGCTCTCTTTGGCACTCAAGGAAATAGAAAACGGGATAAGTCTGCATCAGCAGGCAGCGTGGCATGATAGGAGCTGTTCTTTCCAGTGAGGCAGCGGCGGCTGCAGGCTCAGCATTCGCACCACATGCATTTTGGGAGGGGGATATTTTCTATGACTTGCATGTTTCAGAATGAATCAATATGTGGTTTATTTGCATAGTTTGTCAGCTGTTGTGTTTAAACTATTTATCAGGCTGCTGCACTGGCGTTCTGTATGTAGAGATACTGTAGCTGCATTATGCTGAAACACAAGATTCATTATGCTGAAGGGACAAGAACATCCAGAGGACTTGCTGTTCCTTCTTCTTCCCCTCGCTAGATTGCTTCTGTCGTCAGAAGTAAGGGAGGAGTTTTGAGACTCTACAACGGAAAGCATCAAGACTAAAGAAAGGCTTCTGCAGATTTTTAAGTTAACGATTTACTCACAGCTATGCAATCTCTATGTTTTGGACCATACAGAGTATTTTTTGTTTGCTTGCTTCTTGCTTGTCTATGGACTATGTGAGAAGCAGCAAGCTGTAAAGTTGTTAGAACTCTTTAAGGAGGATATTTACCAGAAAAGTCTTGCAAGAGAAGTTGTCCCCATTTTGCCTGGGGCTCTGCTCTTGTCAGGCTTTGCTCGTCAGAAAGTCACGTCTTATCGGAGCAGCTGTATCCTTAATAGTTGTGCTGTTTTCCTTTCCTTCCCAAAGGCTAATACAGCAAAAAGCTTGCCAGGAGGGACAAATATTTATTCTAGAACATTCTGAAAATAGATAATGTGACTTTTTGAGAGAGAGGCTTGCTTTGATTCATGCTATTCCATTAATACTGTTTGAGGAACGTGAATAAATCTTGCCTTCTGGTAGCAGACAGCATTAAGTACCTTTAGTGCAAGAGCACCGGCGCTCTTAGAGACGCTAATAGGCCTATGCAGACAAAAATACATAAGTAGATTTTCAGGCAAAAGTAAATTATCAGCTTTCCTCTAGAACTTAATCACCTTTCAGTGATCAGATGGATAGGTATCATAGTAGTTAAATGCTTGCCAACATTTCCATTTTAAAAACATAGGCATCTCCATTACAAGCACTCGTATTTCATTCCACAGGTAAGCTTGTATTTGTCAAGTCCAAAAGCAGTGCCTTACAATGTTTCTTATGTCAAAATGTTTCTTATATATTGCATTCAAACAAACAAAAGCTCTTCAGTGTTCGGATTTCAGTTTTGATCACTGAAAAGCAGAGTTTGGTAAGCAGTTACAGTCTCAAGAGGAAACGATACCACTTTTCTTTGGCAGAAGCATTTGAATTAACTGTAGCAAAGGCCTCAACTTCCTGTTTCATCCTAACTTCTCTGACAGCATGCTTTCACGTGATTCGTGTGTCTTGTAATGCGTATGTAAGTATAAATTAAGTATGAAATTTAAGATTAGGGAAGAAATTGTGCAATGTTATTTCGGCCATCTCCGAAATGGCTGTAATACTGCAATAATTCAAACTTTTCATAATAAACTCATTTGAATTTTGGACAAAGGATATCATAGATGAATTATGAAGACTGGTGAAGAAAAGTATCTATTGCATTAGATCGACTCAACAGAGCAGAGATGATGAAAGAAACTCAAAGTCAAATGGCTTAAACTCAAAGTACAAAATGCACACTGATCCTGACGTACCTGCTTTGTGCTGGTTCAAAGCAATAAATTCTATTGGCACAAGCCATAAATACTGAAATAAAAAGCGAGCAACTGACATTTTTGAATTATTGGAAATATCACACGGTAGAATTCTCTTTCATGCTTGTTGCTTCAAATTGTCAAAATAGTATTTAGGAAGAAGATCCCAAGAGGAAGGAAAACATATTAAAAGCATGGACTGAGTAATTTATTGCGCTTTATTATAGAGAAGCATGCAGAGTTGTAATTATCCCCAGGACAAACATCACAAACCCTGGAAGTTTAGAACAAAGATCGTATTTTTGAAGTTTCAAATTTATTACAGGGGAGAAATGAGTAGCTGTGGCTTGCAAGAAAGCTTTATCTCCAGCTACAGTGACATCTTGAGGTAGGAAAGGAAATGCCTGGGTTTTGTTCTTTAAACAGAAGTAGTCACTGAAATTCCTTACTCATAATTAAACAGTTTTTGTAAAAGCAGAGTTAAAATGTGTGCGTCCTTGAGGAAGCAGAGCTTCAGTTTGCATTGTTTTGAGGTTTGCCATTTGTCATCCCGGCTCCTTCAGCAGAGTTAACTTATTTGTGGCGTCTGGTTATTTTGAGTCGAGCAACTTGCTGAAGCACAAGATATTTTTACTGAGAAGCCTACATCTGTGCTGCTCTGTTAACGTTTCTATTCCTTGGTGACATAATCCACCGTGAGAATACCCTCTACTGAAAATAGGCTTGTTGATCTTTTTTTTTCTTAACTCATTTCAACACTGAGATGACTTAAATTCTGTATTGTCTGTGTTTCTCTGTAAGTAAGTTCAATGTCCTAAACAACTCAAAGGGTAAATGGAGGACTCCTCCCAATCACAAAAGGAAAGTGAGGTAAAGGTGAGGCGAGGTGAAGACCATATGTAAGCAGCCTTTTGTCCTTTGCAGTCCCTGGAGGTTAGGAGAGCTGACACACAGCATAAGAGAATCACAGAATTGTGGGGGTTGGAAGAGACCTTGAGAGATCATCGAGTCCAACCCCCCTGCCATAGCAGTTCCCTACAGCAGGTTGCACAGGTAGGCGTCCAGATGAGTCCTGAATATCTCCAGGAAGGAGACTCCACAGCCTCCGCAATCCTATTTCCCTGAATCACAAATTCTGCTGGAGACCCCAGAGTGGGTACCAACAGATGGAAGAACTGAATGGAGGAAAGTGGGAATGAGTATTTATTAGGTATTTATTTATTTATTTATTTATTTATTTATTGTTTTTGCAAGTGTATGGACTGGCAATATAACATAAAGGCTAAGAAACCCCATGATGAGCAGAGAACACAGTGTATCCCCCTAAAAAGTGTAGGAGGTGGCAGAAATAGTTTGGGAAAAAATAGTGAGTTTCTCTTCTGTGTTGTGAATTAATAGGGATTACACATAAGCAATTTGGAATCCTATAACATTAAAAAAAAACATATTTTTTCATTCACTGCAATTCTTCCAATGTGGCAGATAGGCAAGGGCATAATTTTAACATGTGAACTGATGAGAAAGATGCCAGAAGTGCTCCAAGGTGCACTTGAGTCACAATTCAAAATGTAAAAGGGACTATTAGTGTTTCTAAGTGAGTTTTCAAGCATTTTTACGGTTGTTGTATAGAAGGGATAATTTCCCACAAGATGAAAAAAAGATAATTTAGCTAAAAGCTTTATTGCTGTGAGGACTGTAAGCAAAGCCTTACGTAAAAGCACACAAACACACACAAAAATTTCCAGGAACTGAATCGGCTGTAAGAGTTATTCTGGCTAAAAGAGCTTAGAGTTATACTCCAAACCACATATCATCCTGGCTTTTACAGTAAATGTATTTCTTTAAATATCTGGCAAACATTTTTTTTCTTTAGTCTCCCTTCCTTCCTCCCCTTTGTTGTCAACCACACTCTAGAGTCAGGTTATCTAAAAAAATTTTTTTTCAGTCACTGGCAGGTAGCATCTGCTAGAGCTCCCTTAGCAAGCAAGCATTTGCAGCCACGTTTTCTTTGCAACCTTTTATGTCGCACAGGCTTTCTGCATTACCTCGATAGCAAAAAAAAATCTAATTGCAGAAATACATTCCGTAAAATGGTAACATGAAATGTCCATTTGCTTAAAAGGAATACTGCTGGCTCCAAACAATTATCCATCAATAATGTATTTCCAGCTAATCAAAGGCCACGTTCTTCTAGCCCTTTCGATTCTTTGCAGATGTTGTCTATTGCTTTATATCAAGCATATTCATTGCAGTGAAATTAAATAATAATCTCTGTAGTGATGAATATGAGGCCACCTGATCTGCAAGTACTGAAACTCAGACAGAATTATTTGTAGGCAGGGACCAAGTCATACCAGAGCTGCAGTTAAAAGAAATGTGTGCCTTTTTAAATGCGTAGATAATTATGTCAAAATAAAAGTCATTGATTCTAAGTATGACATTGAAAATTAATTCTGCCAAATAGAACTTTTCACTTGGGTGGATCTTTAACAACATACTACCTACCCTTATTTTATAATAATTTGTTTCAGCAACTTCGGTTCCCTGCCAGAACTTTACCCACAGCACTGCAGATAGCAATTAGCGTTCCACTATGGGTTTGAAATCCCAGCCTTTCATCCTACTCCTCACCTCAAGCTCAGGCACTTATTATACCCTTGTTTAAACTGATAGCATTTCTCCCTCATCCTGCTGCTTTCTTAACTTTGTGTTCAAGTTTTTGTTGCACTTAAAACAATTGTCCATATATTCCAAGTAGTGATTTTACCTTGTTCTGCACCTCAAACTTATTTAAAAAACAGAAGTCTTTGTCCAGTCCACAGCCTGATGGCACTTAAAACTTGCGTGAAAAATATTTTGATGTGCTGCTTACTAAGTGCATGCTGTTATAACCAGTAAAAATATTAAAAGTTCTGAATTGAACTGCTTTAAATTTCCAATAGATGGATATTGGATGGCTTTGGTATGTTGGGTATAGATTCAAAATTGATAATTGAAAGATTACCGACTTTTGCTTATTGTTTACATTGAAAATACTTCACTATGCTAAGGCATTATACAGTCACTGTACTATTCCAGAATTAGTGCTTTAACAGTGTTTCAAAGTAAATTCTGAAATTCAACTGTAGTTGAACTGAGTTTGTGGGTAAGGGAGGTTTTGCCATACATCTTAAGGCAGATACTGTCACCTGTAATTTCAGTGAATAGTTTGTAATTTCAGTGAATACATTACCTGATAGTTATGTTGGGGATTTTCTTTCACATGTTGTGTTTATGCAGGTTATACGTTTTTTAAGATCAAAAGCATTTACAGTTTTGAGGCTCTCTAAATACGCTGATCTTTCATTGTGCTTTTTTTTTTTACTGTTGAGTTCCTGAAACAACTGAAATACACCTAACGAATTCATGATAACCTGGCACTGCTATGCCATACTGGAACTATTCTGGAACTATAAACCTATTTCTGACATTTGTTTAACTCAGACTAAAAATGGCCCATGAAGAAACTTCTCAGTATTAGTTGCAGCTTTTTTGAGTGCTCCAGATGGGAAGAGGTGCTCCTCTGCCCTTTCATGGATTCCAAAAGCTGTTCAGTTGAGGGCAGTTTGCTTCACAGAACAACTCACATAGCTTTTACAACCTACGGCTTCATAATCATAGAGCTACAAATGAACTTGGGCTTCACGAAGGTGCTGTATTTGTTTTGTCTTCCATAAGAACAGTTTGTTAAATGTTGGTAGATTTACAAGTTCTGCACAATTACAACTTCTGAAGGTTATTTCTACACATGGAAGATTATTTGTATTTCATTTATTGGTATAATTAATTATGTAGCATGCAGTTAACAAGGGTATATACGTAGGTGTAGGTATTACCTAGCCTTCCCGCTCTGCAATCTTACAAGTATAAGGAGGCAATTTGAGAGTCCATAATATATAAAACAACTACATAATAAAAATAACTTTAAATAAAGTACATAACAAAGATAACTATAAATAGATATAAGTATCAGTTATTAATGGGGTCCATTTATAAAGCCATGTTGTGGTTTAAGCTGGCAGCAGCTGAACGCCACACAGCCTTTTGCTCACTCCCCCTTCTCCCAGCTGGGGTGGGGGAGAGAATCAGAAAAAAAAGTAGAACTTGTGGGTTGAGATAGAAACTATGTACTAAGACAGAAAAGGAATAAAATAACACTGATGATAATTATATACAAAACAAGTGATGCACAAAGCACTTGCTCACCACCGGCTGACCAATGCCCAGCCAGTCCCCGAGCAGCAGCCCCTGCCCAGCTAACTCCCCTCAATTTTACAGTTCACATGATGTCATATGGTACAGAATATCCTTTTGGCCACCTGGGGTCAGCTGCCCTGGTCCTGTCCCCTCCCAGCTCCCTGTGCCGCCCCCAACCCCCTTGCTGGCAGGGCAGTGCCAGAAGCTGAGAAATTGAAATGTCCTTGGCTCTGTACAGCACTGTCCAGCAAGAAGTGTAACCATCAGTAGTTACCATTTTTGTTTTTCTTCTAGAACCAAAGCATAGCCTCATACCAGGCACTATAAGAAAGACAGTTTTGGTCCCAGCTAGAAAATAAGACAAAACAAGATAGCGTTCTTTACAAAATATGAATAATTTGGAAATTATTTTTATTTTGCAACATTTCTAACATCAGTTAACATCAGCTTGTTTCTTAACACGAGCTAGTAAGAGTAATTTTAAAATTTCCCAAGTAGCTGTTATTTTTCAGTTTGACATCTTTTATCTAGAG
>WBMW01004119.1:117464-139537 GCA_013396635.1 Penelope pileata | reverse complement strand
AAAAAAGGGGGGGGGGGAAAGGGGACCAAAAAACACAACTCCAAAAGGCTTACTGGTATCTCAGAATCCATTTTCATACTAGAAGAATAAAATCTGGTCTAGTTCCAGTAGTTCTGAAGGTGCTCGATCACTGTGATTTCTGTCAGGTACACTAATGCTTCATTCTGTCTTTCATTTTAAAAAAGAAAAGAATGCAATATAGGTAAGTTTATTTATCAACCTGTACTAATTTGTTTATTTTTAAAATAAATTCTCACTCAACTGCTCAGTGACCAGTAGAGTTATCAGACATATAGCAAAATTGTTGATTTAGTTAGATGGAAATGCCCTACTGGAAGGCTTAAAGCAGTGCCACTAAATTAGAAGCTTTTCATTTCTGAACTTGGTTTTAGATTACTTATTGTTCAGAATGCCTAAGTAGTCTGAAAGCTGTTACCCACAAAATTGTGGTGTGTTTTTAACAATAAGGCATCCTATTAGAGTATGCAAACTGCTTTATAAAAATGCAAACAGCACTCTGAAAGATTCTGGAAGTTTTCCAATTATTTCTGTCTTCTTATAAATTTCACCTGTTTATGCCACAACACATTTTGTAGCACGTTCTGTAAACCCTGTTCTGTCTATTCTTTAATTATAGATTAAAATATTTCATACCCGGTGAGCTAACTGAAAAGAAAACATGTTTCAAAGAACATTATTTTAAAAAACAGCACCTAGGTATGCCCTGCTAGTTTCCCAACCTGACAGAAAAGCTTTTTGATAATGCACTTGGCATTACCTTCACATCACCTCCGCCCCTGTAATTCTTTCATCTTCCACAGTGGGGTCTGTGGTTTGGATGCTTAAGGGATGTTTTTCTCACCCTTTCCCTCTTCATGTTTAATTTCTCTTTCTATAGGTTAAATTATGCAGGATTTGTTTAAAATGCAGAAAACTTTGTTATTTACTGATGCTTTAAAATTCAGGTCTGTTTTTCAATTGGGATCCAATGCTACGTAGTAAGTAAAACTTGTAGAATTATTCTGCTGATGCTTCTGGTTTACAGCAGATCATTTCATGCTTATAAAACAACCTTTACTGATGTTTAAATGGGAAGAAATAACTAAAATCAATACTTTATATAACACATTGTTTTTAATCCTGTTTTTTCGTTAATAGTTCTCTGTACTGATACTTTATTAATCTTTCTCTTGTACAGTGCATGCTCAGTACTGTTTCTGGATCTCATGATTTCAATAGAACACACTAGAATGCTGGTGGCTAACTGAATGTGTGATAGCATTGTTCATCTTCTCTCCACTACCCTTTAAAGAGCAGTAACTTACTTTCTCTATAGGTTTCTAATTAATGTGCTTTCCTGCATCACCTCCATAGTTTTAATTCTGTTTCTCTGATAATGCATGGCTGTTTTCCTGGATTCTGTAATCAGTGACTATACATTGCTACCAGCACCCACTTCCAATTCTCTCCAAGAGATGTGTTTAATTTTGTTCTGCCTAGCTTTTTTCTGGAAGCTTCAAACAGCCTTTACTCTTGATTGATGACTACGGAGGAATTCAATCTTGAGGGAAAATTCATTGGTATTGGTTGGGAGTGCCATGTAGACCCAAAAGCCTAACTTTGTTAGTACACTGAATCGGATGTTTTGCATATGAATTTTCATCAATAACTAAATTCTTTGTCAGAGTTCAGATTGGAAATATGGAAGCTGAAGTGATGGCTAATCACCATTAAAAGTGAAATCATCTGAAAATGTTCAAAGCAGGAAGGAAAAGAAAGAAAAAATTTTAAATGCAATTTTATTTTTTAGGTCTTTTCAATATTTGTATAAAGTTTACTGTGTAAATTGCTGAAAGTTGTAGCAGGATTAATCATCATTACTGATGTACCCTAATCTATGTTTGTTTGGCATACATTGAGGTTATGCTAACTCATATTGATTTTACCTTATGGTAAAATGCAACAGCAACACTGAGGAGAAACAACAGATATACAGGACAATTTTAAGCTGTTTTTTGTCTTGTTCCTTCACACCTTACCAAATGATAACTTCTGGAAAAAAAAATAAAAATAATAATCGTGTGCTTCCACAGGCCATAGAGACCCACCTCATTCGAAAATCAAGTGGGGGACTGACATACATCGCTGAGTGGAAGGGTGGACTGCTCGAACACAAGATGGGACACCTGACTTGTTTTGCTGGAGGCATGTTTGCTCTAGGAGCAGATGGAGCGCCTAGTGACAAGACAGGCCATCACATTGAGCTTGGTGCTGAAATTGCTAGGACTTGCCATGAATCCTATGATCGTACAAGTAAGTACAGTATTACAGAGTTTATTTTCATACTTTGATTTTGTGAAGACAGCCATCAGTATTTCATGCATAATGGTGAATAAAAGTTGAATCACGGCAAAAACTCTTCATCCTTTCTGATAAAACGCTGCTTTGATGCAGGAGTAACTTTAGGAATGGCGGCTTTGTTTCATAAATAATTTCTGTGCATCTGACTTATAGCTACTTACTGTAGTGATTAATTTGACAGCTTTTTGCTTCCACTTTGTCAATTTCTGCATAGCCAAATACAAGTGAGGGAGAGAATCTGTTCATTTATGCATCATTAATAATGCTTTATGCACAAAAATATTTTATTCTCAATTCCGTTGGTACAATGCTGCAAGCGAAGAATTGCACAAAGAAAGTGGATTTCTGTGCAAGAAATTTCTTTGAGTTCTTTTATCTTCTTATAAGAATAACCCTGGCAGCATTTCAGGTCCCAGAGTGTATTTTCAAGTTTGACACAGAAAAGTAAATATCGTCATCTTTTAAGCAAAATCCAAGAGGTAACTAGTAGTGTGAAGTCTTTCAGAATGCAAATGTTAGCATCACTGTTCAAACTGGAACTGCTGTTTAAGGCACTGATGAAGAATAGCTCTTTAGCACTGTGACTTTTTTACAAAATATTAAAGCAGGAGCCGCTGTACTATCTTTCAGAAATTATACACGTTTTGTGTAACATACCTTGTGTCATCTGAAATGATAGTTAATTTGGCAGGTTAAAAGATTTGAACCCTTTTTAAATGCCTTTACTTTAGCATGTTTTTGTATTGGTTAGGCATGAAACTGGGACCAGAAGCCTTCAGATTTGATGGTGGAGTTGAGGCCATTGCTACGAGACAAAATGAAAAATACTACATCCTACGACCCGAAGTCATAGAGACCTACATGTACATGTGGCGGCTCACTCATGATCCAAAGTACAGGGAGTGGGCATGGGAAGCTGTAGAGGTAATGTTCTACAGGATTTTTTTCTTATTAAATCCTCCTATCTTTTTATGTGAGCTATTGAACAATATCTGGATTTTGCTTAGCAGTTGGAGGGTAAATAATCATTTTAAATGAGTAATATCAACTCAAATTTCCAGAGGTTCATTTAGAAAATGAAATAAGATGATTTTGACTAAAACAAATCTTGTTAGTATTGTATATTAGAAAAAAAACTTGTGATTTCTCTTTTTAAAATACTTCTCAGATCAGGGTCATATTTGGATGTACTGCTCAGAATGCTGAGTATTGCTGTGTGTGAATGGAAAGTGCAAATGCATCGGATTTGAGCCTTGGACATGGAAATAAGTTCTATGAAGTACATTTTCTATAATAATTGTACTAAGGTGATTTTAATTAGGGTGATTAAGGCCGAGATTAAGTGTCTAGATAGTACAAAACATCTTAAAATTGAGCTACTTTTAAAAAGTATGGGTCATCTGGATTGAGCTCCATTAATGATAACAACTTCAAGATTTCAGTTTCTGTGTCCCACAAACTTTGAGCTTCAACAAGTTATGCTGAACCTTCTATATCGCAAGAATTGTCTTGCTAAATCCATCATTTCCTTTATTTCAGTGGTTAATCACTCTTATTGTTGGACGTGAATGCCATTGGCTTTATCTTGTTTTGTCCTCAAGGCATGGGCTAATACTGTGCTTCTAGAGTTCACTTATTTTCTCCTCACATATTGATGTTGCACTTGTTAAATTATCTTTCACTCTTCGATTAGGATTTCTAAGTAGACTGAGCTCTTATGAGAAGATACAGAAGGCTGAAGAATATTACTTTTGTGGCTCTGTATTCTAAAGAAAGAAAAAAAGAAAAAATAGAAAAATTCTTTGCAATTCTTTGTTCACAGTGACCTCTTACTCCTTGGCAGAGCAATTGTTTTTCAAGATTTAGAAACTGTCCTGTTTGTCAGTTTGTGTAACACCTCTTCTTTCTAGGAATGTATGATTGTAATTCTGTGGACAGGACCTATGCCACTAGTTGTAGAAGCTTGCTGTACAGTCAGGGAAGAAGACATAGACTTGTTGCACAATCACCAGTCCCTGTGGAACCCTACTAGAGAGTTGTTACTGCGTTACGATTCCACGTACCTAGCTACAATGTGATATCTGCCAGCTACCTGGCTCCCTGTACAGCAACGAAAATCTGTAATTGTACTCTGTATTCACTCTCTGAGAGTATCTCAGATATTGTGCAAAAATAGCATTTCAAGTTTGGTTAATAGATACTCTCGAAGAACGAATTTTATGATAAAATCTGCTTTCCATAGTACTTCCATTAGTACTACCTATATTAGTCTCCAACTCTTTATTTCTTGCATATTCTGAGCAATTCCATACCTGCAATCAACGCCGTATTCAGCTAGGTAGGCTGTTGTTATTTTGGACAATGTGTTTACCATCCTCAGGTGTTGGCTGTGTATGTCTTCAAGTGATATGTTGCTGAGTTACTGATTCCACATCAAGTCTTTTGTAAAAGCTTCTACACTACAGAGTGCTGTTCCCTTACTTCCTTCTTTCCTAACATCACCCATACGCGCACATTTTGCTACTGGACTCTTCCCTGGCAGATTATAATTGGAATGTTTAAAATCACTGTTTATAGAAGACATCCCATCAGGCTTCAGCAATGGCAAGTGTAGGATGTTCCTTCTCCGGGAGATGATTTTCCTGACTCATTGTTGCTTCCCACACTGACAACATTGTTATAAACAATAGAAATGTTTTCCTTATTACTCTTTACCCTGTTGGTTCAGTTTGTTTGTGTTTATTTCAAGTTTGTATACTCATTTACCTTCTTAGCACTCTCCCTGAGTTCCTTGTTTAACATTCTTGTGGTTACTCTAGTTTGCCTCTGAAGTAATGGATCAGAGCCCATCTGTGGCAGATGCAGCTGGTCCCATTCTGTACAGTCCTGTCTTCCATTGTCCTAGCGTGCATCTTAATGCTTCACAAAACAAAGCTTGCAACTTCACAGAAGCTACACAGTCAGTAGGACATTTTGAATATTTTTTTTCTTCCTCCCTTGATGTTTATAGCCTATACAACTCCACCTGATGCTGCATTGTGTTTCAGCATGTGTCATGATAGCTTACCACAACTACTTCACAAATTCCGCTCACTCTTGCTCTTATTTCTTGCACCAGAGAACACATCACTCCATCCTTATGCTCTCTGGGAGCACGTTCAATACGGGAATTTTAATTACCAACGCTGTTTTCATTAAGAGCAAGCAGAGAATGACAAAAACAGGGGAAACAATCAGACCATTTGGCACAGTGTGAAAATGCTGTTTTTCAGGTATTTCATGTCCATTTTCAACTCATGACACTGGCAATAGTAACTCATGTTTGTTTCTTAGTGCCCATGTAGTAGGAGGCTGCTCCTATGCCATGGTCATGACTGCTAAACTCTCTAACACAAAGTACATCTATTATTTTGCTCTCTAACTTTTATAGACTGAAGAAACACTCTAGTCTCTCCTTTTTTTCTCTGGAAGCTTGCTTTAGGAAACGTTTCTTCTCAGAAAGAGTGGTGAGGCATTGGAACAGATGGCCCAGGGAAGTGGTGGAGTCACCGTCCCTGGAGGTTTTCAAGGAAAAGGCAAATGTGGCACTGAGTGACATGGTATAGTGGTACGGTGGTGATGGGTTGACGGTTGGACTAGATGGTCTTAGTGGTCTTTCCAACCTTAATGATGCTGTGATTCTTTGCTGCCTCAGTTTGAGTCCAAGATCATTCTGTAAGTACTTCAGTTTCTGGAGAAAATGCAATTATGACCAACAGCAACATTCACTGTTACTGCCAGAAAGATTTTCTCAGCTTAGCTCCTGAAAGTCTCCCTTTATGCATTATAATTATGGCACATATTTTGAATTCATAGCACTTCCTTTGTTTTTTTCCTTTATGATACTATGAGAGTGACAGCCAGTTTTCACGTTATTTATGTTTTCCATTGCTATCATAACTGATCTTAGCCACCCTCATTTTCCAAGTACTACTAATTTAAAGTATGTTCAGTTGTTTCTCTTCATCTACCAGTACTCCACACTAAGTGTGAATGTCACCGTGTTCTGAAACAGAATGTATGGGCGCAAAAGGACATTACTGCCAGATAAAAAGTGATTACAATCAATGCATTTTTGATGGTACTATCGCCATACATGAATGTTCCTTCAGTTTAGTGTGAAGTAGCTTTGAGGGATAAGGTGCTCCACATTGGCACAAAGCAGATACACCAAAGAACTTAACATGGTGCAGCTTAACCTCTTAGTTTTCATCATAGCAGTGTGTTCATTGCCCATACAGTATCTCTCTACAGTTAACTCTGGTGATCCACGTGAAGAAAGCTCTAACTATGTGTTAGAGCGTATAAACCCAAAAAGCAATTTGCTTTATTTTGCCTCACTCTGATTAGAATGCAGATGTTTCCTTGAATAATAGCTTTATCCTTCACGTTCTCCTTCTGCTGTGCCTCAGAAAACATAATCTTGTGTTTGACATTGAAAATCCAGACACAGATGCAGCATTTCGAATTCATTGCAGGTTCAAGTAGATGAGAGAAAAAGAATATCAGCCAGGGGAAATTACTTGTTTAAACTTAAGTATATTTGTCACTGAGTAAAACTGCCCAGGAAAATTAAAGAACCTAAACACACACAAGAGAAGACAAATAGGCCTGTTATATTTTAAAGGATCTCTCCTGGAGAAAAATGTCTTTTAAATATACAATAGGCAGCTTACTCTCCAGTGAAAGCTATGGAGAGCCTGACATGCACGCTTAATATATGCAGATAGCGAAACAGAGCTCCAGCATCAAGGAAATATGGGATAGCTACTCACAGTGAGACACGGGTCTTAAACAGCTTTTAGAGCAGGCGGAGGTGATAGATACCTCAGTAATCATTAGTGACTTTTAGTCCCATCTTTCATCAGAAAACACTTATTCTGCCTGTTTACTTCTTGTTCTGGGACGTATCTTCTGCCTTTTTGTTGGCTTCTGCCTTATGTGGTTTGAAATGCAGCATCTTTCTTTACAGTAAATCTATACGTCTTGTAGTCACTTCAGTGATATTGGTAATAACTTCAGAAATGGAGGAGCTACTTGTCTAATGAGGTTAGAGCCTTTCACCTCCTCATCAGGGTTTTGATAAAGCTTCAGGTATCTCTGCTTGAAAGTTGTTGCTCCAATACCTATTTCCACAGCGAACACCATGGTACAGAGTAGTGTGGTCCTGAGTAGGCATAGTCAGCCATTGTGCTTACTGTCATTTTCCTTGTGAGAAATTACTTAGAGCTAAAGGCCGTTTTCTGGATTTGTTTTTGAATAATGAGTTGTTAAATAAAATCACTGTAGTCTCTCTTCAAGATTTAAGGTTAAGACTGAACTTAATCATAGCATCCGATTCAATGACGCTAATTTTTAAGCACTAAAATACCACCAAGTGAGGTGTATGTGACAGGATCTCTGAAGGCTGCATAGACAGAGGGGGTACCCTATCAAAAATAGGAAAAAGAAAATAACATAAAGTACATTATCTTTACATCAATACATCCCTATATATTTCCCCCTGAAAACTGGTTTGTGTTCACTTCTCTTATGAATTTATCATTTTGATTCTCTTCATAAATGTAAAACTAGATTTGTGTTTTTAAAGAGATTTCTATCTAGAGCTCTATTAGTTTTCAACTCTTTATCAATAAAAATTGTGACAAATAATTTGTGGTAGCTACAGTGTTATTGTCAAACAAGCAAAACCTGACATGAATCCTTTTGCTAAACTCTATTTTTTATTATTCTCTCATCCATCTTTAGGCACTGGAAAAACATTGCAGAGTTGATGGTGGCTATTCTGGCATCAGAGATGTTTATAGTAATCATGAAAGCCATGATGATGTGCAGCAAAGTTTCTTCCTTTCAGAGACACTCAAGTAAGTTAAGAAAGTTGACTTTCATTAATATCACGTAGTTCTATGTATCATCTTTACAGTAAGGATTTATCATCAATACCCTTGACATTCATGTAACAAAATCTGACTGAAATAGTAGAGCTTTTCTTAGGTGACAGGAAGTCAAATTGCCTTTTTCCTACTTCTATATCGATAAAGTAAATTCTTTGATTTCTGAAAATTATCTTCACTTCTGTTAAAGAACCTTGATAGTCTTTGGTGAGAATTACATCTATGAGCTTTGATAGGTTCTAATTACATACGCCAACACTAGGGAAACAAATGAAGAACGCAGAGGACTTATCAGGCTTGTGTCATGTAACTTTTCATTTTAAATCTACAGACTGAGGAAAAAAAGTGAAGTTGCATGGTAAGCTCACACATCCTGTTAGGAGGAAAAAAACAGTAGTCTTCATTCTCTACCACTGTCTCCAAAATGTTTAATGAAATACAGGAAGTTTTGTCTTCTGAAATACAGGAAGTTTTCTTTAGATGATCTCCAAAGGTCCCTTCGAGCCCCTGTGATTCTGTGAAAAGCCTTCAGGGAAGGACAGTGATTGAAAATAAATTTTCATTCACTAAGGAGATTTTCATCCCTAACCTCAATCATGTTACAGTAGCTTCTACCCTGTACCATGACACTAAATAAAATGATGGATTTTTTTATTATTTACTACTGGCTTTCCCAGACCCTATCTTAGTAAATGGCTATCCAATCTACTGGTCCTCGTGCTAGGACCTAGTTCTATTCTTCAAAAATCCTAAGCCAGATGTTGCTCTCAGAAGTAATACCGTATTGGAATACAGCACTTTCAATACTTCATCTTGATAAATTGGACATTCGGGAGGAAAAAAAAATTGTGGTTATAAATGATCAAAATATATAATAAAATTACCAGGGAAGAAATGGAAGTGAAATGAAGTGATATTTAACCTTGATAGCCTCAACTTCTTTTTCCTCTATCAGGATAGAGGAGCTGGTCTCCAGCTGCTATTGCTCTTGAATCCAACCCCAGTTGAGTAGCCCCAAAGCTTTGTGCTAACCATTCTTATGCTAGGACTTCATGTCTTATGTTTGGTCAGCTGTTTCCATTGAAAGATTCATCTACAGAATTCAGGTATTTGTGTTTGCTTGAAAATGACTGTAGTTTCACTTCCCTGATATAGTCACATTTCCTGCCTTTTTTTCCCCCCCAGATACTTATATTTGCTGTTTTCTGATGATGATCTTCTTCCATTTGAACATTGGGTTTTCAACACAGAGGCTCATCCCTTCCCTATTCTTCGCAAAGAGGATGAGAGTAAAGAAGAAAAACAGAAATAGATCAAGACAAAATTTCAGTTCGTTTCATTCCTTATGTTTCTCTCCAGGACTTGGGCACATTATTTGATTTTAAATTCCTGAGTTAAATTTTTAAATCAAGTGTTTTGCAGTCTGTTTTCTTTAACAGTAAATATTTATGAATGGACCCAAACTCATAAAACTTCAGTCCTCAGCTGAACCACTTTTTAGAAGAGAAATACAACTTCTCTCCAGATTTTGTTAGGCTGCAGTGTGATCTTGGCCAAAAAGAGCAGAGGTCTGCATGTTATTTGTTTCCTGTTGTGCTTTTAATTTGACTGCAAAATTCTTTTCTCCTCCATGAGGAGATGTCTGCTTTAAGCTGTAATATTTTGCCATGTTGCAAAAAGCCATATTGAATTAAGTATAAAGAGCTTTTTTTTTTTCTTTTTTTTGTTCTATGTTAATTTGTTCTGTGTGTCATCCAAGACAAATCTTGTGACTGTGACAGCCTCTTCTTATGCGGGTCTATCATTACTTGGTAAAGTATCTGATGTATTTCATTGTCAATGAAGTCTACAGAGGAATATATTTTCATCTCATGCAGAGACAACTCTGAAACTGCAGTGTATGTTGGAGTTAGTCTGAACTAGTTTTATGAGTTTAGCACATTAGTTAGCACGTTCGTTTTTCAGGTTTTTATTAGAATATTGCTATACAGTAAATTGTTTCTTCCCTTTTCTAAGGAGTTATCCTGATGCCTTTAGTCAGGCTAATATGGAGTAAAATAAGATGATCATTTCTTGTTTAGAAAGGGTGTCTTACACCATCTTTCTGTGTTTAGTCCAGTAGCTTTCATTTGGTTGGATGGTAAAAAGACAAATTGGCTGAAGTTGAGCTGAGAATTATACCAGAGACAATTTGTTTGCTTTTCTGTGACTTTCTCAAGCACTCAGGTTGGTTCAGACCCAATGCCAGTCTTGGTAGCTTATTGTCACAGGCAATTTAATGTACCTATATGAATAAAATCAGATGTTCAGATGCCTTGAAGAAAACTTGTCTCCTTCAGAGAGGAAATTATCAAGCATAGAACTAAAACTGTCTGAAAGCACCTAGTCTGGCTTCTCAGTGACAGAAATGCAGTGTGTTGTAAAATAGTCCTTAGATTAGAAGTCTAGTTTACCAAGAAAGGTGACAGCTTTGCCAAAAATGTTTTATTTTGTGACATCACCAAAGGGAAAGAAAATCAGGCACAATTAATTCCTTTTTCTACTTAAGTGTAGCTTGGAGTGTCTTACATTATTTTTAAGCCTACACGTTTTCGTTCAGTGACAGGACAACTTCTATACATTTTGTGTAGGGTATAACAAACACCTGGCTTCCCACTCTACGTGAGCGCACTACAGCCTGATTTGACTGCACCAAAACAAATGGTTCTGAACAGTCATCTTCTTTAAACTTAGTAAACTGTGTATCTCACAGCTCCAACATAGCTATACGGAGCTGAGGAAGCATGTTCATTTAGGCATTACAGAGTACATTTTTCTACATTTTTCTATACTGATAGAGGTCTGCAGTGTAGGCATTACTTGTGCAGAAGCCGAGAGCAAAGATAACATTACATTTCTATATATAGCAGCTGGAGGCTGACCCATAAACTTTACCCTCTGGAGCATGCAAAGACAGCACTGCCTATCTGGTTCCACTGCAGACCCAGAAGACAAGGTCTGCCACATGAGCTGCCAAAGACGTTTCCACAGAGGGCAAGGCAAGAGCATCTCCGGTGATGCTGATCCTTCTATCAAAGGCCTGGCAGAGCTGCGCAGTCATAAATGGAAGTTAACAGAAGGACTTGGCCTGTGCAACTCAGAGCAGGGAGAATGACTACGACTACATGTACATCTGCCTAAAGTAGAGCCTGCTTTGATGGGATCAGCAAGTCAGCTTGAGACTTTCTGCTTTTGTGCAGAATTTTTTTTAAAAAGTGTGGACTCTCTCATGTCACAGTAACAGTTTCAGAACGAGTGAGAACGAATCCTTGGCTCTCCTCTGTCAAAAAGCAGAATTCCTGTTTATGTTGATAATCCAGAGTTTGTATCTTTGAATCATTGCAGTAATTCATTGTATTTCTTCAGAAACTGTATTTTTAAGGGAGCTTTTTTTCCCCCAGTTACCACAGAGAAATGATAGCTATAGAATAAAACACAATTCTTTTCCCTTTTTAACAAAAATACTTTTGTCTTTTATATCTTTATTAGGTCACCTGCTGCTGCCTACCACATGGTTGTGCACGTGCTGCTATAGGCCTCGTATCAGTTAAATAACTTCAGTAGCTCAGACAAAAAAGGTCTTTGAGAAATGCATTTAGTAAGCCTCTTTTAACATGTTTTTCTTAACCACAGTGTGCTTCCCCCCAGACACATCCAGTGATCTTGTGTTTATTTCACAAGCTTAAGAGAAACAATGGAGAACCAGGTAGCCCTACTTGTTTCAAAAAGCAGGCAAACACAAAACTCATGTATGCATTGGGTCCTATGTACTTATATATATGCGTCATGACTGTTTTCTTGCAATACAGACATTCACTATGAATATTTTTTTAGTTTGAGAGCTGTGATGATTTGAAAGAGCACAACTTTGATGTGACTGGTATTGGTATTCAGGTTGTATGTACAAACTGCACTATACTGTACTTTTTGTAAACAAATGTAAGTAGACGAGAAGATTGTACAACGTGTAGATCTGCCAACTGTAAGAAAACTTTTCATAAAGTGAGAATATATTGATTTTATTTTATTTTTCTTAAATAACCCCAAAACACCAAAGCTAGAGCAATCATTTTGAAAGTCAGTGCTTACCCGCGGTTGTTAGATTGCTGAGATAACATTCATTTTCTTTCCCATTCACTTAACCAGCTGTGTGGAAGTGGCTACCACTGGTGGCATCCTGTTCCCAGTCATTCATAACAGCAAAAGAAATTGCTTTATGGAGGGGTATTATCTTTGCATAAACACACTTGCCTATACTTTTTCCATTTCTTCGTAGCAAAATAACACATTTAAATCTGCATATGTTAAGTCCTAAGAAATAAATCATTTTAAAAGGCACCCATACGGTTACACAGAAAAAAAAAATTTGTTCTGATAGTTTGTGAAATACATATTGCATATTTGTTGGTTGTACACAGATTTTTGCAATGCCCACTGTTTCTATGGTGACTTCATCATACATATTTTCCATTTCTATGAAACATTTAAATTGGTTTTGATTTGTACATATTCCATTTAGTCTTTTCATCTTTATATAAATCCTGAAATTATGAAATACATAATAGATCAAGATGCTTAATTTTTAAGAACTTATATTTGTAAAAATTTCTCTATTGTGAATAAAGTCTTTTAATATATCTGTTCAACTTGTTATAATTTTTCCTAAGTGCACTGCAGAAGTAACTACAGCCCTCTGCTGCATAGCCTGGTTTGGCTGCTGTACTCATGAATTTTTGTCAGCAGATTGGTTAGGTACGGATTAGTACTCTGTATTCGTTAAGATACTTTTGTTAATACTCAATTAACATTAGTCTGTTTGTAGAACTGCTACCACAAATATCAATTCCTAGAAATTGTTGTTAATAGAAATTCATTCTCCTAAAAGTATTTTGGTAGAAAATCAGCTTACTATGGAAGGCAGGAAGCCTGCAAGTCAGTCACTCAAATTCGTGTTCTGCACAGCGCAAGCAAGCTTCAGCTAAATGCCATTTAGGAACAAGCTCTGGGGTTGAGATGACAAGTCTGTCACAGGGCCCAGTGCTACATGATCATGCTCGTTAGCCCATGCTCCAGCTGTCATAAGAACTGTAACTGCACCCTGTGTCAGAAGGCTGTGCCATAAACACCTCTGATCGAAACCTTGAAATAACAGCCGTGCCTCATAGATAAGCTTATTTTTCTCTGGCTAGTGGAAAGCATCATCCAAAGATGATAGTACAATAAACTGCTGTGCTTTCACAGAACAGTCTCAAAAGCATCTATTTCTGTTGTAAGACTTACTCATCAGTCCTGCGTACGTAATTTTTCAGAGTAGCTATTTACTCTGCTGTGTCATTTTACCTGCATAGCTGTGGGTGTGCAGCTGTAGAGTACAATCATTGTGGTGGTCAGAGTGCAGCCCTTCCTGCAGATGGCTTCAGGGCCACAAAAAATGCTGCTCAACAAACAAATTAAATGTGAAATAATGCAAAGATTAGTGCAGCACAAATGATGTAAATACAAGTTTGCGTTTGGTTTTTGACTGTTACATACAGATTCAGTGTCGTGCTTGAGCAGAAATTGGATATTTGATGTAGTTTCTTTTCTGCCAAGAAAAAGGAACTAGGACTGAGTTGACAATTAGTCAAGATGAACAGGATTTGCACCGCTATCTACGTTGCCCTGTGGCTTTGCTCTAGTACAAGAGTAACCCGGCACTCATAGGAGGCCATCTGCTATGGAAACAGCCCTTCAGCTGATCTGCCTTAATCGTGGGATTAGCCTGTCCTGGTGATCTCCAACGCAGGAAGAAAGATTATACATCAAAAAGCAGGCTGCCAAACCCAGGAAACAGTCCCCCAGCCTGAGAGTTTGTGCCCGAGTATTAGAAGAAGGCATAAAACACAGGGTTTTTTACTTCCTCTTTGTTTTGTGCATTCACACATGCAAAGTGGTGGCTGCCACAAGCAACGCAGCTGCAGAACAGGTCTAGGTAGTTACAGACCAGCATGCTGTCAGCATTCAGCCATACTTAAAAAGCCAGAGCTTTGCCTGTCATTGCTCAAGTATCAGCTCATCTATCTGCACCACCTCTCACTTGCTTTCTAATTAGAAGTCACTGTAAATCAACCTTCCCTATGAAAGCCCCTCTCATATGCCCCCCAAACTTTCTGTGCATACTTTGTGGCTGATCTGTGGGAGGTTCTTGGCCTTTCACAGTTCCCACACTGAAGCAAGGTACAAAAGGTCAGTAATGAAGGAGCATCCTGTAAAATATCAGTTATGCATTGCCTTCACACCATCGCTCAGCATAGCACAGAGCTACTATTAGTCTTTACTACCTCACATTACGAAAAATAAATAAATCATCGATGTGATTTAATTATACTATCACATTCTGGCCATTAAATCATCTACCAAGGAGCATAGCCCTAAGGCACAGGGGTTTGCTGGTTCTAGAGAAGCTCAGAGAGGCATACATGACAGAAGAACCCGAAGTTATTTATTACATTATCCACATGGGATAGTTAAACAATTCTAGGACTGTAAATAGTGATCCTGCAATACATTAGACAAAGTACAATGGCTGAACAATAGGCTGATGAGTCGAAAGCAAAGGGTTATAGGAAAAGGAGTTACATCAGGCTGGCTGTCAGTCACTAGTGGGGTTCTGCAGGGCTCCATTTTGGGGCCAGGTCTCTTCAATGTTTTCACCAATGGCTTGGATGCAGGACTCAGTCCTAGAATCACAGAATATCCTGAGTTGGGAGGAATCCACCAGGATCATGGAGCTCAACTCCTGGCTCACACAGGACCACCCAAAATTAAACCCTATGTCTGAGGGCATTGTCCAAACACTTCATGAACTCCCAAAAGACCTGCTGCCACAACCACTGCTCTGGGGAGCTTGTTCTGGGGCCCAACCCCCCTCTGGTGAAGACCCTTTTCCTAGCACGCAACCTGACCCTCCCCTGACACAGCTCCATGCCATTCCCTTGGGCCCTGTCACTGTCACCAGACAGCAGAGATCAGTGCTGCCCCTCCGCTCCCCTTGTGAGGAAGCTGTAGGCCGCCATGAGCCCTCCCCTCAGCCCCCTCTGCTCTGGGCTGAGCAAACCAATGGGCCCCAGCCACTCATCACATCTTGCCCTCCAGATCCTTCCCATCGTCACAGCCCTTCTTTGGACACACTCTAATAGTCTCATGTCCCTCTTATATCGCAGCACCCAAACCTGCACACAGTGCTCGAAGTGAGGCCACACAGCACAGAGCAGAGCAGGACAACCCCTCCCTTCGCCCAGCTGGCGGTGCCAGGCCTGGGGCACCGCAGGGTGCAGTTGGCCCTTTTGGCTGCCAGGGCACACTCCAGGCTCAAGTTCAACTTGTCCTCAACCAGAACACCCAAATTTTTTCACGGGGCTGCTCTCCAATCTCTCATTCCCTACTCTGTACGCATAGCCAGGGTTCCTCCATCCCAGGAGCTGAATCCAGCACTTGCTCTTGTTAGACCTCATGCAGTTGGTGATTGCCCAGCTCTCCAACTGGTCAAGATCTCTCTCCAAGGCCCCTCTGCCCTCAGGGAAGTCAACAGCTTCTCCCAGTTCTTACAAGTTACTGCACTTTATTCCTAGTGTTTTAAATCCCTTGACTTACAAAAGCTCTGAAAGACCTGATAGTGGCCTTTCAGTATCTAAAGGGGGGCTATAAGAAAGAAGGGGACAGACTTTTTAGCAGGGTCTGTGGTGCTGGACAAGGGGAAATGGTTTCAAAGTACTAGAGTGGAGATTTAGATTGGATAAGAAAAAGCTTTTTTTATAATAAGGGTAGTGAAGCAGTGGAACAGGTTGCCTAGAGATGTGGTGGAAGCCCTGGAGACATTCAAGGTCAGGCTGCACGGGGCTCTGAGCACCCTGATCTAGCTGTAGGTGTCCCTGTACATTGCAGGGGAGTTGAACTAGATAACCTTTAACGGTCCCTCAAACAATTCTACGATTCTGTGGAAGAAGAATAAAAGTAAGTTCATACCCCTGCTTTTATCGTCCAATTGTATGGTAAAAATTACATGAAAAAATTTTGCCACGCGTTGTGAAGAGTGAGAACCTTAAGCTTTGTCCCATTCCTTCAGTTTGTGATTTAAAATATTACAATGACCTATTTCAAAAGTATACTGCAAAGAACAGCAGAGCAGTGGGGACAAAGTAAAGGATGAGCAAAACTATGCCCAAAGCTGTATGTACAAGGATTTTTATTTTCATTTGGTTGTCTTTTGGCTCCATTGTTTAATAAATAAATATTTTTTTAAAAAACTGCAAAATTTTGTTACTTTAAATATTAAGCTACAATTCCAGGGTACATAAGTAAGCAGAAACAGCACTTACTGTAAAAACATACTTTGTATGAGCAATTCCATTCACCACAGTTTATGCAACACTTCCCAACCTACAGCTGCACAAGAGTTTAGGGATGTCTCAGCCATCCTAAAGACACTGCTCAGAGCTAACAAGGGCAGCAGCAACAAATCAATGCTGTAACACACCATATCCACCCTGGGCAGGAGTTGACAAACATCAGATCGCTGAAGCCTAAGGAAAGCAAAACATACTGACTCAACATGCTACAAAAGGAGTCTACCATGCAGACGCATTTAGTGGGCTGATTCCTGCAAAGGGAGAAGAAACTCAACCAGTAGGCTCAAGTGACTCAGAGCTCTTTCTTGGTGGTTCAATAACCAGAGACGTACTCTCTCATGTTCTGTCCATGTAAGGCAGAGTTTGCCACCAGCTGGCATGACTGCCTGTCCCCATGTCACCAGTGTGTCCTGGTCCCCCTGCTCCCAGCCCCTCCCTTCTAACCCAGCTGACTCCAACGGCACAGGTTTTTAACCCAGGACCATACAACATAAAATGGCTGTGACCATTTTGAAGCCATCCCCCAAGAATTTGAAGCTGTGGCACCTTCTGTTCAAGGAACAGCTTTTGCTCTGTCTGGAGGGAACTGAAACCTGCTGAGACATATGGCACAAGTCATAAGGAAACATCCTCTATTCCCTGCTGCTGCATGTGAAACTGAGGGTGCAGCTAGTTCAGGGAGTAGATCTGCTAGCTGTAAGAACCCATAGCTCTTTGGCAATGCATTAATTTCAATGCAATTTCTACTTACAAATGTTTTTTCTCTAACCAACACTGTCATCTTTTGACCAGAAAATCCATCCAAACAATGAGAGGCTCAGGTACTCACATGGGCAATGAAACATGCAGGTCCAGCCCAAGTCGTAAAAAAACCCCCAAATCCCTCCCTCCTGGACTCCTGGGTCCCACTGAGGTCCCCACTTACTTGTTGTCAGAGCAGAGTTCAATGACAGGAGCAAGGTGTCTGGGAGTCTCAGCTGTCACAAAGCCAGGTGCCACGCACAGCACCTCTGCCAGCTGGAGCCAGAGGGAAGGCAGCCTGCGTAAGGCCTGCTGCAGCCAGGGCGCTCTGGAAACTCTGCAGCCCAAAAAAGATTGCTGCTTTATTTTTTTTTCCAGTACTTTAGCATTTAGCAGCAAATTGCCAAGAAATAGCTTCAAACATGCATCTTCCGCTGCCTTTACAGTGGAAAACCAACTCACCACCATGATCCATATGTTTTTGCCTTTGGTATGTGAACCACAGTACAGCACATACAGACCAGAAGCAAGGACAAGCAAAGCACAGCTTGCACAAGAGCAACCCTCCCAGCAGCACAGCCCAGACACTGCTCAGGCAGACCAGGAACCTGGGCTTGGTGACTTGGTTCCTGTGCAACCTATGCCAGGAAAAGAACAGAAAGCAAAGGAGGAGAATCAGCAAGCTGAGAGCACAGAACTTCAAAAGAAATGATAGAAAAACCTGTGAGTCTCTAAAGAAAAGAAAACTTATTATTTCCTCCTTTTCTCACAAAGCACCTTTATACCATAAGTGTCATTGTAAGATTACAGACAGATAGAAAATTAATTAAAATACACCTTCATGGTCCAACGGGACAGAGACAGGAAAAAGCAAGTTTATCATCTTATTGATCACCTCTCTCCTGACACCCATAGATGCAAACAGTGGGGAGAAGATAAGGCAGGGCCTCCATAATGAGCAATTATCCAGCAGGCCTCCCAGGGCCTCTGAGCCAGAAAGTGTCTCAGCAATGCAGAAATGCCTCTCATTTTCTGCAATGGCCCTTGACTACTTTGGTAAAAATTTCTACCGTGATGCTTAGTTCTAGAGTGAAGCCAGTTGGCATTGCACCCACATGTAAAGATCTGACAAACTACACTAAGTTACACGAAATTGAGGCTACAGAGAAAAAATCCTGTTTTTCAATTCAGCATTCTTGTCTCACATTCATCTCTGATTGAATAACCAATGAAGAACTCCTCAATTTTTTCTTAGATCAGAAATTGAATGCATTTGTCCAGCAAAATGCTATTGTCCACCTCTTACTTTAATTCAAAAATTGAACATTTCTCAATAAAAAAGAAAAATCATGCAGAATCTGTTAGCATTTTATACTAAAATATATTTACAGGTATAAACAATCCTTGTAACTATCCACTTCTGCAGCAAGATTTGATAGATTTCAACATACATCTAATGTTACATAATCTAATAATTCTAATTTCTTTCTACACAAAGGCAAAAAGAAAGAGGGAATAGCCTCACACTGAAGTAAGTGGTAGGACAATTTCTGACTGTAGAGTTATTTGGCTTTTCATGGTGACAACCTGTTTAGGGCACTACATCTCTCTTTAGACCCACACTATCATCACATCGGGCTAACAGCGGAAGTTTTCTTGCATCAGTGAGCACTTTTCTCTCTTAAAGTAACTTATACAGAAAGAAAACCAGCTCTGTTTAAGTCAACAGCCAAGCTGCCATTTACAAAAGCTGATTTGATAGTAATGCCTCCTATGTTAGTATGTTGGCCCACAACATCAGAGGCAGACGTTGGCGGCATGGCAATAGAGGTTGAACCTTCCCACCAATATTCCGTTTCATTTTGTTGCTGTGTGACAGATGGCAGCAGAGGGGCACTCTGACACAATGGTGTCTGACATGGAAGTGCGGATGAAGAAAACTGTGTCACTAAATTCCTCCATGTGGAAAAAATGGCACCCATTGACATTCATCAACGCTTGCCGAATGTTTATGGAGACCACACAGTGGATGTGAGCACAGCAAGGTGGTGGTGGGTGGTGCGTTTCAGCAGTGGTGACAGCAACGTGAAAGACAAGCCATGTTCTGGACAGCCATGTAGTTTTGTTTGTTTGTTTGTTTTACAAGCACTGTAGGCATAGCTGATGGTGACAGCCACATTGAAAACTAGTGTTTTGTAGGTGAGAATTTGGTCTATCAAACAGTGCTATTGTACTCTTTGTCTGTTGTTGTTTGCATGGAAATAAATAGGAGGCATTATTTTCAGAGCGACCTACATATGATAGCAAAGTCAATTTTTCACCCAGCAAAAACCATTTCATACAATTTTACATGGAAATTTATGAAGCAGATACAGCCTAGGGAGCACTATGAAAAGAAAGCAAAGGTGCCTCATCTTTTCTTAATATCCTGCAGATGATCTGTTTTTAAAATGCAGTTATTTTGGAAGACAAACTCTATGCACAGATTTATTCCCTCTCAGCAAACCATACATTTTCTTATCATTCAGAACTATGTTGTGCCAGGTGAAAACAAATCACTGACTTTGAACTGATGTTCAGCTTCTTTAATTAAAGCATGCATGTCTTCACATGAACGTCTTCAACAAAATTTGAAGCTTTCTTTTCTCTATCACTCTCAAATGTTTTCATCCATCACCATATCTCCAGCTCTTTTCTGAACTCTCCCAGCATTGGCTGCCAGCATCTCTAAAGCAGAATCTCCACCCTTCGTAATTTGCATACAAAATCCTGCAGCCTCTTTCTATCTCTCAATAAAGATTTAACAGCCAGGAAAAATACTGAACTCCCATTTTGTGAGACTCCATTAATTTTATAAAATATGCTGCAGAGCACTTACAAACACATCATAAATATTATATATTAAAATAAAACTACTCTTGTCAAATAAGAGACCCTTTTGAGATGCATTATTAATAACAACCATTTATACTCTATAATGTCACAAACGTAGAACAAGTTACATGGATACATTCTCTTCCTGAGAATTTTTACAATAGAAGATATGATAAATTTAAGTCACTGGACGATTATTCCAACAAGAAAAGGGCATAGGTAGATTAATGGTGAAAAGATTAAGGCAAAATGAGTTGCTGAAAGCATTGGGTTGGCGAAGGTACAACAACCTAACTTCCATGGGCTGAAGCCACAAAGCAGGTTTAAGGTGCACTTAAAAAATAGAAATCATAGGACCATAGAATCATTTAGCTTGGAAAAG
Source organism: Penelope pileata (assembly GCA_013396635.1). Classification (NCBI taxonomy): domain Eukaryota; kingdom Metazoa; phylum Chordata; class Aves; order Galliformes; family Cracidae; genus Penelope; species Penelope pileata. Next base: position 118,820 of record WBMW01004119.1, on the reverse strand, counting down.
ACCTCTAGGGTCATCAAGTCCAACAGTAAACCTAGCACTGCCAAGTCTGCCACTAAGCACCACATCTACAGGTCTTTTAAATACCCCCAGGGATGGTGACTCAAGTACTTCACTAGGCAGCCTGTTCCAACGCTTCACAATCCTCTCTGTAAAGAAATTTTTCCTCATACCCAACCTAAACCTCCCCTGATGCAACATGAGGCCATTTCCTCTTGTCCTGTCACTCCTTGCTTGGGAGATTCGACCAACCCCACCTCACTACAACCTCCTTTGAGGTAGCTGTGAGGAGCTATTAGTTCTTTTCTGACTCTCCTTTTCTCTAGGCTAAATCATCCCAGTTCTCTCAGCCACTCCTCATAAGACTTGTTCTTTAGATGCTTCACCAGCTTTGTTGCCTTTCTTTGGATCATCATCAAGCAGAACAAGAACTGAATTACAGTGGAAATGGCACTACCACCTCAGAAATGCCGCCTCAGGGCCTGAGGCATGCAGCACAGACAAGCTAAGCAGGCAGCTAGAGTCCCTGAAGACAACTGTTGAAAACATGACCGGCTAGTTACAGCCAGAAAAAAAAAGAAAAAAAAGTTATCTTTGCTCTGATACAAGCCAGCATCTGTAGGCTGCCTCCTGACCTCCTGCTGTGCCACAGTTCACCTCCCAGCCTGCAGTGCGGCCATGGACTTGGTGCTTTTCCACAGCATATGTGGGTGCTGTTAGTGTGAAGTGAACTGCCTGTCTGGGAAAGCTGAGAATGTTCTTGCATGGCTTTCTGTCACTGGCTTATTAAAATGCAGTTCACATTACATTCAATTTTTATCCTTCTCTGTGTTAAAAGAGCAAAAGAAACAAGCAAATCCCATGAGTTAATATATTTCTCCCCTCCTGCTCTAGAGATAGCAGCCATGGTTGGTGATTGCTCTGCAATGCAAACATCACTCAGCAGTTTTTACTCATCTCCATGGCTCTCTGCTGAGCCTCAGTCACTTCACAGCCAGCTCAAACCCCTCGCTGGACTTGCTCTTTCACTGTTAGGTAAGTAGCTACAGACTTCCTTGAAGTAAACATTCTAGAGAGATGCACACAGACCTTTTAAATGTTAGGGTAGATAGACATTTCCCTCAGCTTGTATGGCTCTTTCCTGCCTGCCCAGACCAGCCTCCAAGCATTTATACAGCTAGCTAGGTTTGGAGAGGCTTTTCAAATCCCAGTGGTATCACACAACCCAGCCTGCAAAGTCATTGGATTAGCGCTGGTCCAGAGTGATCGCTGCAGATTTCAGCAAGTCCCAGGCCAAAGCTGCCTGTAGTGCTTAGTGATGAGCCAACAATTGTTGTAAACAACACTTTTTTTTTTTTT